>CM035440.1:67617129-67687129 GCA_020310875.1 Ceratopteris richardii | reverse complement strand
TTTATTGTGTATACCATTGACCCACCAAAAGAAAAAACCTATTCTCCAAAAATTCACAGCTTTTATTCAAATGTCCCTCGAACATGGTACAAAATAAAATTCAGCATCCATCGATTCATTACCCGAACGCCTTCTCAAAGTTGTGCAAGAATAAATCATCTTGTCCTTCAAATAGTCCCCTTTGGCTCGAAAGAGGTGGATGGTGCAGGTACATCTTCCAATTTACCATCTACACCATGTGGATAAGTTTCTTTGATTCCTTCGCTCTCTAATAGAAGATTCAAGTGTTCTTTGGATGGTTACATTTTCATCATCAACAAAATCATCCCTTAGAAGATGAGGGATGTCATCATGAGCCTAGATGTAATTCTTCATTCACAATGAAGATTTGGGTAGCAATGAAAGATCAGTACTCTACACCTATCTTATGTTTCCTGTATAATTTCTTTATTAGTGGAAGAGTCTCATGAAGGAGGTGCCCTACTTCCTCTGCAAATGCCTCGAAGGGCTTCAAACATTTTGAAAATTCCTCATGACTTTTGTCAATGTAGTTGAGAAGGTCACAAGTAACAACTTTTCCATCATGTGTTGGTATACGATCATTACTGACAGAGTGGTTTTTATCCACATATTGACTATGCCATTGGCTATTACTATTAATTTTTTTTCGGGTTGACAATCGTAGTCCACCCTTCATTGGAGTGTTGATGGTGACTAGATTCCCCCTGACCGGAAGAGGGCCCGAGTTGCTCTTTAAGGGCAAAGGAGTCCCCTTAAATACTTGAAAGATTTTTTATCTGATCTTAGCAACCTTGAATATCACCTGAAAGGGGATTGAAGACATCTTCTAACAAAGCATCAAAAGAATTCAACAAGCTTTTACCTTTCTTTTTTACTTGCTTTACTTGTTGCTTTTTGTGTAGGTCGCTAGGAATAACGCCTTTTGGAGCCAGTTGATTATCGTGGTTCTTCGGTTCAGAAGCAGGAGCATTCTCCTTGAGCAAGGGGCGTTAATGATATGTTTTGGATGCGATTTATGCGTATAAAAAAGAAAAGATGTTCGTGGAGGAGCTATGCGACTTGCTATAATGATAGGTTGTGAGGAAGGAAAATAATTAGTTATTGGGCAGCCAAATGCATTTAACAAATTATCCATGACAAATGCATTCAAGTCTGGGAGAATAGGCTAGAGCCGAGCTTTCTTTATTCAAAGAAGAAAAAAACAAATTAGCCATGACAAATTTTCATGTGTAAGCCCATTTATTGGTAGTTAGTATAAGTTTATGATCTATAACCAACTGTTTTTTCCAGCTATATACTCCATCGTTAACATTGTCTCCGCTTTATTGTGCGCTCCTTGATTTTTGCTGCACTACCGGATCCCTCGTAAAGCTTTGTCGTTACATGTACACTGATCATGAGAATAAGATTTAAAGAAATAAGGAAAATCGAAGGGAATGCAATCATACGCAAGCGATTATGTATACAAAAGATCGTGAAAATA
The DNA here is from genome assembly GCA_020310875.1 of Ceratopteris richardii. Classification (NCBI taxonomy): domain Eukaryota; kingdom Viridiplantae; phylum Streptophyta; class Polypodiopsida; order Polypodiales; family Pteridaceae; genus Ceratopteris; species Ceratopteris richardii. The sequence continues at coordinate 67,685,625 of CM035440.1, read as the reverse complement.
TTCTAACACGTTAGAGTCTAAAAATCAGTCGTGAGTGGCGCTTTGTGAAGAGGAAAAGCTCTCTCCAACGCTACATTGTTGATCCTTCCTCCTATGCCTACCATAACGTGGACCTTTGAAAGACTGAGGTTTCATGCATACTCATAGAACGACTCATCCTTTAATACCACCAAGTCCTCAAGCTCATCATCATGGAAGGCTAAGAAGGTAGCCATCATTGTAGGATCCTTCACTTTAAGTGGAATTTCTACCTCCCCTACAAAAGGAATCTATACTCTTGACAACATCGGAATTGAAAACAAATAGTGGATACTCTGAATGGATCAAAATTTTACCAACCATCGTTTTTTTTAGGTCTACTCGTAGTAACCTGTAGAAATGGAAGTCTTCTTCAATACATGGTTTTCTAGAGCATCTCATTTGAGTCATTTGCATGCAATATGGATAAGGCTGACTAGATTTCTCACATAGTTTTCTTCTTCTCAGCATATATCTTTATAGGACTTCGAATTGAAACTCCTCTCTAATGCTTGCATCCTATTCTTTCCTTTCTTTTCCACATTATTTCATTCTTCCAATGTCTCTTCAGTAAGGAATTCTTGATAGAACGTGATATCCCAAACTATTGGAGATTCGTATTAGTTACCATGGGTAGATATTCTTGTTTCTCCAGTTTCTGAGCATCTTTTCTTGGACTATTAAAGCCACTGAATTTCCAACCTCAAGCTCCTTCTCTTTTATCTTTGCATCCTAGCAAGCCTTTTGTTTATTATTTTCTCATTAAGATTCTTCCTCGTTAAAGTCCCTTGATTTCTTTAACTTTTATTTTAATGTGCCCTTGTTGTCTAGCTCTCGAATATTGAGATATTCTTCAGTTTAAATTTTCTACTTTTTTAATTCAATATAAACTAGGATTTTCCTTGACGGTCTCAAGAAGTTTTGTTTAGGTTATCATTTGTTGTGCAGATAATCCTGCATTCACACTCATAAAAGCCTTTCATGGTCAAAGATACGTTCATGCAACTTTCATGTTGGTAAAAATCCCATTGTGTGGGATTCTCTGAAACGGTTCATTTTCTTGCTCTCCACCAAGGGGTGCTAGAGATCTTTGAACTTAACATCCCATCTTTTCAAGGACCATTCAAAGAAAGTATTTCTGTTGAAATCTTAGTGATATTTAAAGTTTTTCCTAATTCTTCAAACATCTTTAGTTTTCCTTCCATTTGTCCCTGTGATTCCTCTGGGACTTTGGTCTTCTTGGAATAAAAGCAAGTGAGTCTCAAAATCCTTCCATGCATAACTCCCATGCTTTAGAAGGCACCAACAATGTAAGTCCACTATTTGGCTGAGAGAAATGTAATTGAGTCTTATCTTATTTCTTTTAGATTGAAAATAAAGCTGCTTACAACAATGGATCATGCTAGAGCAAAGGTCTTGGATCTTTGACATTTTTCATTCACAATGGCATTCATGCATAATTCTCATGCTTTAGAAGGCACCAGCAATGTAAGTCCACTATTTGGCTCAAAGAAATGTAATTGAGTCTTATCTTAGTTCTATTAGATTAAAACTAAAACTGCTTACAACAATGGATCATGCTAGAGCAAAGGTCTTGGATCTCTGACATTATTCCTTCACTATTTCTCCAAGGTTTAATCGTCCATTTTGTAGTGAGCTTTTTCGCCATTACCCAACATTAAGAATGGTTGTGCATCATCTTGAGTCCTTTTGGTACACCATGAATTGAGTCTTTCATGCTCCTCTCTTGTAGGTTGTCCTTTGCTTCTGAAAATGGGCATCTCCTCATCTCCTAAGGTGCATCCATAGAGACTCCTTCCTTGCAAGTATGTCTTCATCCTCAAGGACCATGCTTGGAAGTTGTTCCTATCCAATTTATCAATGAAAGAAGGAACACCATCTCCCATTTTAACTTAGCTTTGCTTTGATACCACTCTTTGGAAAGATGGATGCTAACTCCAGAAAATGAGTTGGTACTGCTGATTCCTGCTTTGTACCAGCCCTCTTTGACTTCAAAGTTGAGTTTTAGGCCCTCTTAGCTTTCGAATGATAGTAAAAAAGTGCCTATGAACTTTGGAAATGATGCAAGTAATGATTAATTCAAAACAGACTACTTCCCACTTCACAATATAATGAAAACCTTCTATTTGGTTCACACACCTGCTGCTTCTTAAGCTGAGTACGGTAGGAATTAAAAACAATCCTTTTTGAGATATTACATTAGCTTAAGGAGCTAATGGATCCAAGTGGAATCACGTAAAATGATTGACTATACATAGAGCAATCAATTTAGCAAGTGTAGCATTATCCACAATTTTTTAGGACCTCTATAGAGAATTAAGAGTGATCACTTGGACACGTTTTTCTCTCAATCCATTGAATGGAATCGCTTCAAAATTTGTCAGCATGTACCCGACTTAGAATTGATTCCAATTAGCTATAGTACATTGAAAATGAAGGAGTAATGACTGAGAAATGAGCAATACAAACTGAATGTTTTGAGTGACAATGATAGAGAGATCAATAGATATAGGAAATGATCTAGTGTATTATATGACAATGCTATACATGATCATTGGCATGATAATCAATGCTCAATGATAATGAGAAGTTTAGGCTATGAAATGAGCCTCACTCTCTTACAATGTGATCAACCAGAGCCTCACAATTGGAGTGCTCTCTACCTCGATATTTACATTCATATTTTATAGATGTTTCATTCAAAATTTGAATTTGAATTAAAATTTGGCTCTCACTAAAAAGTGATCCACTAATCTAGGAGATATTCTCTCTAAGAGACTCCTAATTTTTCAATCCATGTAAATCCACGAGTTTTGTCAATTTACAAAGATTCTTTTAGATGTAGATACCTTTTGCAAAGGATAAAAGGTAACTATTCTCAAGCAATAGTTTTCATGGGTCTTCAATCATTCACATGGAGTCTTCTCATGCCTAGTCAAGTGTGTAGGCTTGGCTCTTGCACCAACACAACCAACTCCTTGATGGAGGTGATACTTCATTATAGGCTTGTCTCGAAGATAAATTGATATCTTTTTTACTTAAAGGTAAAGAAACGATTGAAGAATCCTCATGGAACCCAGAAACTTTTTGATTCTTAGTAAAGGTATTAAATGTAAAACGGTGTGCAAAATCTTTTGAAATAACAATGGCCACATCTTCGGACACGGAGGGTACACAAAGGTTGTTAATGCTTCTTTAAAAGACATAGCCTCTATCGAGTTTAGTCTTTCTTTGAAAACCTCCTTTTGTTGCTTCAGCTCTTCCAAGTACTCATTAAGCTTCAAAAAATCCTACCAATCCCTCGGAAACCCATCCATATTCATGCCTCTTTGGAGGACCTACCCAAAAAGGTGTTGAACAATATTTAACTCACCAAAAAGCATTATATGTAATGTAAATGAGTCCCGAGCACTAACAAAAGAGTAATGAGAAATTGGTAAGCACCAACAAAAGAGTCTTCCTACTTTTCTTCAGAGAGACAATATTAAACTTAGGGACCAAACTAATCGGGATGATAAAAAAACAAGGTGGATGTTAGTAGGGATTAAATTACAAGAACTAGGGGGATTGTTTAATAATTCCTGAACTTAAGATTTAATATGAATTTTTCGCATATCAATGAAGATTTATTAAGGATATTAGTAGTACACTTTAGACATTGTAACCATGAACGTATAATTGATCGAGTAATACTAATGTTTAAAGAGATGGCCTACCCAAAAAGAGTAACGAACCATGAATATTTATTGAAATTCCAAACATATTTCTTGTGACACGTCGAATAGGAGGATGATATAGATCACACCTCTTTTACCGTCCTACCCATCATTGTAAATCCATGTTGATTATGGTTATCTTGACCACTAAATAACATCCATTCTCTTCCTTGTCGGTAGAAGTTCTTGAGATAGTCGCAATCTACATGGATGGAAAGTCGGATCACTATTATCACGACATATGAAGTAGCAAGCCCAGAAATGAAAAGTAAATGGTAAAGGTATTCTTTCATACAAAACCATCACCCCCTCAAAAACCCTTTTTTCCTATGGGCCACATGCATTCCAATCCACTAGGAATGCATGAACACAAGTACGAAAGGAACTAATATGTACCATACCTTTGATAGATTCCTAGATGTAAGAGCATGTTAGATGGAAAATATACGACCCAAATGAGATACATAGAGGTGCTAGGATGCGTATAGATCAAGATGACTTCGCAATGCCATGCAAAAGAGGTCATCCTTAGATTTTGAGGCCTTCTTACGTAGTGAAAAAGATGAACTTTTATTTTGATGAGACTAGAGTTCCATATTGACCATGTGTCTAATTTTAAACATGTGTTTTGTAATGTTTGTTTAATGTAGATGAAGTGAAAATTAATTCTAAACACTTCGTTTATTCTTATTAGATTCTTGCTTCTACTCTAAAATTGATTTTCATAGGAAACACAAGTCCCTTGAATTCCTGAGCATTAGCATTTATTTTGTTGCTAGAAGATTAGTTTAGGTAGAACATTTCTTCATGGAGGAAACCATGAAGAAATATGTTCTTCTAGTAAACGGAAAATTCGTAGTGCTACACGTTTGAAAGATGAGAAGAATAGATAAGGAGTATACAATTTTCAAATACCATATGGAGTATGATGATATCATAAGAAATTATCCTAATCTCGCTTATAAACATGTAAAGAAGGAAGAGCTCCGAATGGTTGCTATAGACATTTCCTGTTCTATAATTGAGTTAGCAAACTCAAAACAAAATAACTAATATTCATTTACTAGACAGTGTAGATAGAACCCATAAAAAGATGTATCATCTTATGTATTTTATGGACTTAGATGTTTCATACTCAAGTATTGATGAAACCAAACATATACTCTCTTAATGCAAGTTTTTTCATCTCACTTGAGTGTGCTCCGTATGGAGATATTATCACACATGGTTCATGATCTTACTAGTGGATAATATATTTCATATAGTTCATTATTTTTGGGCTGTATAGGTTACAAATTGTGGAAAATATATGGATTTTTATGCATGTACAGAAATGGGTGTTATTTCTAATGGAAATGTTTGTTACAATGCCCTTTAGACAGATCCATATTGGTCTCCTCGTTAAAGTCTCTTAATTTATTAGCATTTTAGGTTAATGTGCCCTTGTTGTATGGACCTGCTCTCCAATACTGAAATATTCTACAAATGAAGAAATAGAGTGTCAGTTTTCTTCTTGTTAATTTCAATAAAAGCAAGGAATTTTCCTTGACGGGCTCAAGTACTTTGTGTTCACGTGATCATTTGTTGTGCCATAATCCTGCATTTATATTCATAAAAACCTTTCATGATCCAAGATGGTTTCATGTAACTTTCATGTCGTTCCGACTCCGATTGTGGGGGATGCTCCCAAAAAAGGTCATTTTCTTGCTCTTCACCAACGGAGATGCCAGTGATCTTTAAAATTAAGGTCGCATCTGATCAAGGACTAATGCGACAACAGTTTTCTATTGAAATCTTGATGAGATTTGAACATTTCCCTAATTCTGGGACATATTCAATTTTATTTCCATTTGGTCATGTGATTCCTTTGGGATTTCGTTCTTCTTGGGATAAAAGGAGTTGAATCTCCAACTCGTTCCATGCATTGTTATGCCTTAGAAAGCATGAATTATGGAAGAACACTATTTGGTACATATAAATGCCATTAAATATTATCTTATTTCCCTTAGATTGAAACCGAATTCGGTTCCAACAATGGAATAATTTGGAGGAAAGATCATTCAACGCCATTCATGTTAACGAGTAATTCTCTCTCATCCCCCACCCCTTTCCAGACATAACTCACATAGCAATGAGACCTCATTTTGTTTCAGGTAATCCAGAGTGAAGTAATCAATCCATTAGCGTCAAGGATCATTAGGGTTGGGAAAATAAAAAATTGAAGAGGTGAAGACAATACTACTTGGGGAATATTTTAGAGATTCACTACTTTTACCAAGAATTGGTACAATTTGTACAAGCTTTAGTAGCCCATTTTGCAGTAAGCTTATTGTCCATAGCCCTAGCTTCAAGAATAGTGCTGGCTCTTCTTGAGTTCTTTGGGCAACAAGAGGTTTCTCGCTTGATTCTTAAGACCCCTCCACTTAAGTTCTCATGTCGAAAGAAATTTATTGTGGAACCTATTTATCTGCATCAACTTAGAGTCAAGCAATTTCCAAGAGAAAAGGAAATAACTGATGTACAAAATAAAAAAAAAACGTGTTAATAAGTATCCCTTTTCTTGCAACGCCCAACTGCATGCCCTTCTAGTATTTAAGGTTGAATTCTATTTTGTTAAAGAAGGAATTCCAATAGGACTCCAAGCATGCAGAAGACTTTCCCAGAGACATGAGCCACACAACGATGGTGACAAAGAAGCTAGGGTGCATCTTGAGATATACTAATGAAAGTAGTATTAGTGTGGTCTATTTTAGATCAAGAATTAGTGAATAAAATACCAAGATATTGCCAAAACTCGGAAACGCATCCCACTTGAAGCGTTCATGTCCGTAGCACACATCAGACCATCTTATCTTGTCATTAGAAAAGAAAAAGACCTTTCAAAAACATTTTGTCACATACGACGGCTATAATGAAGTTTCCGAACTCTGTCGTACTATCTCGGTGATTAAAGACTGTTAATTGCTGCTCTAAACGTTCTACCGAATTTTCGCAATAAAGATGTTGATAAGCGGATCCAGTACTCAAACAGAAATTTGAATAGGAAACTGTTAAGATGAAATGGATTAAAGTAATTTGAATAGGAAACGTGTTAAGATGGCTGGAGTGATGATATTATTGTGGTCTACTACTGAGCACGAGGGGTTGAACATTATCACCAAACTCCGAGTTGACCTCAGGCTTAGTTTTTTGTAGTGTTCCCAGTTCACGCGTCGTAAATTCAAGAGACATCAATGCATTGTGTTCCAACGCAATGCATTAACCTTCGCTCTAAGGTTATCGTCATCACCGACATCACCCGTGGACCATGGTAGTATAAAAAGGCAGAAAGAGAAAGCGAGTGTACTTGACATGTGATACACAAAGAATGTCCTTTTTCCTCTCTTCATTCGTATACCGGAGCATGCGCTCACGACTTGGTAATCCTAATCCAATACTTTTCGTACGCACCTATATACGGTCAGCCTCAAAGTTATTCAGCTTTAGGTCAGTACTCGTTGGACCCTTCATTGGTTCCTTGGATAGCTAAAAAAGAGGACTACAAGGGTTCTTCTAGGAATGCGATGAGTTTTATAGTTTTAGTTTTTAAATACATAATTTAATCCACTCCTTCCCTTTTATAACTAGCACATGTAAACACCCTTTTTATTGGACCCACTTCTTACACTTTATTGGACCCATTAGGATATATATATATGTATATATATATATATATATATATATATATATATATATATATATATATAGAGAGAGAGAGAGAGAGAGAGAGAGAGAGAGACAGAGAGACAGAGAGAAGTAAAGATGGTTGCGAGCACACTTAAGATGATGAGAGCACTTTCATCTCAATTCAAGAGCCTCTCACGCTAGGATTCGCTATGGGGCGTGCTAGACATCCATTTTCATATTACATTCAATATAAAAGTTGTTTACCTGCGGTATTTTGGACACGATTAATGCGTTTAACAATCTTTTCCTGGAGGAACTACGCGTCTTCCTATAATTGCAGGTTGCAATGCAGGAAAATAAGCAATTATTGGGCAGCCAAATGCATTTACCAAATTAGCCATGACAAATTCTGATGGATAGGTAATTTGTTAATCGTTAGTATGACTTAAGTTTATGATCTATAACCAATTGTTTTTTTTCCACCTATACCAAATTTTACTCCATCGTTAACATTGTCTCCGCTTTATTGTGCGCTCCTTGATTTGTGCTACACTAGCGGACCCCTCGAAAAGCTTTTTGCTTACATGTACACTCATCACGAGAATAAGATTTGGGAAAATAGGGAAGCTCGAAGGGAATGCAATCATACGCAAGTGATTATGTAAACACATCATCACGAAAATATTCTAACACGTTAGAATCTAAAAATCAGTGATGAGTGGAGCTTTGCGGAGAGGAAGAGCTACATTGCTGATCCTTCCTCCTATGCTCTGGATAACGTGGACCTTTAAAAGACGGAGGTTTCATGCATGCTCATACAACAACTCACCCTTTAATACCACCAAGTTCTGAATGTCATCATCATGGAAGACTAAGAACGTAGCCATCATTGTACAATTCTTTACTTTTAGTGGAATTTCTGCTCGCCCACACAGGGAATCTGTACTCTTCACATCATTGCAATTGAAAAGAAATAGTGGATTCTTTTAATGGATCAATGTTTTATCAACCATCGGTTTTTAGGTCTACTCGTAGTAACCTGTAGAACTGGAAGTCTTCTTCAATACATGGTTTTCTGGAGCATCTCATTTGAGTCATTTCCATGCAATATGGATAAGGATGACTAGAGTTCTCACCTAATTTTCTTCTTCTCAGCATATAATCTTTCTAGGACTTAGAATTGGAACTCCTTTCTAATTCTTGCATCCTCTTCTTTCCTTTTTTTTTCACATAATTTCATCATTCCAATGTGTCTTCAGTAAGGAGTTATTGATAGAACCTGATATTCCAAACTAGTGGAGATTTATGTTAATTACCATGGGAATATATTCTTGTATTTCCAATTTTTGAACATCTTTCATTGGACTATTAAAGCCACTGAATTTCCAACGATAATGCCTTCTCTTTGATCTTTGCATCCTGACAAGCCTTTTGTTTATTCTTGTATCATTAAGATCTTGCCTCATTGGAGTCCAATAATTTCTTTAAATTTTATGTTAATGTGCCGTTGTGTCTAGCGCTCGAATGTTGAGATATTATAGAGTTTCAATTTTCTACTTTTTCATTTCAATCTAAGCTAGGATTTTCTTTGAAGGGTTCAAGTACTTTTGTTCAGGTGATGATTTGTTGTGCACATAATCCGGCAGTCACACTCATAAATACCTCTCATAATCAAAGATACGTTCATGCAACTTTCATGTTGGTAAAAGTCCCATTGTGCGGGGTTCTCCGAAAAAGGTTCATTCTCTTGCTCTCCACCAAGGGGTGCGAAAGATCTTTGAACTTATGATCCCATCTGTTCAAGTACCAATTCAAGGAGCAAAAATCTTTGCAAGGTCTTCCATGAAGGCTCAGAAAGAGAATTAGAATTCAGAAACATATGAGTTGGAAGCAAGCTCTGTTGGGAGAAGTGATCGTTTGCTTCAAACTCTCTGGAAGGCCATCCGAGGAAAGGTGCTATGGAAGATCTGGCGAGAAAGATGTGCTTGTTTCTTTGGTAACTCCCCCAAAGAGTGGTCAATTGAGAAATCACTATTCCTCCTTAACAAAAGGATGGCTAATTGTAAGAAATCCCCCCTCCCTTAGGCATCATCAAGTGCTCCTTTTGATCAACAACAAGCTTAAACCCATGTGGGCATTGCATGCGGGGGATGTGAGGGTGATTTACCTTCTGTGTAATGCCATCTAAACTCTGTAAAAGCTACCCCCGCTCTATGGGATTCTGGGGATCCCTTGGGCACTAGTCCCCTTCTCTTGTACTCTTCTTTTAATTAATTCAAATCCGGGAGACTAGGCTAAGGTGGAACTTCCTTTATTTAAAAAATTCAAGAAAATATTCCTGTTGAAATCTTCGTGAGATTTGAACATTTTCCTAATGCTTTAAACATCTTCAGTTTTCTTTCTATTTGTCCGCGTGATTCCCTTGGGAATTTGGTCTTCTTGGAATAAAAGAAAGTGAGTCTCCAGCATCTTCCATGCTTAATTCCTATGTATTAGAAGGCACCAATAATGCAATTCAATTATTTGGCTCCGATAAATGTAATTGAATGCTATCTTATTTCTTTTCGATTGAAACCAAAGTTTCTTACAACATATGAACCTTCTGGATCTTTGAAGATTTTCCTTCACAATGCCATTCATGTTATAAATAGGAAACCAAACGGGTCATTCTTTATTATCCTCCCATGCCTTTCAAGTCATTACCGCATTGCAATGAGACTTCATTTTGTTTCTTTTTTAATCAGAGGAAGTTCGGCCTTAGCCTACTCTCCCGGACTTGAATTAAATAAAGGAAAAATACAAAAGAAGGGGACTAGTGCCCATGGGAACCCCCAAATCCCACACACGTGGGAAGCTTTTACAAAAAAATGTTAATCGCCCACTCATCATCCTCAAGCGGGGCACACATGGGTAAAGTGTGTTCTTGATCAAAAAGAGAACTTGATGACTCCTAAAGAAAGGGGGGGGGGGGGGGGTTTCTTACAATTAGCAATCCTTTTGCCAAGAAGGAACAGTGAATACTCAATCGACCAGAGTTTCGAGCGTTCCAGAGATTCACGGAGCGACCATTCACTTCTTCTAGCAGAGTTGTCTTCCAACTTATATATTTTTGATGACTAATTTTCATTCCGATGATCTGCCATAACCTATGTGGTAGGCCTTACAAGGCTTACATGGAGTTATAAAGGAGGTTGATAAACCTCCCATCCCCATCATGTGGAGCCCACTTGGTTTTTTCAATCAAGTTTATCCTATAACATCTTACCTATATAGAGCGTGATAGAGGGTTTACTGCTTAAACTAGGTAAAATGGATGAGTATCAAATCTTCTGCCGTACAAATGGGCTCACGCTTGTTATGTTAATATGGAAGAGAATGATCTCTTGATTGCAGCTCAACTCATGTTTTCTACTATCCATGTCGTTTCCTTCCTTCAAAGAGAATATCGAACATGTTCCTTAGAGATGTCGAGCATAGCGAATGATGGAGAAACATGTCGTAGCTCAAGATGTGGTGTCACCAATGTCTTATAAATGGAAAGAGTGTTATCGCATACATAGCAATCACTGTAAGATTACTTAACCACATATGACTATGAATATCAACAAACTTTATGTGAGAACTCCATGGATCCTTCAGTGGTATACATATGATTGTAATAAGACTTCACTCAAGATTATCACATAACATTCTACTTATTTTAAGCACTATACCATCTCTCTCGTATTACCCGTGTGTGTGTGTATATATATATATATATATATATATATATATATATATTGAGTTTGTATGTGTGTGTATGTATGTTTGTATATGTATATATATTTTGCGTATCTCTTACTATAAGCCTTTCTTTTATTTGAACCACTTCTACTCTTTTGAGCATGTGCACGCCTCTCGAGCACACTACATATGATGGTAGTAAGACTTTAATCAAGTTTATCCTATAACATTTTACTTACATAGAGCGTGATAGAGGGTTTACTGGTTAAAATAGGTAAATGATATTGCATAATCTTGAGTGAAGCCTTACTATATATATATATATATATATATATATATATATATATATATATATATATATATATATATATATATATACATATACAGAGAGAGAGAGAAGTACAGATGGTTGCGCGGACACTTAAGATCACGAAAGCACTTTAATGTCACTTCAAGAGGCTCTCAAGAAAGGGTTTGTTATCAGGTAATCTACACATCCATTTTCATATTACATTCAATATAAAACATGTTAACCTGAAGTATTGTTAGTTGATGATATATTTTGGTTAGGATTGACGTGTTTAGAAAGCTTTTCCTAGAGGAACTATGCCATTTCCTGTAATAATAGGTTGGGATGAAGGAGGATAAGAAATGTTTGCGCACAAAAATGCATCTAACAAAATGATAGTCACATTAGGCAACACAATTTTAATGGTTAGGTGTGTTTAAAGGTAGTTGGTATGACTTAAGTTGATGTCGAGCTTGCTTGCTCCAAACATGTTAAGCATCTATAATCTACATGGCTAACATTGTCTCCGCTTTATGGTTCGCTCCTTGAGTTGTGCTGCACTACCGCACCTCTGCAACCCCTCGAAAAGATTTGACGTTATCTCTACAGGCATCATGAGATTACGATTTTGGAAAATAAGGAAGCTCGAACGGAATCCTATCACACGCAAAGATAATGTATACACATGATCATGAGATGTTTTAACAGTTAGCTTTATTGTTGTTCCTTCCTCCTATGCTTAGCATAACGTGAACGTTTCAAAGGTTTCTTGCATATGCAGACAACGACTCTTCCTTTAATACCACCAAATTGTCAAGGTCATAATCATGGAAGTTTAACAAGTTCGCCATCATAGTAGAATCCCTCATTTTTAGTGGAATTTCGAGTTTCCGTACACAATGAATATTATATACACGATTCTAGGATCTCACTAGGATATCCAATTCCTGAAAACATTGCAAGTAAAGGGAATTACTGGCTTCTTTGATTGCATAAACTTTTTAGCAACCCTCTCTTTTTAGCTCTACTCGTAGTAGCATGTAGAAATCGGAGTTATCATCAATAGATAGTTTTGTAGAGCACCTCATTTGAGCATTTGCAAGCAATATGGATAAGTTGACTCGGGTCCTCATGTATTTTTCTTTTTCGCAGCTTATCTCTTTCTAGGACTTCGAATTCGGACTTCTTTCTAATTCTCTTATCCTCTTCTTTCCTTTTTTTCTCACATCATTTCCTCATTTTTAAGGTCTCGTACTCAATGAGGAGTTTTTGATAGAACTCGATATCACAACCACTTAAACACTTATGTAGCACATCTTAACTAGGGTATCTAGTTGCACACCATACTTGTAGAGTTTTATGTTAATTACCATGGGTAGTTATCTTTCTTTCTCTAGTTTTTGAGCATCTTTCTTTAGACTATAATGTACATTGAATTTCCAACCTTAAGGTCCTTATCTTTAATGTGTACTCCATATGTTGCGATTCAAGCTCGAACATTATGATGGTCTGGACCTCTTGAATGAACTACAACTAGAGGAATGAGAAGCGTGTTTCCAATCATGAATACTCGTACTTGAATTTGAATTTGAATAATCCTCAAAACAATAAATTTTCCACCTGTCATACTTAGGTATGTTAAATCCTAAAATATGGTAAAAGATATCCCTATTGTTAAGGGAATCCTTTCAATGCCTTATAAACACGTATTATACGTCGAATTAAAAATATCCCATGTGAGTTATCTATGAAGGATTTCAATGAAAGCGCCATGCTTGCTTGAGGATTTTCATTAGATTTGACTTTCCATATCTCTTTCACACATTTTTGTGTGTGAGAGCTAAATAGACATGAGTGATGAGTAGAGCTTCCTTATCATTTTGTATCCATTTCTTTTATTATTTAGTTTTTCTAGAAAGCTTCTACATTTTTTTTAATTTTTCTTCGACCTTTATTCCAAAATTTGCATATTGTAAGAAAAATTGACTCTAAAATGAGGACGTCTGTTTCTATGCATGCCTAGTGAAGGCAGAAAACAAAATATCTTGGAACCAGTAGAGAGATAACTCGCATTAGAAAGATCTCATGGTATAGCTCGACTTAACACGATCTCTCGAGTTTATTTTCCAAGAGCTTAACCATCATTTTGAGTGAGAAAACGTATCTATGAGCATATGTTTGACGTCCTTTTTTCTTCAAGGTTGCATAGGGAAGGTGTAAATTCTCCCAACAGTAGTGACCTACCATTTTCACACAAAGAGACTGTCAAAAAGTACTACAAGGATCCATTGAAGGAGTTGGAGGAAAGAGACCTATTGATTCGAGTTCAAGAGCACACAACCAACATGAGAGGAAAAAATTTTGAAGTGCAAAGGAAAAGATATTGATACACCCTATTCTTATTGCATCATAGGGTCCTAGAAGATAAAATGATAACACATCATGTCAAATTATAGCACTCAGATTGACAAATTGGATAGAAATAATTATCAACCATGGAAGTTTAGAATGTCGAGGTTCCTCAGGGAAAACGGTTTATGGACTATCATTAGTGGTACATATGCTAATCCTTGATTAGGTGAAAATCTGATTCTTGTTCAGTGAAGTAAATGCAAACGGTGGACTTATCCTAGCATCATTGCATTGCTAATATGTCCTATCATTTCATCTTATCGTAGCATATTAGCAATGCAATGATGGAAAATATATAAGATCTAGAGACCAATATGAAATAGAAGGTTTATACCCCGATTCAACCAAGCCAAGATGCTTCAATTAGAAAATGAAGTCTATAATTTGAGGGAAAATAGATTAGCAATATAAATTAACATATTCTAAATATCAAAGAAACAAGAAATACATATAAATATATAGGTTGTGACATAAACTATAAGCTAGTTGCATACACCTCCAATGGGCTTTAAGATGATGGTAGTCGGAAGGCTTTTAACACCTCTATGTATGTGAGAGATGCTCTTGCTAACTTTGAATAGTTCAAGGCCTTGACGACTATAAAGGAGATGAACATTGGAGGCTCAAAGGTAAAGGGAAATGAAGCCCAAGCATTTATGCATGTAAAGAAAGAGGTAGAGGAAGTTAGCAAGGTAGAAATAGAGGAAGGAATGAAAAGGTGTCAATGGAGATCCTTGCCAAGGCAAAGGAAGAAAATGCTCTTCATCAAGAGCAAGAGGGAATTTCGAAGGAAGAAGAGGAAGGTACAACCAAACTAGAGACAATAAAAACTCACAAGAATGCTTCATATGCGGCAAAGTTTGACCACTATGCAAGCAATTGCTATCAAAATGAATAAAATATTACAAAAGATATAAATGAAAGTAGAAGGTATTCCACGAAAACAAAAGGAACTATCATATATCCTAAATTTCATGTGATCATATATATATATATATATATATATATATATATATATATATATATATATATATATATATATATATGAAGAGAGCATGACAAACCCCTAAAAATTATTCACTACATGTTCTATTTGATATCAAGAGAACCTTTTTCAGTTGATATCAAGTTTATCTCAATCAAGCATGATGAAGTATGAGAATTAGGCTCATTAGAAAAAGTTTTATGTACCTAATCACCTGTACTGGTTGTATCTTAGAATCACAACATAAAATGTATATTTTTATTATTTCCTTAGAAATCCTCATTTTATTGAGAGAAATAAATGATTGAAAAGGAAATAAGCAAACTCACATGGTAAATCTTATGTTTCTAAGACAAGACCAATGCAAACAATTAGGATGATCAGAGAAAATGTATGGGTCTAATCAATTGTATTGGTCATGTTTGAAAGATGAACTTGAATAAGAACCCTAATGATTTTCTTGATGAGTTTACCTCTTTCTCTCTTTGATCAAGTTTTCTCAATCAGTTCTTATTGAGTCCTTGTCCTCATAAACATCAACAAGAGAAAATAGTTTTCCAAAGAGCTAAATTCCAAGATTCTTATACTTATTATCAAAATATTCATCCTTATGTATTTGAATTCACTTCAAGTGCCCTTTGAAAGCAAGTAGCCACTGCTATGGAGGAATCTTTAAATGATTTCTTTGAAAGGCACTCCTACTTTCAAATTTGCCACATTATATTTATTTACCTCTTATGATATTGATATCTTTAAGAATTTTGTTGACACGAAGATCTAAGGTGTTGTGAACATAGAGGTCTAATGATGTTTCCTTACCTTCATCATTGTTCTTCTACTCAACTCCTTAGATTCATATATGATGAAGCCAAAACAAAGAGCCAACATTCACTAGAAGCAATCAACATCCACTTCCATGGTGAAGGAATAAATTCATCCTCCCAAGGATGGGAAACGCCTTTTCTACACTTGTTATTTTGGCCTTCTCCAAAAGATCTTTCCTAGAGATACATAGATGAATATTTTTTCTTTTTGAGAGAGATTGAGACTCTATGTGCATTTATAACACTAAGAAAATCATCCACCTCATCTCTTAGAAATGGCTTACACTTCACTACAAGGGCTCCAGATAGAATGTAGGTTCAATATCCTTGTATTATGTGAAAAATTCAGTTCTAA
This sequence comes from Ceratopteris richardii, assembly GCA_020310875.1. Lineage (NCBI taxonomy): Eukaryota > Viridiplantae > Streptophyta > Polypodiopsida > Polypodiales > Pteridaceae > Ceratopteris > Ceratopteris richardii. Next base: position 67,669,616 of record CM035440.1, on the reverse strand, counting down.
CGGTACAACATATTAGCCTTATACTGGCCCTCATACTGACACCAATGCACATGGGCAAATTGGTCGTGACATGAATATAAGTGCTGATATGAATATTGGTATAATAACACCAATATAAGTGTCACTATGGGAACTGATATAAAGATCGCTATGTCTTCAGTATCATTGGTATAAGCATCGATATGAATGCCAATACTTTTTCGTTGGTATAAGCATTGGTATTTACCTACAAACCATCGGTGTCAGCAATGGTACAAGGATAAATAATAAAATTACCGATATAACCAACGATGTATTCATGGGCAAAATCGTTAGTATAAGCGTTGATATAGAAGTAGGTATGATAATAATCATAGCAGTCCCCTTACAAAAGAGCACATTTGCAAAATATTTTTTGGGCAGAGTGTGTCGTCTCTAGTCACACTATTGTTGTGTACCAAAGAAAAATACATACTACCAAAAAAAACAAGTACATATGACATGTACTCTAGTGGTTGCCAATTTATGGGCTTAGATCACCAACAACCAAAGCAAAATTCGATAAAACAAAATACATTATCGTCGATAAAAGAGATATTTAGGAGTAGAATGAACCATGTACAAATGAACCATGTACAAAAGATATATTCTATAAAGGAACCATGCACAAAATTGTGGTAAAGCCCTACCATATATGAGCCAAATACAAAATGTGGGAAACCACTATCATATATGAACCAAATAAAACGTTGTGGCATTCTAGTGCCAAATATGAAGCAAATACAAAACTCTAGCACACCACTATCAAACACAAAACCATAAGGATCAAAACATATATATCTAAAGTCCTATAACAAAGCACATTCAACAAATGAGACAAATTGAAATGATATTTATAGACCACAATTAAAAAACACTAAACCAAGTTAACAAACTCATCTCATAGTAGATGCTCCCATCAAATGATCACATCCTATCCCCCAAGTCCTCCAACAGCACGACTAGCCCATGATAATATCCATAAGCCTCCTCTAATCTTGTCGAAAGATGCCCAGTGCAAGCTCCTACAAGAAATATGCAAAACATGAGATCAACAAACATGACGTGGTCAACATAAGTAAAAACCTAGCTTCTAATAATCCTAATTAAAAAAACAAAACAATTCAAACATTATGGATCAACTACTAAGTTGAAGGCAAGATATGGATCAGTCAGCATGTGTTACTTCTACACTGCATTCCCACAATACTTTCCATGCATGTCATTCACCAATGACCAATTATGAATGCATATTCATCACGATGATTAGACTTCTGGGTGCCTTCGAGTATAAATAAGCAAGAGCTTCTGTAATACATGACATAGGAACATCTCATCTATTCAAATAGACTACGAATAAAATGCACTTGGTATTTCAATAGGGAGTAAACTAAATTAACATTGTTTTAATGAAGCACAGAATGATAATTTTTTTCATCCATCAATTCGTGTAAAAAAAAAGCTTGCCCAACCTGATGGCACAATCATTATGATGCCAACCCACATGAAGCTTCTAGCACGTTGTAGATAGGTAAAGGGACAACCACTTGTCTGTAGAGAAAGATACGTCCTTATATATTTAGCCGATCAAGTTCACGAGCATCGTCACAAGCGCAAAACGATTTTTCATAGAAAGAAATAGAAGTGAATATTCCATCATTAAAGTCGTCTTATTATTCCATTCCTGTATTGTAAATTATTGGCCAAGCAAACTATGCTGAATATAGAAAAACAAAAGAGTGACGATCTAGATTACGCAGAAATACAAAAACAGGAATTGTCTATAGAGGAGTCTTGAATGTGAGATAAGATCGTCAAACTTCCTTTTACTGAAAAATGAGCATAATCATACCTGGAATGAAATTTACATGGTTATCCCCCTTTACGTTTGCAGAGTAGCTTCAATCTCCCATGCTTACAAGGATCTTGGCACATAGGGAGGAGCTAGAAATTGATCTACAACATGACTAATACCAACCAACATAGATCGTGCAAAGAGAACCTACTGCACTTGTACATGGAGCACAACCGAGTCACAGGTATGACATCGGTGACCTCCTTTTGGACATCCCCACTCCCTCAAAATTCCGTCCTCAATGCCATCTCTCATGTGGTCTAGATCAAATCAGCATCTGCCCACTTTCTTTCCAAGGTCGTAACGGCGAGATCCACACCCCCCTTTTTCCAAGTATATCTCATAAAATTATCCCCCTATCTGATGCACGCACCTCCTCTCTTTTTTTCTCTCTACAGATCAGCACACAATTTCTCTCCCTACCTCTCACGATCAAAAGTTGGCAATGCACTCCCCCCCCCCCACCCCTTCATAGGTAGATGGTTTTCTCATCTTTCTCTTTAGGTTGAAGATAGCAAGAAAATTGAAAGGTGGCATCCCGATTGAGGAGAGGCATCCCTCCGAAATTGCTTGTTGTAAGTATATTCTTAAACCTTTTCTTTTTGAAGGAGACCTTATTTGTTTCCTTTTTAAACGATGCCGTCGAGCCCTCCAAAACTAAAATCTTCCCCTTTTCATATTTTGATGCCGAATCCCAACCAAGTGCCCGTTGCTAGCTTCTTCCATACACAGATAGAAGGACCGCACTTCGACGGACATCTGCCACCCTCAAAATATATCCATGCAAAAATATCGAGTACATGATTGCTACATCAAATATGATATGATTTAAATTTATCGAGTTAAAACAAAATAGTAAACCCATGCTTGATCAATAAACTTGGCTTCAAATCACGACCACATCCACCCCCTCTAAACCTCTGTGGCCTTCGGATGCACCATCACCAATTCCTCTATCTACATCTCCAAGTCTTTTTAAACTCAAAGAAGGGTGAGAAGAAATAAGTGCATGGGGTAGAAGCACATCTGCCTATGCGTGGCCATGTAATGTGCCCTATTCATGCATACTCTCAATGCATCATAAACATAATGGTGCAATGGTAGGGGTAGCTAGCATTTGATGATGAGGCTTTTACACTGAAATTCAAAGTGAATTTTGATTATGCATCTTCAAATTATCTTATGTGTGAATAGATGTGCATCTATGGGCTTCAAATCTCCATGCACATACATTTCCAGGCATGTGTACTTTAGATGTAGGTCTTCACAATCATGGTGCAAATATGAAAAAAATTCTTAACATTTCTACTAAAGGAATCTCTCCACTCATAACTCCGCTCTTAAATGCAATCACTCTTATGCTCCTATATTTAACATGTGCAAATATTTTTTACTCAAGGATTAACATTCTTTTATTTACAATATTTACATATAATATATCTCATGTGCAAATGAGTGTGCACCTATGTGAATTCAAAAATGTGCTTTCTATACATTTTTAGATGCATATTTGGAGTGCAATGAATCTGCAAAATGGACTTAAAAAAAGGACTTTGGTTAACAGGAGAGCTAAGAAAAAAGAAAAGCCTTTCTGATCTTCACTTCACTTCCCATTTCCATCACCTTCCTTTGATCTTCTCCTGCATTCAAACACTGAACACGTAATAAGAAATATCGAATCAAAATATTCATATGTACACATGCAATCTACGATAACACTTCACGAATATCTATTTTTAATACGGTATGTTTAGACGATTCAAAAATTGTTGCTCTTCTTACAATCCATTCAAATTCGTGATTTGCCCTTGGCTCCAAATCTTCACCTATACTCATAAACTCAGATAACATATCACTGGCATCATATTCAAAAAGATTATTTGAGAAAATTTCATTTTCTTGAAAACTAGATGCATTTTCTTGCTCTATTTATTTATGCATTTATTTATTTAATTATATATTTAATTGATTTTTTATATACTTTTTTCTTTTTCTATTTATTTATATATCTATGTATTTATTTTTTATTTAATTATTTAATTTAATTATAAATGTGTTTATTTTTTTATTCTTTTATTTATTTCTTTATTTATTTATGCATTTATACATTGATTGATTGATTTATTATTTATTTATTTTTATATTTATCTTTATCCATCTTAAAAAATCAAAATATAATTATTAAATATTTACATATTTATATCTACAAAATTTACTTTTATAGACTCAAGGGCTTCCTTCCCAATACATCTTCATGGCTATGTTTTCTCCGAAAAAACTATGTTTAAAAACATCCAATTGATCAGAGTCACCTTCATAAATATGGGGGCTATGTATATAAGCCACCTTATTTGCTTGTGTATCTCTTGCCAACTTGTTTGGTCTTTGTAACTCTCAGAGAATTTGGACATTCCTGGTTCAATTATCTAAGCATAAGTATCTTTATTTATGATTCATTCAAGTTCATCATGTGTAGAGTTAGGAACATATGTATATGAAATTTGAAATTTGCATATGTTTGATTCATAATCAAACTTTTCTTGCAAGCATGTATTTTCTTTTATTTCATGCTTCGGATCATGTATAGGATTTTTATCCATTTCATTATCTTCTATCATGTTTCCATATTTGTTAAAATGAGGTTTTTGAATAGAATCATTTGAATCCCACTTCAAACGGAACTCTTTGTCATGCTCAGACATCAAAACATAGTCATCTTTATTCTCCATGGTAAAATCATTCGTTCTGAAAATTATGAAGTCTGCTTCTTCCTCCAACCTTTCTAGGAACTCTCCATTATCATCACTTTCCAAATCCACTCACCCTTCCTCATGGAGTGATTCCATGTCATCAAAATTAAGAAAATCCTGTTCATCTCAATCATTGAACTCCCCCTTTATGTGAGAATCTTTATAGACTTTATATTCATCCTCAAAAACCTTTTTAGGGCTTTGGATCTCGTCCAATGTCAATTGACATTTTTCATTCAAAAGCTCACTATAGTGTTCTATACCAACTTCAGTTCTCTCTTGCCTATTCTCTTGAAAGGATATGCTTAGACCACATTCTTCATCCATCTCATCGATCATTGACTCTTTTTCAAGTGCATCCTCATGTACAATCCTTCTACAGCTATAGTTGAATAAACTGATTCTTCATTCGATTCATAGTGGCTAAATCTAGCCTCTTCACTTGAGTAATAAATTTCTACCTTTTCATGCTCACCCTCACTCGGTACAGATTCTTCATCAGATTTTTCATGTATTTATATGAGTGTTTTATTAGACATTTCATGCTCAATCTCATCCTCATAGGAACTCAACTCAGCATGATTGCTATTAGCATACATATCACTGTCTCAATGAGCAATCAATGACTTATTTTTATCTTTCTCATGATCGTTCTCATATCCCTCTTCGTGGAGTGTGGCATCATCTACATGCATATCACTGTATAGAACTCGAATTAGTGGTTTATCCTCTTTTGTATAAGTAGGATCATTGTCTTGCATCTCATGACATATATCTGATGTAGTATCACTCAAAGGAATATAGTAATTGAGCTATCTTCATGACGAGCATCACACTCATAATATCTGATATACAGTCACTTTTTTAGAGAACTATGTATTGAAATGTCTTTGATCTTGACATCATTTCTATTGACAATTTCTTCATGTTCATCTTCAGACATTCTAGACATCTTTGGCTTTTGGTTTATTGTATATCTTGGTTTAATATCTATATAATTACTTTCTATGAGATGTGAGGAGTTTTTTTGACTAGAAGAATTTTCATATTGATTTCATGTTTGAGTATCTTGATTTTTTATTTGATTTGTTTTTTATTTAATTCGTATTTGGTTAGCTTATCCCAGCTCCTTTACTCCTTCCCTCATTAGGGTATGTAATTTTGGCACACTTAAAGATGTTTTTATTATAAAGGCATCTTTTGTCCCAGGACATCTTAAAGGTTTAGGGTTTGTATCATTTATTATTATTGGTTCTTCTTGACGAACCTCGATATGATTATAGATGTGGTTTTCAGTCATACTTCTTTCTTCTTTGACCAGATTTTCTAAGTGTTTTTGAGTTTGCACATTATACTCAAAGTTTGGCATGCATGAAATATGTGCATCGGCTATATCCGCATGAAGATGTAATTTCCAATCATTTCGAAATTTCTCAAACATTTGCTGCTTTCTAACATATCTTGTTACAGCATCATGAACAAGTGCCCAATCATCTCTAAGCCCCAATTCGGAGTCTAGGTCTTACAGAAATGAAATTAGTTCCTCTCGGGCTCTAACATCTCTGGTCATACATTAGTTCCTTTCATGCATTATACATCTCTGGTCATACTCGCTCATATTCCCAAATTGCTTCTCGAACCATTTTTTAACTTCTAGGATCGGTTGGTTCTTGGGTATATGAACCCACCTTAGGAAGGACTTGCGAGTCACTTTATCTATGTCCTCCAGCATGAATTGCTTGAGGAGCATCGCTTTTTATTGTGACCATATCTGTAGAGGAGGTATTGGGGTATCTACTTTTAACAAGAGCATGCACCAAGTACTCTAGTACTTCACCTACTCAAGGGAGGTTCTCCTTAGGAAAATATACCCTTTAACACTTCTGTGAGCAGGCAGATATCAATGATTGCACAGAGTTGTGAATACTCAAGAAAATATTAATGACAACTGATAATAAAGGAAGACCAATCACTCCTTAGTTCGAATGAATGATTACAACATAGGCAAAAGAAATGCTCTAAAGTTGATGCTCTGGGCTAGCATGCCACTCCAAAACTAAAAAAAATCATTACAAGAGATTCGTCCAATCCACATAATGAACACAGCTAGATGGACATTGGCACTGATCAATACAAAGTATGAAGAATTGCTCTAAGGAAAAGAGCATAAAAATACCACTGACTCACACTGAAAGACAAAGCCAGGCCACTCTCTTCACACTATAGTGCTATTAGCCCTCCACTCGGAAGCGCACGCTCTGTATCCGCACCACAGAGTGACTTCCTACACTAGGCCTGTAACCACAGAGTGCAAAGAGAGGACCCCTGTACGCATGTAAGTATATGTGTGTATCAAATGAACACAAGTCCATTGCTTTTATAGTATTCAATAGGCCAAGAGGCCTTTGCCAATTCCTCACATCCACTGATCATGTGCAGGTTGATTGCCTAAAATTAGAGAGGTAGATCAAATATGCCACCATTCTTGAATCTGATCCTCAAAAATAGGCAGTCATCATGAATGGTTGGTGGTAACAGCCATTTCTCTACTTCCACTTTTACCATTTACACTTTTACTTTCTTTTTTGTATGCAACTAGGATCCTCAGTTTGTGCTGCCCGTGATATTCGAATGATCCTGAGAAGCACATCCTTCACCTAATTTTTGTAGTAGCTTTTGATCCTTACATATGGGAGGTGAGTTGTGGGGTTGTGGGGGTTTTTGGGGGGTGGTCAAAATTGATCCAAAGGTTCAAAAGTTATTATTGCACCATTGGAAAGTACTCGTCGAGAGCTTTCCAATGATATACAACATTGTAGGGTTTGGTTGAGAAATGATCCTCAAACTATCCATCCAAAACTGGTCAAAACTTTGTCTACTATATCTTGTCTTATATGTCCATGTAAAAATATCGAAGGGCGCCTTGGATAGTCCATCCGCTTCTCAAGTTATAGATCTGGGTTGATTTCCTCCGAAGCGTAGCGGCAAAAATCATTTTGAAAAGCTGATTGCGCATCTTTTTTTTCCATAAAATAATTGATGCTGATGAGTTGTGGGGGTTTGTGGAGGATTATGGGGTCGTGGGGGGGTTGTGGAGGGGTGTGGGGTTTCTAGGGTTTGTGGGGGGTTGTGGAGGGGTGTGGGGTTTGTGGGGTTTGGGGGGGGGGGGGGTTGTGGAGGGCTGTGGGGTTCGTGGGGTTTGTGGGGTTTGTGGGGTTTGTGGGGGGTTGTGGGGTTTGTGGGGTTTGTGGGGTTTGTGGAGGGGTATGGGGTTTGTGGGGGGTTCTCGAGGGGTGTGGGGTTTGTGGGGTTTGTGGGGGGTGATGGAGGGGTGTGGGGTTTGTGGGGTTTGTGGGGGGTTGTGGAGGGGTGTGGGGTTTGTGGGGTTTGTGGGGGGTTGTGGAGGGGTGTGGGGTTTGTGGGGTTTGTGGGATTTGTGGGTTTTTTGGGGTTTGTGGGTTTGTGGGATTTGTGGAGGGGTGTGGGGGGTTGTGGGGTTTGTGGGGGGTTGTGGAGGGGCGTGGAGGGGTGTGGAGGGGTGTGGGGTTTGTGGGGTTTTTGGGGTTTGTGGGGTTTGTGGGGGTTTGTGGGGTTTGTGGGGTTCTTGGGGTTCTTGGGGTTTGAGGAGGGGTGTGGGGTTTGTGGAGTTTGTGGGGTTTGTGGGGGGTTGTGGAGGGGTGTGGAGGGGTGTGGGGTTTGTGGGGTTTGTGGGTTGTTGTGGAGGGGTGTGGTGTTTGTTGGGTTTGTGGGGTTTGTGGGGTTTGTGGGGTTTGTGGGGGGTTGCGGGATTTGGGGGGTTTGTGGGGTTTGTGGGGTTCGTGGGGTTTGTGGGGTTTGTGGGGTTTGTGGGGGGTTGTGGAGGGGTGTGGAGGGGTGTGGGGTTTGTGGGGTTTGTGTGGGGTTGTGGAGGGGTGTGGGGTTTGTGGGGTTCATGGGATTTGTGGGGTTTTTGGGGTTCATGGGTTTGTGGGATTTGTGGAGGGGTGTGGGGGGTTGTGGTATTTGTGGGGTTTGTGGGGTTTGTGGGGTTTGTGGGGGGTTGTGAAGGGGTGTAAGGGGGTGTGGGGTTTGTGGGGTTTTTGGGGGGTTGTGGAGGGGTGTGGGGTTTGTGGAGTGGTGTGGGGTTTGTGGGGCTTGTGGGGTGTGTGGGGTTTGTGGGGTTCGTGGGGTTTGGGGGGTTTGTGGGGTTTGTGGGGTTTTTGGGGTTCGTGGGGTTTGTGGAGGGGTGTGGGGTTTGTGGGGTTTGTGGGGTTTTTGGGGGGTTCTGGAGGGGTGTGGAGGGGTGTGGGGTTTGTGGGGTTCATGGGGTTTGTGGGGTTTGTGGGGTTTGTGGGGGGTTGTGGAGGGGTGTGGAGGGGTGTGGGGTTTGTGCGGTTTGTGGGGGGTTGTGAAGGGGTGTGGAGGGTTGTGGGGTCGTAGGGGGTTGTGGAGGCGTGTGGGGTTTGTGGGGGTTTGTGGAGGGGTGCGGAGGGGTGCGGAGGGGTGTGGGGTTTGTGGGGTTTGTGGAAGGGTTGTGGAGGGGTGTGGAGTTTATGGGGTTTGTGGGGTTCATGGGATTTGTGGGGTTTGTGGGGTTTGTGGGGTTTGTGGGGGGTTGTGGATAGGTGTGGAGGGGTGTGGAGGGGTTTGGAGGGGTGTGGGGTTTGTGAGGGGTTGTGGAGGGTTATGGGATCATGGGGGGTTGTGGAGGGGTGTGGAGGGGTGTGGGGTTTGTGGGGAGAGAGAGAGCGAGAGAGAGGGAGAGAGAGAGAGAGAGAGAATCGTGTGGTGCTACAGACCCCCACATCAAGTCTTTGCACCGTCCCGGTGCAACTTTTCTTCATACAACTTTTCTTCATATGCTTATTGAATAGACTAAATAAACTGCAACCACTGAATGAAATATGGTACGTATGGTGAATGAAGTTGTTCCACCTTGTCTTAATTTAGGTAATTCTTCACCCTAGAGATATTGACCAGGGGTATCCGCTTACCCTGCAAATCCTCCAGATGCACTGCTCCATGTGGTGATACCTTTATCACTCTATACGGTCCTATCCATTTGGGTGCCAATTTGGCTGAAACTACTGGGATCTCATGCACAAGAACCAAGGATCCCTCCTGTACTTCTTTGGACCTAAGATATTTGTTGTGCAATCTTTTGCGACCTTGTTGTGTTACCTGAAGTTTTTGCATTGCTCCTTACCTCTATGCTTCTAAGGCCAGTAGTCTCCTAATGGGGGGTTCGGTTCTAGTGGTTTTGGCTCCAATTTCTTTTTCGATAATAAATTCAAATGGTGCTAATGCCTCTTTTCCATATACTAAGCGAAATGGACTCTCGCTAGTCGTTCCCCTCTTTGTAGTTCTGAAAGCCCTAATTGCATCGATCAATGCTTGTGGCCAGAAGCTTTGATGATTGAAGGATAATTTGCGAAGCAATCCAATCAAAATCTTATTGGAGCTTTCTGCTTGGCCATTCTCCATTGGATAGTAGGCGCATGATTTTTTATGAAAAACCTTGTACCTGTCAAATATAAATTGGAGCAATTGATTTACAAAATGTGTGCCTCTATTACTAGTGATTTCTAGTGGGCAACCAAATCTTGAGAAAATACGTTTATACAAAAACTTATCTACTGTTAACGCCGTGCAGTCCATAGTAGCTTTAGCCTCTATCCATTTAGTTGCATAAACTATGTCCATCAAAATATAATTCTTACCCCCAGGTTGACCAGTTGGACTAATTGGTCCTATGAAATCAAAACCCCATCGTTCAAATGGGAGCCATCCTATGGATATGACTAATGGTTGGAAATTCAATCTGGTTGGTGTAGGAGCACATCTCTTGCAAATGTGGCATTCTTTAGCAAACTTGACCTCATCCTTGTAAATATGAGGCCACCATAGTCCCTTGTGGATGATTCTGTGAGCCAATTCTTCCCCCTTTAGATGCCCTTCACTGTGTGCAGCTTCTAACAAAAGATTCACTTCCTCTGGATAAACACACTTTCTCAAGATATCATCTTGACAATATCTATATAAATTCCCATTTATGAGTGAGTACGCCTTCAATTTAAGGAGTAATCTTCTTTTTTCTATAGGTTTCAAATGCTCTAGGAGTTTTCCAATAGTAAGAAAATCGAGAATTCCATCATCAGCTTGAGTTGCTACTAGGAAGAGATTACTATCCACCAGTTCATTATTAATACATGTTGCCTTCTCGCTCATTGCAGTCCTGGACACTTGATCTGCCATGTAGTGCTCTCTTCCTCGCTTAATATGAATATCAAAGTTAAATTCTTGAAACAGGAGTAACCATCTCCAAACCCTTCCGGCCACTCTAGGTTTGTTTATCAAGTACTTCAAGGGCTGATGGTCAGATATGACTATAAAATGTACACAGAGAAGGTAATTCCGAGACTTCTGAAGAGAAAATACAATAGCCAAACGTTCCCTTTTAGTCGTACTGTAGTTCCTTTCTACGTTGGTGAGTAATATGCTGGCATAGGAGATAGGTCTATCAACCTTGTCTGATGATGGTTGAGCTAGAACTGCACCAACAGCATGAAGACTAGCATTTGTATGCACATGAAACTCCAATGACCAGTTAGGAACACTTAAAAGTGGAGCAGTACATAACCTCATATTTAGTTCACAAAATGCTTTATCAGCTTCAGCATTCCATGAGAAGGGGACCTTTTTACTCGTAAGCCTTGACAAGGGCTTAGCTATTTCTGAATACATTCGTATGAATCTTCAATTGTATCCTGCATGGCCCAAAAAACCTTGCACTTCCTTTGGGCTTTCTAGAGTAGGCATAGAAAGAATAGTAGTAACCTTTGCAGGGTCAACCGTTATCCCTTCAACAGATACTATGTACCAAGAAGAGTGCCCTTGGTGACCAAAAAACGACATTTAGCAGGATTTAACTTCAAACCTATTTTGAGACGTTGCTCAAAGATTTCTTTTAGATTTTCCAAAAGATCATGGAAATCTTGAATTGCTGCTCTTCTATCTGTGCCTGAAAACACTGAAAAGTCATCCATGAAAATGCAGAGAAAGGTTGTTAACCACTTGCCCAATATCAGATACATTGTTCTATTAAATGAACCTGGTGCATTCTTCAAGACAAAAGCCATGCGAGTATAGACATAAGTGCCCCATGGAGTAACAAAGGCTATTTTGTCCCTATCATCAGGATGGATCACTATCTGATTGTAGCCACTAAAACCATCCAAAAAGCTATACAAAGTGTGACCAGCTACTTCCTCAACTACTTGCTATGTGAAAGGCTGAGGGAAACCATCTTGAATAGTCACTTTAATCAAGGCATGAAAATCAACGCAAACTCTTACTTTTCCACCATTTTTCTTTGTTACAATAACCAGAGAAGAAAGCCACCTGGAATGTTCTACTGGAACAATTATACCTGCTTCTTCTAGTTTTGTGATTTCCAACTTTACCACCTCTCCATATTTGGGATTGAGTCGATACGGCCAACTTCTTGCAGGCGTGGCTCCCTCAACTAAGGGTATTTTGTGTAATCCATGCTCCTCTGGTATCTTTGTTAGATCTTTGTAGGACCATGCGAAGACATTTTTATAAGCAAAAAGTAAAGAAGTTACCTTCTGCAGTAAAGGAGGATAATGCCATAGCCAAGAGGCCAAGTGGACTACTTGAGGATTCTCTTCATCCCCTAAATTTATTTCTTGAACTAGCGTTTCACGAGTGGTCTTACTTGAGAAATCATCTCCACTGTATGCGGGAGTGGAATTTAGCTTATATTCTGCAATATGTTCCCTAGTCCATCCTTGAGGTATATCCGAAGAGGGGAGATCCTCTCTGCATTCAGGCTCATAACTTTCCTTTTCTGGAACTTCTATAGTTGTTGCCCCTACGATGTTTGTGTTCTCCTGCAAACTTCCATTTTCAACTCCTTGGGAACTTCATGGCCTTTTCTTGCAACTCCTTCATCCGTAAGTTCTTCTTCTATTTCACTGATTTCCACCGTGCAACGCTCTGTACTTTCCATCATCCAATTCAATATTGTATCTTCTTCTTGGGGTAGAGAGGGCATTACCTGAGTGTCCACAGTATACCCAGTAGTTTTCCTTGAGTCGAATCCTTCTTCCAAATGTAGTTGCAGTTGGCTATTGGTGCTTGTTAAAATCCATAGTTTCTTTTTCCCCCAATCTTGCAAAGCTTTTGCTTGCCTCAGCCAAGGTCTCCCTAGGAGTAAAGGGTAAGAAGTCTCCTATGGAAGTGCAATAACAAAAAAATCTAGAACAAAGTGGCAACCCTGTACTATCATCAGTACCTTTTCAATAATGCCAAGAGGCGCAACCCAATGTGTGAAGAAATGGATAGGTATGTGCTTGAGGATGAAGAGGTGTTGCAAAATCCTTGATCTACACCAGCCAAATGAACTCCAGGAGTATATGGTGGGCCCTTTTAGATTTCCAATGGATGTATTAGACACCCTATGTACCTTGGAAGATCACTCTCAAAAAGATAGATCAAAACACATAAGTTGGAGTTAGCTCAGAGGTGAAAACTTGCTATTCTTGGTTCATACACCTGTCCAGTGTTTTGAATAATTCTCTGAGCACAGCCGCAATTAGCTTAATTCCTCTTGGGGAAGTTTAGTTAACTTAAAGAGCTAACTTTCAATAGTAATCTCATAAAAAATAATAAACCACACACTGAGAATGAGTTTTAACAAGTGATGAGATCATCCCGATTTTCACGGGCTGCTACAGTTTGAGACCAGTGAGCAAAAAAATGAACATAACGCAAAATTTAGGAATATAATGGTTATTAAAATTTGTATGGTTATACTAGACAGTAAGCTGAATCCAACAAGATTTAAATAACTGAATTTGGATAAGTAACCACTGAGAAATGGCTCTGACAAGGTGAGTAAAAAAATCCGGTACCTGACAGAGAAGTGAAGATGAACAGATCCTGTTGACTTTCAAATGCACATAACTGAAGATTGCAACATCTAAATGACATGAAAACTTGTCACTGAAAATGATGCACCAAGCTCAGAGAAAACATCTCTGCAATCTGACTGAGAAAACTGAGAGATATGGTAGTGAGTAGTACACTTCACAAGAACATGGAAATATGAACCCAAATGATAATGAAAATGAAAGTATATTGCTTGTACAATACAATGGACTTACTGATACATATGTGTGCCTTGGAATCACACCTTGATATGGCATAAAGCTCAGCCCTTGGAGGTCTTCACATAGGTCTCTCTAACCACGACTAAAATTGCCATCTATTTATAGTTGAGTTTGGGAGGCTAACTTCCCTCAATCACTCTCCAATCAATCAATGATTGATTTGATTCTCTACCTACCACAAATCACAAATTCGTGGCTCCTCTTTCCATTCTTGATCGAGTGGACTCAACCACTTAAGATTCTTTCACTTTTACATTAAGTAAACTCTTCAAAAGTTACAAGAGGTAGTTCACAAGTGAACTTTACATAGTGTTCATTTTAAAGCTTTTTTCATGACTTTGTGGGACTCAAGCCAATACTTAGGCTTTTCATAGACTTGCTCCAATAGCTCCCCCTCAAGCCAAGTATGCTTGAGGTCTTCAATCTTCCAAGATTACCTGCAAACCAATCATAGCCTTGATTTTGCAAAGCTTTGTACCATCCAATGCTTTGGTTAGAATATCTGCACATTGTTGATGAGTGGACACATATGATATTTGAATCTCTTTGCTTAGAACCTTCTCTCGTACATAGTGATAATGAACTTTAATATGTTTAGTCCTTGCATGAAAAATAGGACTAGCAGCTAAGTGAATAGAACTCATATTGTCACCAAAAATAGTTGGAGTTCCAAACTCCAATCCAAGATCTTTGAATAATGTCTTCATCCACATAGCTTCCTGAGTAGCTATGGCAAGACCTCTGTATTCAGCTTCAGTAGAAGAGAGAGAAACTGTGGGTTGCTTCTTGGATGACCATGAAATAAGCTTTGAACGTGCAAAGGTAAGATAACCTGAAGTGCTCCTTCTATCTTCCTTGGAGCCAGCCCAACTTGCATTAGAAAATAGCTTCAAACCTAAATTAGATACATAAGGATAATAAAGTCCTTCATTTTTATGGTTTCTTTGAGATACTTGAGAACCCTTTTGGCAGCATCCATTTGTGGTTTCCTTGGTGTGTGCATAAATTGACTTAGCACACTCACACTGTAACATATATCTACTCTTGTCAATGTGGCATAGTTGAGACTACCCACTAGACTTTGATATGATGTGATGTCCTCTATGAGTTCACCTTCATGTGAGCTCAATTTGTGATTGACCTCCATTGGAGTACGTGCAATCTTACAATCTTGCATCTTGCATTTTGCCAACATGTCCTTAATGTACTTCCTTTGAGTGAGAAACAAACCATGATCTTTGTAGACAACTTCCAAACCTAGGAAGTAGGTAAGTGAACCCAAATCACTTATTTTGAACTCTTCTCTCATCTAATCTTTGATCTTCTTCATACCATCTGCATCATTTCCTGTCAATATAATATCATCTACATATACACATAAGTAGATGAGCTCAGAATTACTCTTTTTAATAAAGAGTGAAGGATCTGCCTTGCTTGGTTGAAAGCCTTTGTCCTGCAAGAATGAAACAAGCCTCAAATTCCAAGCTCTTGGAGCTTGCTTGAGAGCATACAATGCTTTGTTAAGTTTACACACATAATCAGGATAAACTTGATTCTCAAAACCAGGTGGTTGTGCCATATATACCTCTTCTGTTATCCAACCATTCAAGAATGCATTCTTTACATCTAGTTGAAGTATCTTCCAATTCTTGGAAGAGGCAATACTAAGCAAAACCATAATAGTAGGCATCTTTGCCACAAGAGAGAAGGTGTTGTCATAATCAATTCCCTGAGTTTGTGCAAAGCCTTTTGCTACAAGCCTTGCCTTATACCTGTTAATGGAACCATCAGAATTCTTCTTGAATTTATAGACCCATCTTGAGCCTATTACCTTCATGGATGAAGTCTTGGGCACCAAATCCCAAGTGTTGTTTTCCTCAAGTGCTTCAATCTCTTCCTTCATTGCATGCTTCCATTCTGTTTTTGCTTTGGCCTCTTCAAATGATGATGGCTCCTCTTGGTTTATATCCTATGCTATGTAGATAGAATGTTTAGTTACTAATGAGGTGTCAAACCCATACCTTTCTGGTTTTTTCTTTTCTCTCATAGATCTTCTTAGGCCATGATGTGATGATTCTGCCTCATCTCCAAGTTCCTGCAATTTTGCTTTACCTTTAGACTTCCATGCTTTGATCTTTTCCATCTGAGATTCTTCATCATCTTCCGAGGTATCTTGTTCTTCAATCTTTGGTTGTTCTCTACCAAGCTTTGGAAAATCTCCTTCAAGATCATATGGTAAATTGACCTTCCTGCATGAATCTTCATACCATGAATTGTTTTCATCAAAAACTACATCTGTGCATACCAAGAATCCTTTGTTGGTAGGGTTGTATAACCTGTAGCCCTCTTCTCATATCCAATAAATACACACCTTCTGCCTTTGGATCCATCTTGCCTCTAACCTGTGAAGGAACATGAGCAAAAGCAATCCATCCAGAAAGTTTACAATGATCTAAGCTTGGTCTTCTTACATTCCAAGTCTCATATGGAGTCATCCCATCAAGGGATTTTGAAGGCAACCTGTTAATCAAGTAAGTGGTTGTAGATAGAGCCTCAGCCCATAAGTAATTAGGTAAATGCTTTTCATTTAACATAGACCTTGCAGCTTCAACAATTGTCCTATTCCTCCTTTCTGCCACTCCATTTTGCTCAGGAGTGTACCTTGTAGTTACCTCTCTTTTGATTCCTCTTTCTTGAAGAAAAGAATCAAACTCATGGGAGAAGTATTCTCCCCCTCCATCTGACCTTAGCCTTTTCAGTGATTTACCTGTTTGATTCTCCACAAGAGGCAAATATCTTTTGAAACATGAAAAAACTTCATCTTTGTGTTTCATAAAGAATAGGATAGTCCATCTGCTGCAATCATCAATAAAGGAGACATAATACCTTGATCGAGATGTTGAAGCTTCCTTGCTAGGTCCCCATACATCTGTATGAACCAACTCCAAGAGATCTCCATGCATATAACCTTTCTTCATGAATGGTAACCTGTGAGACTTTCCAAATTGACATGCACTTCACTTATAAATCCTATGTTGTTTTGACAAATTAGGGAGTCCAAGTACAGTTTGGTCCCTGCAAATTTGCTTTAATGACCTTTCACCAATATGTGCTAAACTTTTGAGCCATACTTCCAATTTTGTGAGTGTCTGACTACCATAATTAAAGAGAGCAATGTTTCTAGTGTCCTATAATTCAAATGTGAACAATCTACCTGTCTTTTCACCTTTTGCAATTTTTCTGAATCCTTGACTTGGATCTTCAACAAATGCTCTTGCTTTTGTGAACCTGACTTGCAACCCTTTCTCTACTACCTGCCCAACACTTATCAAATTCTTTGTAATGGTAGGGACATAGAGTACCTTACTGAGTAGGTTGATGTTTCCATCAGGTGCTTTGACATTGCCTAATTTCTCCACAGGATGTTTTGTATCATCTCCTGTTTGTACCTCAAGCTTATTCCTTGGATCTTCTAAATATGATAGGAGTGTCACATTTCCTGCCACATGATTTGAACAACCTGAATCTATGTAGAAAACATGCTCATCAGATTTACCTTGTGGCATAGCCATGTTCATGATCAATAATGAATCCTCTTTGTTTGAGTCTTCTGTGTAGTTATTGTAGTCTCTCCTTCCTTTGTAGCCTCCTTGATAGTTTGAATGATTGTAGTTGATGTAGTTGCCATGATAATTGTTGAACCTTCCTCTTGAGTAGCCATAACTTCCTCTATTGTATCCTCTTCCTCTTTGATTCCTGGAATTCCTAAAGCAATTTTCAGTTGTATGATTAGTTAATCCACAAATAGAACATGGGTTGGAGTCTTGGGATCTCCCCCTGCCTTGTCTACCTCCTCTTCCTCGACCTCTGCCATGTCTTCCTCTACCTGCATAGTTAGCTTGATATGTACCTGCTTCATCATCCACTTTCTTTGCCTTTCCTTTGTTATCTTTGGACTTGCTTTTATCAATGTATAAAGCTGAAGATTGATTACCTTTAGAGATTTCTCCATTTTTGATAAGCTTTGCCTCTTGGGTAAGTAGTTGTCCAATGAGTGTATTGAAATTAGGTACATGCATGTCCATGTACAAATCCATAGCTGTGGTGAATGCTTCCCACTTGTCATCTGCCTTCAAGCCATTGATGAAATGCCTTACAATTCGCTCTTCATCTATTACCTCTCCAATGCTTCCCAAATGATCCGCTATGTCCTTGAGCTTTGTGACAAAATAAGTCACATTTTGTTTGGGAGCCTTCTTGAGATTTGTGAAATCCAGCCATAGCTGATGCTTCCTAGCTTTGGTACTTGAAGAAAAGAAAGCTTCAAGTGCATCCCACACTTCCTGAGATTTTCTACAACTTCTAATGTGAGGCAACAAAAAATCTGAGATAGAGTTGAGGAGGTAAGACCTTGCAAGTGCATCCTTCGAGCACCATGTGCTCAATCTTTCTTGCTCTTCTTGTGTTGGTTGACTTTTGTTCCTGAAACTTGCCATAACTTCATCTCCAGCCACATAACCATATAAACTTCTACCTTGGAGATAAGCTTCCATTCTTAATGACCAAGCTGAGTAGTTACCTCTGTCCAATTTGTCAATTGATGAAGGAAATCCATCTGCCATGTTGTCCAACCTTGCTCTGATACCACTGTGAAGAGATGGATAGGTATGTGCTTGAAGATGAAGAGGTGTTGCAAAATCCTTGATCTACACCAGCCAAATGAACTCCAAGACTATATTGTGGGCCCTTTTAGCTTGCCAATGGATGTATTAGACACCCTATGTACCTTGGAAGATCACTCTCAAAACGATAGATCAAAACAGATAATTTGGAGTTAGCTTAGAGGTGAAAACTTGTTATTCTTGGTTCATACACCTGTCCAGTTTTTTGCATAATTCTCTGAGAACAGCAGCAATTAGCTTAATTCCTCTTGGGGAAGTTTAGTTAACTTAAAGAGCTAAATTTCAAGAGTAATCTCATCAAAAATAATAAACCACACACTAAGAATGAGTTTTAACAAGTGATGACATCATCCCGATTTTCACGGGCTGCTACAGTTTGAGACCAGTGAGTAGAGAAATGAACATAACTCAAAATTTAGGAATCCAATGATTATGAAAATTTGTATGGTTATACTAGACAGTAAGCTGAATCCAACAAGCTTTGTGGGTTTTGTGGAGGGGTGTGGAGTTTGTGGGGTTTGTGGGGTTCATGGGGTTTGTGGGGTTTGTGGGGTTCGTGGGGTTTGTGGGATTTGTGGGGTTTGTGGGGGGTTGTGGATGGGTGTGGGGGGGTGTGGAGGGGTTTGGAGGGGTGTGGGGTTTGTGAGGGGTTGTGGAGGGTTATGGGGTCATGGGGGGTTGTGGAGGGGTGTGGAGGGGTTTGGGGTTTGTGGGGAGAGAGAGAGAGAGAGAGAGAATCGTGCGGTGCTACAGACCCCCACATCAAGTCTTTGCACCATCCCGGTGCAACTTTTCTTCATAGAACGTTTCTTCATATGCTTATTGAATAGACTAAATAAACTGCAACCACTTTAATGAAATATGGTATGTATGGTGAATGAAGTTCTTCCATCTTGTCTTAATTTAGGTAATTCTTCACCGTGGAGATATTGACCAGGGGTATCCTCTTACCCTGCAAATCCTCCAGATGCACTGCTCCATGTGGTAATACCTTTATCACTCTACACGGTCCTATCCATTTGGGTGCCAATTTGGTTGAAACTGCTGGGATCTGATGCACGAGAACCAAGGATCCTTCCTGTACTTCTTTGGACCTAAGATATTTGTTGTGCAATCTTTTGCGACCTTGTTGTGTTACCTGAAGTTTTTGCATTGCTCCTTCCCTGTATGCTTCTAAGGCCACTAGTCTCCTAATGGGGGGTTCAATTCTAGTGGTTTTGGCTCCAATTTCTTTTTCTATAATAAATTCAAAGGGTGCTAATGCCTCTTTTCCATTTACTAAACGAAATGGACTCTCGCCAGTCGTTCCCCTCTTTGTAGTTCTGAAAGCCCTAATTGCATCGATCAATGCTTGTGGCTAGAAGCTTTGATGATTCAAGGATAATTTGTGAAGCAATCCAATCAAAATCTTATTGGAGCTTTCTGCTTGGCAATTCGCCCTTGGATAGCTGGCGCATGATTTTTTATGAAAAACCTTGTACCTGTCAAATATAAATTGGAGCAATTGATTTACAAAATGTGTGCCTCTATCACTAGTGATCTCTAGTGGGCAACCAAATCTTGAGAAAATACGTTTATACACAAACTTAGCTACTGTTAACGTCGTGCAGTCCATAGTAGCTTTAGCCTCTATCCATTTAGTTGCATAAACTATGTCCATCAAAATATAGTTCTTACTCCCAGGTTGACCAGTTGGACTAATTGGTCCTATGAAATCAAGACCCCATCGTTCAAATGGGAGCCATCGTATAGATATGACTAATTGTTGGAAATTCAATCTGGTTGGTGTAGGAGCACATCTCTTGCAAATGTGGCATTCTTTAGCAAACTTGACCTCATCCTTGTAGATATGAGGCCACCATAGTCCCTTGTGGATGATTCTGTGAGCCAATTCTTCCCCCTTTAGATGCCCTTCACTTTGTGTAGCTTCTAACAAAAGATTCACCTCCTCTGGATAAACACACTTTCTAAAGATATCATCTTGACAATATCTATATAGATTCCCATTTATGAGTGAGTACGCCTTCGACTTAAGGAGTAATCTTCTTTTTTCTATAGGTTTCAAATGCTCTAGGAGTTTTCCAGTAGTAAGAAAATCGAGAATTCTATCATACCAATCAGTTTGAGTTGCTACTAGGAAGAGATTACTATCCACCAGTTCATCATTAATACATGTTGCCTTCTCGCTCATTGCAGTCCTGGACACTTGATCTGCCATGTAGTGCTCTCTTCCTGGCTTAATATGAATATCAAAGTTAAAGTCTTGAAATAGGAGTAACCATCTCCAAACCCTTCCGTCCACTCTAAGTTTGTTTATCAAGTACTTCAAGGGCTGATGGTCAGATATGACTATAAAATGTACACCGAGAAGGTAATGCCGAAACTTACGAAGAGCAAATACAATAGCCAAACCTTCCCTTTTAGTCGACTGTAGTTCCTTTCTACGTTGGTGAGTAATCTGCTGGCATAGGAGATAGGTCTATCAACCTTGTCTGCTGATGGTTGAGTTAGAACTGCACCAACAGCATGAAGACTAGCATCTGTATGCACATGAAACTCCAATGACCAGTTAGGAACACTTAAAAGTGGAGCAGTACATAACCTCACTTTTAGTTCACAAAATGCTTTATCAGCTTCAGCATTCCATGAGAAGAGGACCTTTTTACTTGTAAGCCTTGACAAGGGCTTACATATTTTTTAATACATTCGTATGAATCTTCTATGGTATTGTGCATGGCCCAGAAAATTTTGCACTTCCTTTGGGCTTTGTGGAGTAGGTATAGAAAGAATAGTAGTAACCTTTGCAGGGTCAACCGTTATCCCTTTAGCAGATACTATGTGACTAAGAAGAGCACCCTTGGTGACCAAAAAATGACATTTAGCAGGATTTAACCTCAAACCTATTTTGATACATTGCTCGAAGATTTCTTTTAGATTTTCCAAATGATCATGGAAATCTTGAATTGCTGCTCTTCTATTTGTGCCTGAAAACACTTAAAATTCATCCATGAAAATGCAGAGAAAGGTTGTTAACCACTTGCCCAATATCAGATACATTGTTCTATTAAATGAAGCTGGTGCATTCTTCAAGACAAAAGCCATGCGAGTATAGACATAAGTGCCCCATGGAGTAACAAAGGCTGTTTTGTCCCTATCATCAGGATGGATCACTATCTGACTGTAGCCACTAAAACCATCCAAGAAGCTATACAAAGTGTGACCAGCTACTTCCTCAAGTACTTGCTATGTAAAAGGCTGAGGGAAACCATCTTGAATAGTCACTTTATTCAAGGCATGAAAATCAACGCAAACTCTTATTTTTCCACTATTTTTCTTGGTTACAATAACTAGAGAAGAAAGCCACCTAGAATGTTCTACTGGAACAATTATACCTGCTTCTTCTAGTTTTGTGATTTCCAACTTTACCACCTCTGCATATTTTGGATTGAGTCGATACGGCCTACTTCTTGCAGGCGCGGCTCCCTCAACTAAGGGTATTTTGTGTAGTCCAAGCTCCTCTGGTATCCGTGTTAGATCTTTTTAGGACCATGCGATAACATTTTTATAAGCAAAAAGTAAAGAAGTTACCTTCTACAGTAAAGGAGGATAATGCCATAGCCAAGAGGCCAAGTGGACTACTTGAGGATTCTCTTCATCCCCTAAATTTATTTCTTGAACTAGTGTTTCAAGACTGGTCTTACTTGAGAAATCATCTCCACTGTATGTAGCAGTGGAATTTAGCTTATATTCTGCAATATGTTCCCTGGTCCATCCTTGAGGTATATCCGAAAAGGGGAGATCCTCTCTCCATTCAGGCTCATAACTTTCCTTTTCTGGAACTTCTATAGTTGTTGCCCCTACGATGTTTGTGTTCTCCTGTAAACTTCCACTTTCAACTCCTTGGGAACTTCATGGCCTTTTCCTGCAACTCCTTCATCCGTAACTTCTTCTTCTATTTCACTGATTTCCACCGTGCAACGCTCTGTACTTTCCATCATCCAATTCAATATTGTATCTTCTTCTTGGGGTAGAGAGGGCATTACCTGAGTGTCCACAGTATACCCAGTAGTTTTCCTTGAGTCGAATCCTTATTCAAAATGTAGTTGCAGTTGGCTATTGGTGCTTGTTGAAATCCATAGTTTCTTTTTCCCCCAATCTTGCAAAGCTTTGCTTGCCTCAGCCAAGGTCTCCACAGGAGTAAAGGGTAAGAAGTCTCCTGTGGAAGTGCAATAACAACAAAATCTAGAACAAAGTGGCAACCTTGTACTATCATCAGTACCTTTTCAATAATGCCAAGAGGCGCAACCCAATGTGTGAAGACATGGATAGGTATGTGCTTGAAGATGAAGAGGTGTTGCAAAATCCTTGATCTACACCAGCCAAATGAACTCCAGGAGTATATGGTGGGCCCTTTTAGCTTGCCAATGGATGTGTTAGACACCTTATGTACCTTGGAAGATCACTCTCAAAAAGATAGATCAAAACAGATAAGTTGGAGTTAGCTCAGAGGTGAAAACTTGATATTCTTGGTTCATACACTTGTCGAGTGTTTTGCATAATTCTCTGAGCACAGTAGCAATTAGCTTAATTCCTCTTGGGGAAGTTTATTTAACTTAAAGAGCTAACTTTCAAGAGTAATCTCATCAAAAATAATAAACCACACATTGAGAATGAGTTTTAACAAGTGATGACATCATCCCGATTTTCACGGGCTGCTATAGTTTGAGACCCATGAGCAGAAACATGAATATAACACAAAATTTAGGAACCCAATGATTATGAAAATTTGTATGGTTATACTAGACAGTACGCTAAATCTATCAAGACTTAAATAGCTAAATTTGGATAAGTAACCACTGAGAAATGGCTCTGACAAGGTAAGTGCAAAAATCGGGTACTTGACAGAGAAGTGAAGATGAACAGACCCTCTTGACTTCAAATGAACATAACTGAAGATTGCAACATTCAAATGACATGAAAGTTTGTGAGCATATAGTAGACTTATAGAGCTAACTTTACCAAGTCAAATAACTGAAAATGATGCACCAAGCTCAGAGAAAACATCTTTGCAATCTGACTAAGAAAACTGAGAGATATGGTAGTGAGTAGTACACTTCACAAGAACATGGAAATATGAACCGAAATGATAATGCAAATGAAAGTATATTGCTTGTACAATACAATGGACTTACTGATACATATGTGTGCCTTGGAATCACACCTTGATATGGCATAAAGCTCAGCTCTTGGAGGTCTTCACATAGGTCTCTCTAACCACGACTAAAAGTGCCATCTATTTATAGTTGAGTTTGGGAGGCTAACTTCCCTCAATCACTCTCCAATCAATCAATGATTGATTTGATTCTTTACCTACCACAAATCACGAAATCGTGGCTCCTCTTTCCATTCTTGATCAAGTGGACTTAACCACTTAAGATTCTTTCACTTTTACATTTAGTAAACTCTTCAAAAGTTACAAGAGGTAGTTCAAAAGCGAACTTTACATAGTCTTCATTTTAAAGCTTTTTTCATGACTTTGTGGGACTCAAGCCAATACTTGGGCTTGTCATATACTTGCTCCAACAGCTCCCCCTCAAGCCAAGTATGCTTGAGGTCTTCAATCTTCCAAGATTACCTGCAAACCAATCATAGCCTTTAATTTACAAAGCTTTGTACCATCCAATGCTTCGGTTAGAATATCTGCACATTGTTGATGAGTGGAGACGTATGATATTTTAATCTCTTTGCTTAGAACCTTCTTTGGTACATAGTGATAATGAACTTCAATACGTTTAGTCCTTGCATGAAAAATAGGATTAGCAGCTAAGTGAATAGAACTCATATTGTCACCAAAAATAGTTGGAGTTCCAAACTCCAATCCAAGATCTTTGAATAATTTCTTCATCCACATAACTTCCTGAGTAGCTATGGCAAGACCTCTGTATTCAGCTTCAGTAGAAGTGAGAGCAACTGTGTGTTGCTTCTTGGATGACCATGAAATAAGCTTTGAACCTGCAAAGGTAAGATAACCTGAAGTGCTCCTTCTATCTTCCTTGGAGCCAGCCCAATCTGCATCAGAAAATAGCTTCAAACCTAAATCAGATACATAAGGATAATAAAGTCCTTCATTTATGGTTCCTTTGAGATACTTGAGAATCCTTTTGGTAGCATCCATTGTGGTTTCCTTGGTGTGTGCATAAATTGACTTAGCACACTCACACTGTAACATATATCTACTCTTGTCAATGTGGCATAGTTGAGACTACCCACTAGACTTTGATATGATGTGATGTCCTCTATGAGTTCACCTTCATGTGAGCTCAATTTGTGATTGACCTCCATTGGAGTACGTGCAATCTTACAATCTTGCATCTTGAATTTTGCCAACATGTCCTTAATGTACTTCCTTTGAGTGAGAAAAAAAACCATGATCTTTGTAGACAACTTCCAAACCTAGGAAGTAGGTAAGTGAACCCAAATCACTTATTTTGAACTCTTCTCTCATCTGATCTTTGATCTTCTTCATACCATCTGCATCATTTCCTGTCAATATAATATCATCTACATATACACATAAGTAGATGACCTCAGAATTACTCTTTTTAATGAAGAGTGAAGGATCTATCTTGCTTGGTTGAAAGCCTTTGTCTTGCAAGAATGAAACAAGCCTGAAATTCCAAGCTCTTGGAGCTTGCTTGAGACCATAAAATGCTTTGTTAAGTTTACACACATAATCAGGATAAACTTGATTCTCAAAACCAGGTAGTTGTGCCATATATACCTCTTCTGTTATCCAACCATTCAAGAATGCATTCTTTACATCTAGTTGAAGTATCTTCCAATTCTTGGAAGAGGCAATACTAAGCAAAACCCTAATAGTAGGCATCTTTGCCACAGGAGAGAAGGTCTCCTCATAATCAATTCCGTGAGTTTGTGCAAAGCCTTTTGCTACAAGCCTTGCCTTATACCTATTAATGGAACCATCAAAATTATTCTTGAGTTTATAGACCCATCTTGAGCCTATTACCTTCATGGATGAAGTCTTGGGCACCAAATCCCAAGTGTTGTTTTCCTCAAGTGCTTCAATCTCTTCCTTCATTGCATGCTTCCATTCTGTTTTTGCTTTGGCCTCTTCAAATGATGATGGCTCCTCTTGGTTTATGTCCTGTGCTATGTAGATAGAATGTTAGTTACTAATGAGGTGTCAAACCCATACCTTTCTGGTTTTTTCTTTTCTCTCATAGATCTTCTTAGGCCATGATGTGATGATTCTCCCTCATGTCCAAGTTCTTGCAATTTTGCTTTACCTTTAGACTTCCATGCTTTGATCTTTTCCATCTGAGATTCTTCATCATCTTCCGAGGTGTCTTGTTCTTCAATCTTTGGTTGTTCTCTACCAAGCTTTGGAAAATCTCCTTCAAGAACATATGGTAAATTGACCTTCCTGCATGAATCTTCATACCATGAATTGTTTTCATCAAAAACTACATCTCTGCTTACCAAGAATCCTTTGTTGGTAGGGTTGTATAACCTGTAGCCCTTTTGATTGTTGTCATATCCAATAAATACACACCTTTCTGCCTTTGGATCCATCTTGCCTCTAACCTGTGAAGGAACATGAGCAAAAGCAATACATCCAAAAATTTTACAATGATCTAAGCTTGGTCTTCTTCCATTCCAAGCCTCATATGGAGTCATCCCATCAAGGGATTTCGAAGGCAACCTGTTAATCAAGTAAGTGGTTGTAGATAGAGCCTCAGCCCATAAGTAATTAGGTAAATGCTTTTCATTTAACATAGACCTTGCAGCTTCAACAATTGTCCTATTCCTCCTTTCTGCCACTCCATTTTGCTCAGGAGTGTACCTTGTAGTTACCTCTCTTTTGATTCCTATTATCCACATGGTGTACATCGTAAATTGGAAGATGTACCTGCACCATCCACCTCTTTCGAGCCAAAGGAGACTATTTGAAGGACAAGATGATTTATTCTTGCACAACTTTGCGAAGGCATTCGGGTGATGAATCAATGGATGCTGAATTTTATTTTGTACCATATTCGAGTGACATTTGAATAGAAGCTGTGAATTTTTGGAGAAGAGGTGGTTTTCTTTTGGTAGGTCAATGGTAGACACAATAAAATTCGTTAATGATGACATCCTTACAAGTGAAAATCAACAAATCATCAAAGAAGAAGTCAATCATGTGCAGGAAAGAATATTGGGATTAAAGGTTCCAAGCTCATCAATCATTGAGCAAAGTGGGATGTCGCATTCTTGCATTAATTTACATCTTCCAGAGAGAGAAGTAGACGAAAATAAGAGTTCAAGGTGTAAGTATTTTCAATTGATGTCATTCATTTTTGCAACCACATATAGATACTAATCATAACATGTCATGCAAGAGGTGGTCAAAGTTGAGAAGTTTGCACCTAGGCATGGAGGGGATCTAGTATCTTGAGGAGGTGGCTCATCCTTGCAAACTACATTGGGAAACTTCCCAAAGAACATTTTGTAATTATCCATAAACACTATATTCCTAAGGGCCACTTCATGAGATGGTGACTCAAGGCCTTAAGTAAATTTCTTTGTTTATCAACCATTACTTAGGGGTTGTTTACTTCCAGGGTTATTTCCATAGCCTATTGCATGGCGAGATGTGGAGCTTGATAGACTAGATGGTCTTTTGTGGGGATTCATCCATGGCGGTGATTAAGTGCCTTGCACATGGCTAGGAACGATAATAAGATCCTTCATTGCAATTTTCTTTGTTTATGCCATACTCTATAGTGCTAGAATGTTGAGATGAGATACTAAGTCTTTTCTTATGATGTTTCACTTAATACGGTTCTATTGACATTTGAGTCGATAGAAATAGCTAAAAAAAAGGCAAATATTTTCCTTTAAAACTTGCAAAGTAGAGAAGAGTGTATTTGAAAAACTTATCATTTATTAAAAATACACCATGAATGGATTTAATGACTTCACTTCTGAGATGAACCCTCTCCTGTTCTTGTAGCCTGCCATTGAGCATGATGTAAAGGTCCCAACATTGACTTCCATTTTTTTCACTAGCCATGTTGTGTTGATTAATTCTTGTAGTTTCTGCAATTTTTGGCTCTTTGGCTCATTCCATTGCATACGTCCTTGAGAACGTACTATTGTAAAAGCAATTAAACATCTCTTAAATATATTTTGACTCCATTGCACCAACACCATGTTGTGTGTTTTTGAAGTAAACACCTCTAGACCTGTAGTGTGAGTTCTCCATTCATTGTGTACTAAAAATATCTAATGATCCATATAAATGCACAAAAAATGCTCCACGTGAAAAAAAAACCTAATGCTGAAAACATTATAAGTATGTATGAAAAATTCTTATCATGAAAAAAAACTGAAATATTAGAAAGCTTACAATGTAATGTGTAATATTTCTCTCTCCCCAAGATAGGATGAAATAATTTGTGAACTTCGTTAATGTATTTTGAAATAATTGACACTCATTTTTGTTGGAGCTACCAACTTGTTTAAGCATGATCAAACCCTCTTTTGTCTATTAATGAGGTCAATTTGAGAATCATTATCAATTATGATCATGTATGTCTTTCCATAGCCCCCCACAATCATTTATCTTAGCGCTAATACCTCTTCTTAAAAATTATATTGTCTTCTTCCTTTTCATTCATATTTGTTGCAAACTATCTTGGGCTTTATGAGGTTTCTTGACAACTAGAGTTTCATTACCCCTAGGATAACCAATAGAATTATGCAACACTTCCAATTTTTTGAGGGCTTGTACATAGTTATGAACTTGCTTCATGGAAAATTCATATTGTATATCAAGCTTATATAATCTATGAAATACTCTCATGAGCACATGCAATGTGTAAAAGTGAAAATTAACGTCCATTTGATAGTCTTCAAATCCCCACCCAAGGGCCAATCTATCTCAAAGTCACTTTAGTATGCTATGTTGCGTTTTGCACCATGAATTTGAGAGGATATTACCTTAGTGATCCATGGGGTCTTCTAAAAATCCATGAAAGAACAACATTGGATTCTTTACTAACTTCAATAGAACATAACCACCATATATCTTTCGTTGATTAGACACTACATGTACATTTAGAACTAGAGTTATTACTTTCATCACATATGGAATTCATCTTAGCTTCATTCATGATTTTTGAATTCAACCTCTCCATTATGATTTGGAATTTTTTTAGGTTCAATATAATCCTCGATTTCGTCTTACAATCTCCATAACTTATCGAATATTTTATAACATCAAAATACAATGCATATCAAGATAACAATAAGGGATATATCCGGTATGGTAAATCTGTAAAATAAAAACATGGATGGTTGAAGAATCTATAAATTGATGAATGTGGTGTTGTACTTTGTGTAAGGGAATCCCTTTCTAGATTAGATTTTCAACTCTATTCTGGCGATGTAACTTAATGATAAATGGACATAGGCATAATATCCTTTATATATTAGTAGTTTACAAGAATAATTACTATATCCTCATTAGACATCAACTTTTTAAGAGGTATCCTGTAAGGGCATTGAAAACTAGTGTGCAAAATACCTTTTCTTTGTAATGCAAACTTCACTAGAATGTACAATCCACTATATCCTCTAGTACAAATGCCTGCTTCATCACATAGCATCCCCACATCTCTTGAAGTGATAATATCTTGTAATTTTCTTTTAAAATATTTAATAAATTGCATCTTCATAAGGTTTCCTATGAGTGAATCCAAAACACTAACCACATTCTTCTTGGTCAAATAAGAATTTAAGAACTTGAATTGATCCTTTATTGTTAATGAGGCACTAACATCTTCAACAAATGAACTACATAATATAAAAACGAATAGGAAAGTCTCTAGAAGAAATTACAAATGCAAGACAAACATCATTGCAAAAACTCGTTGTTTGCATGCTCCAACATTTATTGAAAGAGAGTCAAAGGATGTTAATGATCGTTTCCTATATGATATTCCAAATGAAGTCTCTCTCACCTATTGGACAATGATTTTTAATTTCTCAACTATGCTCTCCTTTTGTAACATAAGCATTCCAAGTTTTGCAATTTGTTCTTGTAAGGATATGATTGTGCTTTCTAAAGTGACCACCCTTTTATGAGACAATCGATATTGTTGGATCGAATACTTAGTAGTAGAAGTTGAATGTGTAGATAAGCATTTGCAATAACCTAAGAGTCTAGCTTTATCGACATTCATGAACTTAAGTAGAGTTGAGAAGGTTTTAAATGTTTGAAGGTAATAAGACATTCAATTGGGAGAATAAAGTGAACCATGAGCCCAAATGTGGTATCACCATTATCTTTGACAATAAGTACAAGTTATGAGAAACAAAGAACACATTTGTTTAGTGGGAACTCTATAGAATGATTTTCATAGGGGAATTTTGTTTTCTTGGATGTGGATGGGTTAGAGTGTATTTTTCCAATCATTTGACTAGAAATTATGAAATTTGGAAAAAAGTCTTTTTATTTTGGGAAGCATAAATACAGATTTGATGATCTCACACTATAGATTTTGAGGGATTTTGAAAATACTACTTAAAAAATAAACTTAAAAGCATAAGATTAAAGAGTAATTTTTGATAAAAATATTAAAAAATGATCCCTTTTAAGTAAATAAACATTGAAGTTGAGACTTAAAAGGAAATCATTATTTATACCCATACGTTTAATGATATGGAAAGTAGATTCCCTTCATCTCTCTCTAACACAAGAGAGAGAGAGGAGCCTACTAAGGCTAAAAAAAGTCCTACACATCCTGCAAAAAAATGCCCTATTAAATACAATGTATCCCCTTAAATAAGAATAAATATAGGTGTAATCCCTAAAAATGTAGGGTCCTTCGAAGTCCATGCAAGGTTCATAATTTCTCATAATACTTTGGGGGATAATCACACTTGGAGATTAGTGCCAAGGAACAAATACATGAAGCTAATTGGAAACTAGTAGGTATGTAAGGTTAAGAAGCACCTCGATGATGGCATTGCTAGGTATATGACAATGATGGTAGCTAAAAGTTTTGCTCAATCATATGGAGTGAGTATGAAGAGACTTTGGATCTTTCTCCAAGAGGACTAATATAAAAACATTCATTTTCATTGCAAATAGCAAGCGTAAGAAGACGTATCAACTTGATGTGATGAATGCTTTAATTCTAAATGAGAGCCAAAGAAGGTGGATCTTCCACCTGAGCTTCCTAATTTCTTGAAGCCGATGTAATTGGGCCAATGCATCAACCATAGCTATAAACATCATCAACATAGCACCCACGTGAGTTTTGCATGAAAGAAAAGCATATGTAGCTTGGTTTAATAGATAATGAGATGTATTAGAAAACGAGAAACATTACACTTGAGAGTGTCTTTTGTACTCGCTATGTGTTGATACCAAGTGAAATAAGAAGCAAACTAGGTACGAGATAGGGATGTAAACTTACATGGTGGTTTACCTCGGTATTCCTCAAATATATCTATGCAAGGAAATGTAGATCGTGAAGGAATTCAAGAGGAAATTAAGGAGCATAGACTATAGTCCTTAGTGGAACAAAGGAATCTGGTAGACATGCATCATCCAGTGGATACAACCCTATATCAAGTCAAATTAGTGATGCACGGAACAAAGGGAAGGTGAAAATGAGAAAAATAGAAGAAGATGAGGATTTGTGGATGTAGCTCCATGAAGAACGGGTAGATCTCAAAGGTAAACATGTAATTATGAAATAATATTTTTCTCGGGGGTAAGGTATGCTCTTGAGAGTCTTACCTATGATTCATTCATGGCTACACAATATGAAGATATGAGTGAAATTATTGAAGAAACATGCTTTAAAGAAGAAAATACATGTAGGAAATTTCAAGAGGCTATGCAAGACAAGATCAAAGACATTAGCAAACAAAATGAACCCTAAATGGGCCTTTTAGATTAAGGAGTGAATAGTGATAGGACAATCAAAAGAGGGTGATGGTCACCGTCTAGACCCTATAAATTACTTGGTTGAAGGGGGAAGAGGGAACAAGATTCCAATAGGTTCAGTGTTGTCTTCTAAAGAAAGAGAAAATCTCATAATTAGTCTAGGCCCAAGAATTTCTTATTTTTTTAAGTTGTACAACTCATCATAATACCATTTAATGAACCCGTATCATATTTAAGGGTCAAAAGTGCTATTTTTTACTTCTATTTCAAAATCCATGCATGATTAGAGCTAAAGAAGTCACTTGTTTCAAAATAGCTCAAAAACCTCTCTTTTCCTTCATCAAACTCCTATTTTTATACCCAAAACCCAAAAATTCATATTTTGCAGCTCCATTGCCTCCCTACCATACAACATAAGCTCTATTTCTCCTCCCACCTTTCTCATCCCAATTCTATAGCAATGACAACAACTTGGACTCCCATGGAAACCTCCACAAATCATAGATGAATTAGAAAATGAATTCTACACAATGACATAACATAAGATCAAAACAATGGAAGGAATTTTAGCACGAGAGGATTTTTGCAAAGGTTCATGGGTGTACATGCAACCATCTAGATTTGTTCCTCATTGAGTTTGAGATCATGGAAAATTGGATCTTCATTGGAAGAATAAGCTTTTAGGCTTTAAGCGGCAAACACGTGGTGGAATGGTTGCTATTGTACATCATTTCTTCACCATGTCAACCATAAAGTTGGAAAACATTAATAGAACAAGATATCCAATCCATTGTGAGCATTTCAATACATTTTGCAATGCTTCATGGTGTCAAATGTCTAACTTAGTCATCCTAGTATGTTTCGCTCTATTAGAGTCATATTTCCTTCTTGTTTAGTGGGAAGAGCAACCACTTCATAGTCTTAAAGGGACTTTCAAGGCATTAACATAAAGATATTGGATATTAGTTTTTCCAAATGTACCTCCTACTAAGCTTATTGATGAAATTAGCTTCTTCTACACCCACAAATACATTGTTCCTTCCATAGATGACGATTATGGAAGGTTGGAAATTATTAAAGTTCATACTTTTCTTAGTCTAGAGTGCCCACAACCTGATTTTTGTTCCATATCATGTTTCAAGGGTGAGATAATAATGGACATACATAAATCTTTTAAATTCACAAAAGTTTCTAGATAAATAGGTCTACATTGGACTCTACTTATCCATTGATTTGTCTTTGAAATTCATCTTACCCATTGTAAGATAGTAATGAATATACATAAATCTTTGCCATTAACACAAGTGTCTGGATCAATAGTTGTACATTGGAATCTTATTATCCATTGCTATGGAAAAATATCTCAAGGTCTTCCTTTTTTAGAAATTCCTATAATGTTTCTATGTAAAGATATTACATGTGAGGTAGTAGAAGCTTTACTAGGAGAAAATTGGTGTTATGTGAAGGATTGTCAAAAGGGGATAGATATGGTTTTAAGATCGATGACATAGGTATAGGATTTTGCTATTTAAAACATAGTATCTCTTTGTACATTATATTTTATTACGATCATTGGATATGTAAACTTGGAGTGTGGATACCTTTACAAAGCTCCAAGGATATCTAGTTTCATTTGAAGTTAATGAAAAGTTACCATACCATTATATGGAGGTGGTTTTAGTTAGTTAGCATTGGAAGAAGGCAAAGGAAGAAGGCAAGAGTTGGATTCCATATATATATGTCTTAATCTATAATCATTGCTCATGAATTTCATAATGTTTTACCCTATTATGAAATTTCCATAGATTGGAAAGAGATTGGAAGACAAATTTAAGGTCCTCGTAGATTGGAGCATGGATGAGAATGAAATTTCATTGTCATAAATTTTTGCCACATTGTTATCAACTTTAATGTAAAACAATGTGAAACCGATGTACAACTCTATTTTTGCAATGAAAATATTTTCACATTTGCTTCAAGAAGATTTTAATAACATTCTACTTCTATGTATACATTCTCAATATTTTTCTTGTAATAAATTGTTTTTGGCTTATTTTCTTATTGTGATTTCAAATGTCATTTTTTCTTACTAAAACTCAGTTCTATTTTAATTCTAGGAAAAGTCACTTTTGTTAAAGTGGGATCCATCACCTAAAAATAATAGAATATCTATATATAGGAGTCTTATCTCCTCATTTCTCACTTTTGCAACTACGTAGAGATTTTAGATAGAAAACGTTGTGCATTTGTGAACTATTGCTTCCACCTTTGTACCTCCTATGAGTGGACACTAAACAGTTCTAGAAGTTTTTTAAGAATTCACATTATAAAGGTAAGCAGGGCCTATATGGTCTTCTATCCAAGGTTTCTCCCCTCCATGGTATCGTGCAAAGGAATGCAATGCCTTGAAGGAGCTACTTCAACATATGCAAGTTCATATAATGCATTTCTCAATTCAAATACCAACACATGATGGAAAAGTTGTTACTTGTGACCTTCTCAACTACATTGACAAAAGTCATGAGGAATTTTCAAAATGTTTGAAGCCCTTCTAGGCATTTGTAGAGGAACTAGGCCACCTCCTTCATGAGACTCTTCCACTAATAAAGAAATTAAACAAGAAACATAAGATAGGTGTAGATTACTGATCTTTCATTGCTACCCAAATCTTCACTGTGAATGAAGAATTACATCTAGGCTCATGATGACATCCCTCATCTTCTAAGGGATGGTTTTGTTGATGATGAAAATGTAACCATCCCAAGAACACTTGAATCTTCTATTAGAGAGAGAAGGAATCAAAGAAACTTATCCACATGGTGTAGATGGTAAATTGGAAGATGTACCTGCACCATTCACCTCTTTCGAGCCAAAGGGGACTATTTGAAGGACAAGATGATTTATTCTTGCACAACTTTGAGAAGGCGTTCAGGTAATGAATCGATGGATGCTGAATTTTATTTTGTACCATGTTCGAGTGACATTTCAATAGAAGCTGTGAATTTATGGAGAAGAGGTGTTTTTCTTTTGGTGGCTCAATGGTAGACACAATAAAATTCGTTAATGATGACATCCTTACAAGTGAAAATCAACAAATCACCAAAGAAGAATTCAATCATGTGCAGGAAAGAATATTGGGATTAAAGGTTCCAAGCTCATCAATCATTGAGCAAAGTGGGATGTCCCATCCTTGCATTAATTTACATCTTCTAGAGAGAGGAGTAGAAGAAAATAAGAGTTCAAGGTGTAAGTATTTTCAATTGACGTCATTCATTTTTGCAACCACATGTAGATACTAATCATAACATGTCATGCAAGAGGTGGTCAAAGTTGAGAAGTTTGCACCTAGGAGTGGAGGGTATCCAACATCTTGAGAAGGTGGCTCATCCTTGCAAACTACATTGGGAAATTTCCCAAAGAACATTTTGTAATTATCCATCAACACTATATTCCTGAGGGCCACTTCATGAGATGGTGACTCAAGGCCTTAAGTAAATTTCTTTGTTTATCAACCATTACTTAGGGGACCGATTGTCTTATTTTAGTTAAAAACACCCTTGTAACTAGAATTTTTTGTTTTAACTTCTGTAGAAAAGTATTAGGTCAAATGGGAATACCTCTAGGGCTAGGGGTGAAAAATATTGATGATGGCTAGGGGTGAAAATAGTGATAATATTACAAAGTCAATTTTGACTCACACCCTACCTATGGCTTTGGAGCATCAAAAGAGAGTCATTGATAAGCTCAAATCCAATTGATGTAATCAAATCAATTAATGACAATAGTACACTTTTCTATATTCTATGATTTTGTCTCATGCAATTATTTTCTATATAATATTTGAAAATCGTTTGGATTTTCCTTATCTTCTTATGGGGCATCTTCTAGACCTATCTTATGTGTATATCACATTCTTTGTGCAATCAATGGCATTGGGAGGTCAAAAAAAAGCCCTCCCACAAAAAGGAATGAGAACGGCATGCAAAAAATATTGAGGTCCTTCTCCCACGTTTCTATGGTATGGCTTTTATTTTCCCTCCCATGCCCTATGGGAACATACTCAAGAATGTCGGTACATCATATTGATGTTTGAAGTATCACAATGACCAAGGTCTTGAAATTTTTGTGTATATGAGCTTTCAGAGATCTTTGTTTTTTCTTTGTCATAAGATACAGTTTCAACCATTATTCTTATGTATGCGATACTCAATGTCTAATCCATGGCATTGGGAGATCACAAAAGGCCCTACCAAAGAAAAGTATGAAAATTGCTTGCCAACAATTTTAGGAGACCTACCCCATATTTATATGGAAGGGATATTTTTTAACTTCGTATGATATTTAGAGACATGAAAAGACATATGGTCATATCAAATAGATGTTTCAAGCATGGTTTCATCGGTATGGCTAAGTGATCCCTAGTGATTTGTCAAGTTGAGTTCATAAGCTATCCATGGCATAAAGACATGAAATGTACTCTAGCAACAAGCCGAGTTATCTCAAACATTGTTACAAGGCCAAAAAAGGCCTAGCCACATAAATGGAAGAGAACCTACTCCAAATCCTAGTGGCTTTTCTCACATTTCTATGGCTGGTCTTGATTTAGCCTAAAGAGTATGGTACAATGATCCTAATGACATATTTGATGGTATCTTGCTTATAGGTTATGACACAAAGAAGAAAATATAAAAACAAGTAGAGGGATATGTGAGATTACAAAAGATAATGACATGGAAAGAGGTAAGAGATAAAAATGGGAGAACAAGTGCTCATGTTTCATTCAAAATATTAAAATTTACAAAAACTCCATTGTATGGAGAGATCTATTTAGGAGTGTTATCTATGATCACCCCTAATCTTCTTAGCTAATTGTGCATCCTTAGGTTGTATAATAACCCTCTTTGCATGGATGGAACATAGGTTGGAATCATCAATCATTGATATCAAATATGGTTCTATTGCCTCTTGTAAAGCATCTCAAGCTTCTAAAGCTAGAGCTTGGATCTTTAATCCCACACAATACCTTTGTAACTCTTCTTTAACCACCCTTTCAAAGGTTCTTCTAGGTATGAACAACTCTACTATCTTTTGTTAGTGCTTTATATCTAAGAATGCATCCATAAATCTTCTTCTTCATTGTGAACCTCTTTCTTGTGGTGCTCGGGGTATTTGTTGGACATTTTGTTGTGGTCTTGTTTGGGGTGGTGTACAAAGTAGTTTGAACACATTCTTTCTACATTACACATCTTGAGCTTTCTCCTTGTTCTAAATGTTGTTCTTGGAATCACTCCCTCTCTTCATCATTTTGTATGCATCCCTAATTCATTGGTAGAATCTTGCGAGCTATGTTGATCCTATTATTTGATGGTATTTCTTGGTTTACCCATGGTTCCTCTATGTGACTCTCCTCACTTGAATCAAAATCTAGTGGAGGATTTTATATTGTTGTGAATCATCCTCTAGAGACTCATTCAAATCATCAAAGAGAACCACCTTTCTTTGAGCATGCTTCTTCTCCCTTATCATCATTGGATTCTTAGGTGATGGAGGCTATTCATATGATGATATTGGTGATTTTGAATGACTTGTAATTAGTTTCTTGGATTCTCCATGTGAAACTTCTTTTTCATGTGGTTGTTCACTTCCACAGTTATTTCCATAGCCTATTGCACGGCGAGATGTGGAGCTTGATACACCACATGGTCTTTTGTGGGTATTCATCCATGGTGGTGATTAAGTGCCTTGCACATGGCTAGGAACGTTAACGAGATCCTTCATCGCAATTTGCTTTGTTTATGCCATACTCTACAGTGCTAGAATGTTGAGATGAGACACTAAGTCTTTTCTTATGATGTTTCACTTAATAAGGTTCTATTGGCATTTGAGTGGATAGAAACAGTAAAAAAAAAGGCAAATATTTTCCTTTAAAACTTGCAAAGTAGAGAAGAGTGTATTGAAAAACTTATCATTTATGAAAAATATACCATGAATGGATTGAATGACTTCACTTCTAAGATGAACCCTCTCGAGTTCTTGTAGCCTCCCATTCAGCATGATGTAAAGGTCCCAACATTAACTTCCATTTTTCACTAGCCATGTTGTGTTGATTAATTCTTGTAGTTTTTGCAATTTTTGGTTCTTTGGCTCATTCCATTGCATACGTCCTTGAGAACATAGTATAGTAAAAGCAATTAAACATCTCTTCAATATATTTTGACTCCATTGCACCAACACATCCAACGATCCATATAAATGCACAAAAAATGCTCCACGTGAAAAAAGAAACTAATGTTGAAACATTATAAGTATGTATGAAAATTTCTTATCATTAAAAAAATTGAAATATTAGAAAGCTTGCAAGGTAATGTGTAATATTTCTCTCTCCCCAAGATAGGATGAAATAATTTGTGAGCTTTGTTAATGTATTTTGAAATAATTGACACTCATTTTTGTTGGAGCTACCAACTTGTTTAAGCATGATCAAACCCTCTTTTGCCTATTAATGAGGTCAATTTGAAAATCATTATCAATTATAATCATGTATGTCTTTGCATAGCCACCCACAATCATTTTTCTTAGCGCTAATACGTCTTCTTAAAAATTATCTTGTCTTGTTCCTTTTCGTTTATATTTGTTGCAAACTATCTTTGCCTTTAGGAGGTTTCTTGACAACTAGAGTTTCATTACCACCAGGATAACCAATAGAATTATGCAACACTTCCAATTTTTCAATGGCTTGTACATATTTATGAGCTTGCTTCATGGAAAATTCATATTGTATATCAAGCTTAAATAATCTATGAAATACTCTCATGAGCACATGCAATGTGTAAAAGTGAAAATTAACATCCATTTGATAGTCTTCAAATATCCACCCAAGTGCCAATCTATCTCAAAGTCACATTAGTATGCTATGTTGAATTTTTCACCATGAATTTGAGAGGATATTACCTTAGTGATCCATGCGGTCCTTCTAAAAATCCATGAAAGAACAACATTGGATTCTTTACTAACTTCAATAGAACATAACCACCATATATCTTTCGTTGATTAGACACTACATGTACAGTTAGAGCTAGAGTTATTAGTTTCACCACATATGGAATTCATCTTAGCTTCATTCATGATTTTTGAATTCAATCTCTCCATTATGATTTGGAATTTTTTTAGGTTCAATATAATCCTCAATTTCGTCTTACAATCTCCATAACATATCGAATATCTTATAACATCAAAATACAATGCATATCAAGATAACAATAAGGGATATATCCGGTATGGAAAATCTGTTAAATAAAAACATGGATGGTTGAAGAATCTATAAATTGATGAATGTGGTGTTGTACTTTGTGTAAGGGAATCCCTTTCTAGATTAGATTTTCAACTCTTTTCTGGCAATGTAACTGAATGATAAATGGACATAAGCATAATATCCTTTATGTATTAGTAGTTTACAAGAATATTTACTATATCCTCATTAGATATCAACTTTTTAAGAGGTATCTTGTAAGGGCATGGAAAACTAGTGTGCAAAATACCTTTTCTTTGTAATGCAAACTTTACTAGAATGTACAATGCACTATATCCTCTAGTACAAATGCACTTCATCACATACCATCTCCACATCTCTTGAAGTGATCATATCTTGTAATTTTCTTGTAAAATCTTTAATAACTTGCATCTTCATAAGGTTTCCTATGAGTGAATCCAAAACACTAACCACATTCTTGTTGGTCGAATAAGAATTTAAGAACTTGAATTGATCCTTTATTGTTGATGAGGCACTAACATCTTAAACAAATGAACTACATAATATAAATACAAATAGGAAAGTCTCTAGAAGAAATTACAAATGCAAGACAAACATCATTGCAAAAACTCGTTGTTTGCATGCTCCAACATTTATTGAAAGAGAGTCAAAGGATGTTAATGATCATTTCCTATATCATATTCCAAGTGGAGTCTCTCTCACCTATTGGACATTGATTTTTAATTTCTCAACTATGCTCTCCTTTTGTAACATATGTGTTCCAAGTTTTGCAATTTGTTCTTGTAAGGATATGATTGTGCTTTCTAAAGTGACCACCCTTTTATGAAACAATTGATATTATTGGATCCAATACTTAGTAGTAGAACTTGAATGTGTAGATAAGCATTTGCAATAACCTAACAGTCTAGCTTTATTGACATTCATGAACTTAAGTAGAGTTGAGAACGTTTTGAATGTTTGAAGCTAAGAAGACATTCAATTGGGAGAATAAAGTGAACCATGAGTCCTAAGATGGTATCACCATTATCTTTGCAATAAGTACAAGTTATGAGAAACAAAGAAGAAATTTTTTTGGTGGGAACTCTAGAGAATGATTTTCATAGGGGAATTTTGTTTTCTTGGATGTGGATGGGTTAGAGTGTATTTTTCCAATCATTTGACTAGAAATGATGAAATTTGGAAAAAAGTCTTTTTTTTTGGGAAACATAAATACAGATTTGATGATCTCACACTATAGATTTCAAGGGATTCTTAAAATATTACTTAAAAAATAAACTTAACAGCATAAGATTAAAGAGTCATTTCGGACAAAAATATTAAAAAATGGTCCCTTTTAAGTAAATAAACATTGAAGTTGAGACTTAAAAGGAAATCATTTTTTATACCCATACGTTTAATGATATGGAAATTAGATTCTCTTCGTCTCTCTCTAAAACAAGAGAGAGAGAGGATCCTATTAAGACTAAAAAAAATCCTACGCATCCTACAAAAAAATGCCCTATTAATTACAATGTATCCCCTTAAATAACAATAAATATAGGTGTAATCCCTAAAAATTTAGGATCCTTAGAAAGTTCATGCAAGGTTCATAATTTCTCATAATTCTTTGGCGGATAATCACACTTGGAGATTAGTGCCAAGGAACAAATACATGAAGCTAATTGGAAACTAGTAGGTATGTAAGGTTAAGAAGCACCTCGATGATGGTGTTGCTAGGTATATGACAATGATGGTAGCTAAAAGTTTTGCTCAATCATATGGAGTGACTATGAAGAGACTTTGGATCTTTCTCCAAGAGGGCTAATATAAAAACATTCATTTTCATTGCAAATAGCAAGCATAAGAAGACATATCAACTTGATGTGATGAATGCTTTAACTCTAAATGGAGAGCCAAAGGAGGTGGATATTCCACCTGTGCTTCCTTAATTTCTTGAAGCAATGAGCTTTCTAAAATTGTAAAGCTCATTTGATACATTATACGAGATAATGAATCAGCTACTATATTTTCTTTTCCTCTTCTATACAAGATTTCCATGTGAAATTCTTGCATGAGCTCAGCCCAAAGAGCCTGTTAGCCTCGAAGATTTGGCTGACTACAAAAATACTTGAGTGTATGATGATTTGTGAATACCTTAAAGTCTGCACCATAAAGATAGTGTCTCCAAACTTTAATTGCATGCACCACTACATACAACTCTTGTTCATGCACGGGCCAACTACATTGTGCACTACTTAGCTTCTTACTTTCAAAAGCTATTGGCCTGCCATCTTGACTCAAAACTGCACCTATGGCTATGTTGCTAGCATTTGTTTCCAACTCAAATGGTTTTTGAGGATCCACCACTTTGAGTATAGGAGCCTCTGAAACATCTTGTTTCAGGGCATCAAAACTCTCTTGCTGCTCTGGCTTCCATGCAAATGGAATTTTGCCTTGAAGCAAGTTCGTCATAGGTGCTGTTATCGACGAATATCATTAGGGAAAAAGGTGAACCCTGGATGGGCCTTTTAGCTCAAGGAGTGATTAGTGATGGACCAATCAGAAGAGGGTGGTGGCCACAGTCTATACCCTATAAAATACTAGGCTGAAGGGGGAAGAGGGGACAAGATTCCTCTATGTTCAGGGTTGTCTTCTAGAGAGAGAAGAAATCTCGTAATCAGGCTGGGCCCAAAAATTCAAAAATTTTTAAAAGTTGTAAAACTCATCATAATACCATTAAATGACCTCCATATCACTTTTCAGGGTCAAAAGTGCTATTTTTGACTTCTAATTCAAAATCCGTGCATGTTTGTGGACTAAAAAAGTGACTTTTTTCAAAATGACTCAAAAAACTCTATTTTCCCTCTTCAAACTCCCATTTTCATACCCAAAACCCAAAAAGTCATATTTTTCACCTCTATTCCCTCCATACCATACAACAGAAGCATTGTTTCTCCTCCTACCATTCTCCCAACTTCTGCAGCAATGACAACAACTCTTACTCCCATGGAAAGCTCCAGAGCTCATAGGAGACCAAAGGACGAAGTTCACACAATGACGTGCCACAACATCAAAACAATGGAAGGAAGTTGGCTACCACAAGAGTTTTGCAAAGGTGCATGGGTGTACATGCAGCCATCTGGACTTGGTCCTCATCGTGTTCGAGATCGTGGAAATTTGGATCTTCATTGGAAAGGTAAGCTCTTAGGCTTCAAGCAGCAAACACATGGTGGGATGGTTGCTATTGTACAACATGTCTTCACAGTTTCAACCATGAAGTTAGAAAACTCCAATAGAATTAGATATCCAATCCATTGTGAGTATTTCTATTTTCTCAATGCTTCATGGTGTTAAATGTCTTAATTACTCATCTCATATGTTTTTCATTGCTACAGTCATATTTCCTTCTAGTTTAGTGGAAGAGCAACCACTTCATAGTCTCACAGGAACTTTCAAAGCATTACATGCAGACATTGGGGCATTAGTGTTTCTAGATGTACCTCCTGCTAAACTTATTCGTGAAAGGATCTTCTTTTACACTCACAAGTACATTGTTCCTTCCACAGATGGTGA
This sequence comes from Ceratopteris richardii, assembly GCA_020310875.1. NCBI lineage: Eukaryota > Viridiplantae > Streptophyta > Polypodiopsida > Polypodiales > Pteridaceae > Ceratopteris > Ceratopteris richardii. The sequence goes on along the minus strand of CM035440.1, from coordinate 67,627,352 downwards.
ATATGGAAGGTTGGAGATTATCAGAGTTGACTCTCTTCTTAGTTTAGAGTGGCCAAAACTTGATTTTTGGTCCATATCATCTTTCAAGCGTAAGATGGTGATGGACATACATAACTCTTTGAAATTCACACGAGTATCTAGATCAATAGGTCTTCATTGGACTCTACCAATCCATTGCTTTGTTTTCATATTTCAAGGCATTCCTTTTGTTGAAACTCCTACAATGTTCCTATGTAAAGATATTACATACGAAGCAGTAGAAGGATTGTTAGGGGAAAACTGGGGTTATGTAGAAGGATTGTCAAAAGGGGATAAATATCGTTGTAGAATTGGTGACACAGGTATAGGGTTTCGCTATTTAAAACATCGCACCTCATTGTACATGAGATTTTATTATGATCGTTGGATGTGTAAACTAGGAGAGTGGATACCTTTGCAAAGCTCGGAGGGATCTTTAGCTTCATTTGAAATTAATGTGAAGTTACCAAACAATGATATGGAGGTGGTTTTAGTTAATCAACATTGGAACTTGGCCAACTTGAGAGAGCACTTACTTATCATGGGATATGACGATCTTCATGATTTCAAATTTCGAATACGAGGGAACAAGGTAAGAGTTGTATTCCATATATACATATATATATATATATATATATATATATATATATATATATATATATATATATATATATATATATATATATATATATATATATATATATATATATATATATATCTTATTCTATCACTATTGTTCATGATTTGAAAATGTTTTACTCTTTTATGAATTGTCCACACATTGGAAAGAGATTGGAAGAAAAAATCAAGGTTCTTGCAGATTGGAGCATGGATGGAACTGACATTTCATTGTCATAACTCTTTTTTGTAAAGATACTGTGAAACCTGTAAACAAACCTATTTTTGCAATGAAAAATTTTTCACATTTGCTTCAAGGATATTTTGGCCACATTCTACTTGTATCTGTAAATTCTCAAGGTTTTTCTTGAAAGAGCATTCTTATTGTTTATTTCCTTTGATGTGATCTCAAATGTCAAAGTTTTCCTTTTCAAGACTCTTATGTTTTAATTTAAGGAAAAGTCACTTCTATGAAAAAGTGGGACCCATCACTTAAAAATTCTAGAAAAGTTATAAATAGGAGTCCTCTCTCCTCATTTCTCACTTTTGCAACCACATTGAGTGTTAGAACGGTCTGCATTTGCAAGCTATGGCTTCCACCTCTGTACCTACTAAGAGTGCACGCCACAAGTTTCTTGAATTTTTGGAGGATTCAGATTATAAAGGTCAACATGACCTATATGATCTTCTCTCCAAGGTTCCTGACCTCCATGGAACCGTGCAAATGAATGCCGATGCTTTGGAGGAGCTACTTCAATATATGCAAGTTCATATATTGCGTTTCTCCATTGAAATACCACCATATGATGGAACTTGGGTTCCATGTGACCTTTTCACCTACATTCATAAAGGTGATGAGGCTTTTGCAAAACGATTGAAACGGTTCCAGGCAATTGCAGAGGAAGCAGGGCACCTTCTTGATGAAACTGTGCCACTTATAAGGAAATTGAATAGGAAACGCAAGATGGGTGCAAAATATCTTTCATTCATTGCTGCCACAATTTTCTTTGTGAATGAGGAACCAGAACCAATTCCTCATGAGATCCCTCATCTTCTTACAGGTGGTTTTGTCGAGGATAAAAAGGAACCACCTCAAGAACCCTTGAATCTCCTATTAGAGAGAGAAGCTTTTGAGAAAACTTATCCTCTTGGTGTGGATGATAAGTTGAAAGAAGTGCCTAAGCCATCCACCTCTTCGGAGCCAGAAGCAACTATTCCAGAGGTGGAGATTGAAACTTTTTCAGTGGTTCTTGTCGAGGGACAAGAATATTTGTTTTTACATGATGTAGAGAAGGCATTTGGGCTACGGCTTGATGAATGCCTAAGTTTGTTTTGTACTTTGTCAGAGTGTCCTTTGGATAGTACCTCTGAGTTGTTGGAGAAAAAGTGTTTGCCATTTGGTGACTCAGTGGCCGACACAATAAAATTGGTTTGCAATGACATACTCACAAGTGAACATGAACATATCACAGAAGAACAATTTAATAATGCACAAGAAAGGATATTGGAATAAAAAATTCCCGCCTCACCAGTAATCGAGCAGAGTGGGATGTCCCACTCCAGCATTAATTTACAACTTCAAGAGAGAGGAGAAGAAGAAGATAGAGTTCAGGATGTAAGTATCTTCAATTCATGTCATTCATTCTTACAAACACATGCAGCTACTAATCATAAAACTTTGTGCAGGAGGTGATTGAAGTCGACAAGTTTGCAGCAAGGAGTGGAGGTGATCGAGTGGCTCGTGGAGGTGGCTCATCCCTTGCAAACTACATTGGGAAACTTCCCAAAGACCATTTTGTAATTATCCATAAAGAGTTCAGTCCTCAGGGCCACTTCATGACATGGTGTCTAAAGGCCTTAAGTAAATTGCTTTGTTTATCAACCATTACACAGGGGAGTAATTGTATGTTTTTAGTTAAGAAATCCCTTGTAACTACAACCTTAGGTTCCAACTTCCGTGGAAAGGTCTTAGGCCAAATAGGTATATCTCTAGGTCTAGGTGTTAGAAATGTTGATCAAATAGCAAACTCAATTTTGACTTACACCCTACCCATGGCTTTGGAGCGTCGAAAGAGAGTCATTGAGAAACTCAAAGCCAATTGATGTAAACAATTGAATTAATATCAAATTTTCACTTTGCTTTATTTACAATTGTCTCAAGTATTTCTTTTTCAATATATTATCTAAAATTCTTTTGGACCTGCATGTGATGTATTGATGTCATGTAGGGCATTGAGAGGACCTTTAGTTTCATTCTTTTGGACTCTTGATCATTGGGTATGGCCTCCATTAAGGTCTTCTAGGGCATTGGGAGGCCAAATAAGGCCCTGCCACAGAAACGCGGGAGAAGGCCTTGCAAAACGTTTGCAGGGCCTTCTCCCGCGTTTCTATGGCAGGGCCTTATTTGGCCTCCCAATGCCCTAGAAGACCTTAATGGAGGCCATACCCAATGATCAAGAGTCCAAAAGAATGAAACTAAAGATCCTGACATGCCCAAGGTTACCTTACATGAGACTGAACCTTCACTAGATGGATATTTTCAAGAATGCAAATGTTCTAAGTTTCAAAATGCTCTGCTCATATGTTTCAAAGGTATAGGGAGGTCAAAATTTGTTCATATTAACTACCCCTGAACTAGCTTTACTAGTCATGATCCCTCTTTCATATTTCAAAGGTTTTGTAGGGCATTAGGAGGCCAAATATGGCCCTGCCACAGAAACGCGGGAGAAGGCCCTGCAAACGTTTTGCAGGGCCTTCTCCCGCGTTTCTGTGGCAGGGCCTTATTTGGCCTCCCAATGCCCTACAAGACCTACATGACCTTAAATAAAAAAGAAATTTCAGTACAGGGATATTATCACTAGATCAAAATGACAAGATAAGAAAACAATCATTCATATATGAGAGATTATCACAAGAAAACACATGGAAATGTAAAATGACTGCTCATGTTTCATTCTAAATAATGAGATTATAAATGGAATAGAGGAAAAGTGCTAATGTTTCATTGAAAATGGAAATATTTACAAAAAATATCTTGTCCACAGAGATCAGTTACAAAACTTAGCTACGATCACCCCTAATTCTCCTAGCTAACTGTATGTCCTTCGGTTGTATAGTGACTCGCTTAGCATGGATGGCACACAGGTTGGAATCCTCTAGCATTGATATCAAAAATGCTTCAGCTGCCTCTTGTAAAGCTTCTAAAGCTAGAGCTTGGATCCTTAACCCTGCACAATACCTTTGTAACTCTTCTTTGACCACCCTTGCAAAGGGTCTTCTAGGTATGAGAAGCTCAGCTGTCTTTTGATAGTGCCTTATCTCTGCAAATGCCTTCGTATATCTTCTTCTTCATTGTGGTGCTCTAGCTTGTGGTGGTGGTGGTCTTCGTTGGAAATTTTCTTGTGGTCTTGGTTGGGGTGGTCTACGACGAGGTTGAAAGAATTTCTTCTTCCGTTGCACGCGTCTTGAGCTTTCTCCTTGTTCAGGATGTTGTTGCTGGCTTTGCTCTCTCTCTTGATCATTGGGTATGGCCCCCTGATTTGATGGTAGTGTCTTTCCCGCTACAGTAACCCTATGATTTGTAGGTATTTCTTCGTTACCCCATGGTGGCAATGTTTGACTCTCATCACTTGATTGTGAACGTTGTTGAGACACATCCTCATGCGATTCATCAAAATCATCATCAGAAACTACCTGTCTATGAGCACGCTCCTTCACCCTTGTCTTTGTTGGTCTCTTTGGTGATGGAGGCTCATCATATGATGATGGTGGTGATTGGGGTTGATTTACGGCCTTTTCCCTGGATTGCCCATGTTCCACTTGTTCATGCAACTGTTCACTCCTAGAGGTATGGCCACCACCTGTTTCGCGATGGGATGCAGAGCGCGAGACACTACGTCGCCTTTTGTGGTGATTCATCCATGGTGGCTTCTGAGTGCCTTGCACATAGGTAGGAAAGTTAATGGGATCCTTCCTTGCAGTTTGCTTTGTTCGTGCCATCCTCTATAGTGCTAGAATGTTGAAATGAGACAATGAGTCTCCTTTTAAAATGTTTCACTTAAAAAGGTTCTGTTCACGTATGAATGGACAAAAAATAGTTTACAAATTAAAAATTACCTGAAAAATTGCAAACAAGAGATTAGTGTGTAGCAAACCTTATGAATTATTCAGAAAATGCCATGAATGTATTAAATGACTTCACTTCCATGATGAACCCTGTCGTGTTCTTGTAGCCCGCCATTGAGCATGACGTAAAGGTCCCAATGATGACTTCCATTTTTCACTAGCTAAGTTGTGTTGATTAAATCTTGCAAGTTTTGCAACTTTCGACTCCTTGGCTCGTTCCATTGCATATGTCCTTGAAAATGCAATACGATAAAACCAATTAAACATCTCTTCCATATAGTTTGATTGCATTGCACCACCACCATGTCGTGTGTTCTTGAAGTAAACACCTCTAGCCTTGTAATGTGACTTCTCCATTCCTTGTGTACTAAAAATCTCCAATGAACCATATCGATGCATAAAAAATGCTCCATGTGCAAATAAAATATGCTGAAATGATATAAGTACATATAACACAATGTTATCAACAAGAAAATTGAAAAAATAAGAAAACTTACAATGTAATGTGTAATATTGCTCTCTCCCCAAGATAGGATGAAACACTTTGCAAACTCCATTAATGTATCTTGAAACAACTGACGGTCATTTTTGTTGGAGCTATTAAGACTCACTAAACCTACCAACTTATCTAAGCATGACCAAACCTTCTTTCGCCTATTACTAAGGTCAATTTGAGAATCATTATCAGTGGTGATCATGCACAAGTCTTTCCATAGCTCCCTGCATTCATTTTTCTTAGGGCTTACACCTGTTCTGAAAAATTTTCTTGCCTTCTTCCCTGTCATTGACACTTGTTGCAAACTATTTTGCGATTCACCAGATTTTTTGACAACTAGAGTTACATTACCACCATGACAACCAATCGAGTTAAGCAACTCTTCCAATTTTTTGATTGCTTGTATAGATTTATCAATTGGCTTCATGGAAAATGCATATTCTATGTGGAGCTTCAATAATCTATCAAATATTCTCATGAAAGCATGCAATGTGCAAAAGTGAACATTAACTAATGGAAATGGAATAATGGGATTCCAATCTTTATCTAATGTGTCACGGTTAGGTATTTCTAACATTGGACACCTTAACAAAGGTCTATCCCATTCCGTGGAAGTAGGTGCATCTATGTATTCATCTAAGCTAGATAGTACTTTTTGTTGTCCCTTTGTTACTTTGTAGCCTCGAGTACAAAATCGACATGGATAACGAGCAGATGCACCTTGCTTGCAACCTAACATGCATTTGATAGTTTTTAAATCCCCACCCAAGTGCCAATCTATCTCAAAATCACCAAAGTTTTCTATGTGGAGCTTTGCACCATGAATTTGAGAAAGTATTACTTTAGTGATCCATGGGGTCCTACTAAAAATCCATGAAAGAACATCATTGGATTCTTTAGGTACCTCAATAGCACCTAACCACCATATTTCTTTCTCGGATTGAACACTATATGTAGACTTAGAGCAGAGTTACAACTTTCATCAGATATGGCATTTCTCATAGCTTCATTCATGAGTGTCAAACTCAATCTCTCCATTCGTCATCCCTTTATAATCTGGCATTCATCTAACTTCAATATAAACTGTAACTTGGTATTACAATCTGCATAAATTAGCAAAATCTTTATAACATCAAAATACAATGTATATCAAGGTAACAATAGTGCACATACCTGGTATAGTAGATTTGTAAAATTGAACCATTGCCTGTTGAAGCCTCTCCAAATCCACGAATATGTTGTTGTACTTTGTGTAAGGAAATCCATTTCCAACTGCGCTTTTCAACTCTTTTTTGGATGTAGATAAATGATAAATAGACATAGGCATAATATCCTCTATATATAAGTAGTTTCCAAGAATACTAGTTATATCTTCATTGGACATTGACTTCTTTAGCGATACCTTGTAAGGAGATGGAAACATATTCTGTAAAATACCTTCTCTTTCTAATGAATGCTTCAAAAGGTTGTACAATGCACTGTATCCTTTAGTACTAATTCCTGCTTCATCACATACCATCTGCACGTCGCTAGGAGTGATAATATCTTGTAACTTTTTTGTGAAATCTTTAATCACTTTCTTCTTGATAAGGTTTCCTATCAGTGACTCCAAAATACTAACCACCTGCTTGTTGGTCAAACAAGAATTTAATAACTTGAATTGATCCTCTGTTGTTGATGATGCATTAACATCTTCAACGAATGACCTATATAACAAGAAAAATATATATATATATATATACATATAAAAGTCTTCCAAAAAGAGAAACAAATACAAGCCAAACCTTATTGCAAAAACTCGTCGTTTGCGTGCTCCACCACCAATTGAAAGAGAGTCAAAGGATGTTAATGATTGTCTCCTACGTCGCATCCCAAGTGGAGTCTCTCTCAAGTGTTGGACAGTGTTTTTAAATGTCTCAATTGTTCTCTCCTTTTCTTCCATATGCTTTTCAAGCTCTGCAAGCTTTTCTTGTAAAGATATGATTGTGCTTTCAAAAGTGACCAACCTTGTATGATTTAGTTGATATTGTTGAATCCAATACTTAGTAATGGCAGTTGAATGTGTAGATAATCGTTGACAATAACCTAAGAGCCCAGCTTTACCGGCACCGATGAACTGAAGTAAAGTTGAGAGGTTATGGAATGTTGGATGGTAAGAAGACATTGGATCAGGAGGGTATAATGAACCATGAGTCCAAAGATCAATATTCTTTTCTCCAGCTTCACGACGCTCATTTTGAGAGTTCACATCATTGTTGCATTGTGTATTTGGAGCAAACTCTCTGGGCACACGAACATGGATACTTGTTGATGCTAGGGCATGAGGACGTCCTAATGTGAGGTTTGTAATAGGTGTCAACACCATCTTTTCCAACAATTAAACAATACTGAGAAAGAGACCAGAAATTTGTTTGGAAGAGATGCTAGAGCATGATTTTCTCAAGAAAAGTTTGTTTTCTTGGATGAGGATGGGTCACAGTGTGTTTTTCCACTGAGAATAGCCAAAAATGTTGAAATTTTGAAAAAGTCATTTTTTGGGTGAAGAGTAGTTACGGATTTGATGATGTGGCACTCTACTTTTGGAGGGATTTTAAAAATATTGCTTTTTCAAAAGGAAAATTAAAAACTGAACTCAAAAAAGGTCACTTCTGACATATATATTAAAAAATGAGCCCTTTCAAGTAAATAAACACTGAAATTGAGACTTAAAAAAAAAAATCATTTTTTTATTCCCATACATGCTCGAGTTTGATGATCTGGAAAGTAGATTCCCTTTCTCTCTCTCTAAAAGAAGAGAGAGAGGAGCCTAGTAAGCCCTAAAAAAAGCCTACTCCAGCCTACTAAAAAGTGCCCTATTAAATGCACTTTGTCCCCTTAGATAACAGCAGAATGAGGCTTAATCCCTGAAAATTAGGGATCCTTACAAGGCCCATGCAGGGTTCACCCTTTTTCCTAATGTGAAGAGATGAATTTCCGATAGAAATCGGAAAGTCCTAGGAATGACCATAGTTGCCCCTCATCTTGAGGAGTAGCCCATGATAAAATAATTGAAACCTTCTTGGGATCCATCTGAACCCCATCGGCTGAAATCACATGCCCTAGATACTCTATCCTTGGAAGAAACATCTATGTCTTCTCAGGATTTACATACAGCTGATTTTCTTTTAAAATATTCAACACAAACCTTAAATGATTTTCATGCTCATGCACAATCCTACTATACACTAGCAAATCATCCACAAAATCAAAAACACACTTTCCTATGAAAGGTCTTAAGATATCATTCATTAACATCATAAATGTAGCTGGAGCATTTTTCAAACCAGAAGGCATGAACAAATACTCATAATGAACAAAACGGGTCCTGAAAGCTGTCTTATGTACATCATGATCTTTCACTCTAATTTGATGATAGCCACTCTTTAAATCCATCTTACTAAATACAATGGCTCCACCTAGAGCATCCAAAAGATCATCAATCCGGGGCATGGGATATCTATGTCTAATAGTGATCTTATTGAGTGCTGGATAATCGACACACATCCTATCAGATCCATCTTTCTTCTTCAAAAGAAGAACTGGAGCGGCAAAGGGTGAATAGTTGGGTCTAATCAGCCCTTTTTGAAGATACTCATGAACAACCTTATGGACTTCATTTTCCTCCTGCAAACTCATTCGAAATGGTGGTCGAGCGGTTGGACTTGCTCCTGGTACCAATTCGATTTTGTGCTCTATACTCCTGCAAGGAGGCAAACCTGATGGTAATTCCTTTAAAAAACAACTCTTGGAATTTTGCTCTTACTTTAGCTGAAAGTGTTGGAGCATTCGAGCTTGAGTCTCCATGACTGCATGAATCGATCTCAACATATGAAAAATACATGAAATAAAGAAAATAGATATACTTACAATCAATTTTGAGCAACTTGGTAGCAGTCACCAATCACGTCTCTTGTAGATCTGGTTCTCCACAGATCAGTAATCTCCTTCCCTCATGCTCAAACTGATACACATGCGAAGCAAAATCAATGACTGGTTTGTTCCTTGCATGCCACTTTTTACGAAGAACTATGTCAAATCAAGCTAATCTCCCAATCTCAAAGTCCAGTTTGTCCTCATAGGACTGGATTTGAATAGGAAGATTAACTACTCGTCTATCCCAAGTCTCAGTTCCCTCCCCGTTGTCTAGCTCTAGGGTATACGTATAAAATGACTGTACCGTGTCTAAGCATAGTCTCTTGACTAATCGGTAATAACATTATAAGTCGAACTTGTGTCAATGAGTACCTTGACAAGCTGTCCTGCCATGAATCCACTCATAAGAATAAGCTCAGTATCTAGGAACTGGTATCCTTTCTGTGCCACTGGTGAAAGCACAACATCTAGCACAATCGGAACCTTTTTAGTGACCATCATGGCCACTATGGGAGATTATAATGGAGATGGGGAATCCCCAAACTCATCGCCACTCCCACCCCCTGGCTAAGTCGGATTTATGACTATGGTGACTACTATCTTTTTCTTTTTAGGACAATCCTTATACAAGTGCTGCCTTAAGCAACCATAGCACAAACCCTCTTTCATTGCCTTCTCTTTTTGTTGAGGGGTAAGAATAGATCGGTTATATGCCCTCTAAGCTAGAGCAAATACTTTTCTCTTTCCTCCTGAGACAATTTGGATCATATGCACTTGCTTAGCCTCCCTAGAAGGCTATGCAGTGATCGAACCAGGAGTCAAAGTATGGAAAGGTCGGCTAACCCTAGTCCATGGGGATCTCTGACCCTAGGAACCTATGCTCCTGTGGCCGTCCTCATAAACCAAGGCCATCTCTATGGCCTGTGCCAAAAATAGACACCGCTCCTTCCTCACTAAAGGTCTGATCGTTTCTCTAAGTCCCAAAACAAACTTGTGGACTTGAAGAAATTCAGGTATGGTATTAGGTACTTTAAGAAGTACCTCTCTATACCTA
>CM035440.1:67597129-67612129 GCA_020310875.1 Ceratopteris richardii | reverse complement strand
AGTGTGCCAGTGCTTAGTCAGTTCATGCACTTGCCAATAAGATTACATATGGATGAAGCTAAGAGAGTACTTAAGTATCTCAAAGGTACAATAAATGAAGGTATATTCTATCCTTAATCTTCAAATTTGGATTCAAAATCTATTTAGATGCAGATTGGGCAGGAGCTAAGGATGATAGCCCTTCTAGTTACTTAGCATTTGCAGGTTTGAAGCTAGTGTCATGGAGTTCCAAGAAGCAACCAATAGTTGCTTTATCCTCGATTGAAGTAGAGTATAGACGCTTCACCATAGCAACTCAAGAATCCATATGGTTAAAGGCATTGTATATAGATTTGGGACTCGTGAGTTCCAAACCTCACATATTTGGAGATCATGTAAGTTCCATGCATCTGGCGGCAAACCCTATTTTCCATGCAAGAACCAAACAAATAGAGATGCATAACCACTTCATCAGGGAGAAGTGCATGGAAAATGAGATTGACATTTGTTTTGTTCATACTAAAAAGCAAGTACCAAATACGATGATGAAGACACTTGATGGAATAAAGATTTGTAGATTCAAAACTATGGGAGGTATTCAACCTATGAGAGAATGAAGACTCAAGCATACTTTAGCTTGAGGGCAATTTGTTGGATCATCAAGCTTACACTATGCTTGAGGTGGATTTGATCTACATAAAAAACTATCCCTTGGATTACGACAAAAGAATATCTGTTAGAGAGTTCTTTTACCTATGCTAATTTATTGTATTTTTTGAGAGATTTTTGATGGTTAATTTACCATCCTAAAATCCTTGAGCTTTACACATGTAAAAGTAGAAAAAGAGAGCCCAAATCCCATGAATTATTTGTCATTGAGTTGCATTCATTCAAGCAATCAATCACCTAAAAGTAGATCAAACTAGATCTTCACTTTTCCTTGATTGTAGGAGAGTGAATTGATTCCCATCTTCATTTTAATTCAAAATCCACTTGTAGAACTCGTGGAGCACTTCTAGAGTCTATATAAAGAGTTCAAATCACTTGTACAATACATGGAAGCAATATACATACACTTGTGACCATCATTATCTTGCTCCTTCAATTTTCTGCATCATCTTCTTTGCCAACAATAATCTTGCAGATGTTACTTCTCTCTCTATCGAGCTTCAAATTGAGCGTGACATGGCGCATTGGAAAGATATTAGTCTCTTGTTTAGGCTTGTAAAGTTTCATAGAATGGGGTCTAGTATATCGAGAGAAATAGCAATTTATCTGGATCTCGGTCAATCTTTGCATATTCCTGAAAAATAGGAGGTACCACCGTTGAGTGTTTGATTCATTCCTATAACATGTTTTGCCTATTGATCGCACGTTTCTACATTGTATACACTCAACCCTATGTGTATCACTCCAATAAAAGTATTTTTTCTAATTGTAATCACGCTGGTCCTTATGAGCATTTGAAGTTCACTGTCTCTTCCATAAATAGTAAGTTTTTTGAGCTAGTCGATGTGGGAACATATTTGTTTTGTATCAACTCTTTCTCCTTGATGCTCCATAGTACATAGTGCATTTATTTGCACTTATCACATGCCTATAAGGTCTCTCTAAGTCTCCATAAGCTGAAGGGCTCAACTCACTTTTCTACCTCCTACATGCTTCTCAAAGTTCTTTCATCTTCCACTTCTACTCCTAGAGTGAGTACCTCAGATGTAGGCATGCCACATGGTATGCCACGTGGTACACCACATGGTACACTAGATATACCTTGGGGTGCTCATGACCATTATGAATCCAAGGTGCATAGTATACGTGATGGAGCTCCGATGATGGATACAGTCAGAAAGGCCATGCATCAATGCATACGATAGGTTTGCTCCATACAATTTGGACGCTCTATTACGTTGAAATGGACTGAACACGATAAGGATCATAAAAAGTATATCCGAGACATGATTTGTCAGGAGTTCCCACCAGCACATGGGCATCTTATTGTCAACTTAGAGCGGATTCAAAACACAACATGTTATGTTATGTCCCATGGATGATTTGAGGCTCATGATGCTTTTGGAGCACGCTTACCAAAGCCTCTATGGTTAGATGCTGAGGAGTGCGACATGATCTACGATGAGTAGCAGCAAACTCCTAATCGATATTTGCCAATAGCGAGATGCAGCAACCACATGTCTAGATACGATCAAACCCTCTCGTTTGGGTACCGACAGGTAAGATACTATGCATCATGAGTTTGTAAGTATCATTTGGATTATTGAATTTTCTTGTGTTAAGCATGGCATGCATGTTGATCTAACATTTTTCATATTTGTTGCAAGAGTTGGCAGTGGGTCCTCCTCCAACAGGAACTGAGGAGACTTACGGACATTATCATGGACTCATTGCACTATTGGAGGACTTGGATGGATGCGGTGCGATCCTTTCATGGGAGCATCTACGATGAGGTAATGAGCTTATAAACTAGGTTTGGTGTTTTTAGTTGTTGTTTTTAAAAATCATGCTAATTTTTCACATTTCATGATTGTTCTTTGTAGCAAGACTGCTCATATAGAAATTTTGATTCCTTCGGGCATGTGTATGGCAGTGGTGTGCCAAAATTTTGTATTTAGCTCATATATTAGAGTGGTGCAAAAGAATTTTGTATTTGATTCCTATATGGTAGTGCTTTGCCACATTTTTTATTTGGCTCATATATGGTAGTGGTTCGCCACACTCTTGTACATGCTTCATTTATGGAATATACAACTATTCTGTACATGGTTCATGGTTCATTCTGCTCATCTCTTTTGTGTTCGACAGTGTTTTGCTTTATCAAACCATGTTTTGGTTGTCATTAGAGTACACATCACATGTACTCGGTTTTCTTTTGCCAAAGTGTATTGTTTTTTTTCTACACAATGTCATGGTAATGTTGCTCTAGCAAGAGACAACACACTCTGGCCGAAAACACTTTTGTAGATATGGTCCTTGGTATAGGCGCCGATATAAGCATTGATATGTAGAGGTGCATACCTATGCTTATACCGATACTTTTGCCGAGGAGATTACCAATGTATATATCAATGCATATTTTGAGGTTTATACTGGGGCTCTATTATCAATCCATATGCCAAAGCTTACAGTGACATCGGGGCAAATTTACACCTTTGCATTTGTCCAAATAGAGGCCTCTATACACCCCTGATATGTTGTAGTGCATGTCTATTGCTGAAAATTTAGTAAATGCAAAGAATGATAAAGCTAATATGGCTCAAGATTTTTGGGCATGTGGTTTTACATGTCATTATGATGCATCTTTGCATTCTAAATGTATGGTTGTGTGTGAAGCTGAGTTGGATTGCTTCTTTGATAGTGGCACTTGAAAGCACATAACTTCATGTAAAAGGTTTCTTGCATCTATAGAAGATGCATCCAAAGGAGGATATGTGGTATGTGCAAACATTGCCTCTTATCCTATCACTGGAGTAGGAGAAATTAAGCTTAGGACGGAAAATGGAGGTGTGATTCTCTTGATAAATGCATTGTATGTACTGAGTATCAAGAAGTTTAATTTCAGTTCTGTTGATTGCCAAAGCTAGAGTTCATATACACTTTGTTGATGATAAATGTGTGATTCACCATTTCAGGAATGGTGATATTATCCTGATATTACTTTATGGGGGTTGATCCCTCACTCCCTGTATGTGTTCACATCATTGGCTCCAAGGGGACATGTTTGACTTATGTGTTCCTTGAGTAGCTTTGATGTGAAACTTTTCCCTATACATGGGAACTTTTTACCCGAGTGCTGGATAAAGGTTTTTTACCCATGTTACCATATAATTCACACATATGTGATGGTAATTTGTTCTTAGGGATACTATTAAGCTCTTACATCAGTTTAGCTGAACATCAATAGAGTGACTTATTCCATGCATTTTTCTTCTCCATGTGTTGCTGCATTTGTGCTCCTTGTGTGTGCTTCTTGTGTGTCTCTCTCGCTTCCACACACACCCAATAATTGAACCATTATTAGTACTCTTTGTCTCGAACCACATTTTTACTACAAAAGGATGCCTAGTATCAATTCATATGAGAAATTGTCTTCCTCAAAGAGATGGAGTTCCTCATGGAATCCTCCTATCATAATAGGCACACAAACACATGCACCTAAGAAGATCCCAAACCCATCGTTTGTTGTTCTCATTCTGCATCCATGGTCCTTATCAATGGTCCATCTGGATTTATTAAAAAAAAATCGATATCACGTTTACCTTTGATCTTGAATCAATCAAGGGTAGAGCTAGACATGATTCTTTCTCATCTCCAATCCAATTTTTTATTTTTGGGGTTCCCCATGCCCAAACATTCTATCAAATTCAATCTCTACATTGTTCATGTCATCATCATGAAGAATCATTCCGAAAACATTTCTATTCACTTTTCCCATCTCAATCTCCTCGTCTTCATCACGATCACTATATAATGAATCAGTTAATGTGAATTCTTCATTTTTTGCAAGAGCTTCATTAATAACATCTTACATATCTTCATCTTGAGGAAGAATAAATTGTCTTCTCCTCACTAGCCTAATAAAATTGTCCTTGAGATCACGTTTTGCTATGGAAAACACCTGTTCAAGGGAAATTATTACTTGGATTTCTAATAATATATCATTAAGAATTTCCTTAATATCATTTCTCTTTTGGAGCTTAGATATCATAATTTCTCACGGAGTCCTCTTGACTTTCTTTTTTAGCTTCTTGTCTCCTTGTTTATTATCATAATCCCAAATTATATGAATACTTTGATTTTTTTGTTATCATTCTGTTTTTTCTTTGTTTGATTATATTGTGATTTTTTATTCTTATGGAGCGTCTTTTTTCCTTCCTTAATCTCTTTTCTCTTTTCCTCATCAATCAGGGTTGGAGTATCCTCAAGCTCCAACCTCCTTTGATCATTTGTTCTTTTCTTTTCTTCTTCTCTAGACTATCTTCTAGTCACTGTTCAATCAACCTCGTCACCTTCTTCATGCATATCATCACGTCTCCTTTTTTCTTCAAAAAAAACTATATGAAAATACATAAAAAACTGATCAACATGTGATTTCCATGCAATTTTCTGCATAATCTCATCTCTAGCTTTTACCAAATTTTCAATAGAATAAGTGGCATAAATCTCAACTGAAGGAAATCCTTGTTCTTTTAATGGCTCTAGTTTAGTTATTGAAGTGCTAGTAGATACATTTATGATAGTTAGATTTTCATATAGCTTTTTGATACCTCCTTTGCCACAATTGATAGCCAAATAGCGTCATGTACAAGAATCGCATAATTTCGTGTCTATTTCTATAACAAGTTGGTTTTCTTTTGCTTGTCTTAACTCATCACATACATAGGTAGCATGATTCTCTCCATCGCACCAGACACATCTTTTGCAATGAGTTACTAGTTTTTCATTAGTTTTAGTTTTATATGAAATACTAGCTGAATAGGAGGAGGGGAGAATTCTTGCATCACATGTAGCATTCGTAGAGCCACACTAGCCTTTTCAACTCCACTGCTACTTGCTCCTGGATCCTAGAAGCCCATGGAGAGAACTTTATTATTAATGTTAGCAACCACCATGCAAAGAGATGCTTGCATACTCATTAGATTTTTCCATCTTCTTGTATAGAATTTCAAGTTCAACCTCCATAGGAGTTTTAGGAGCAAATACAACATTAGCCATGGCTCCAATTATAGTCATAGGCATATTTGAATGCCATGTAATAGGTATCTCCCTAGAGTGATTAGAAACTGGCATTTCATATAGTACAAAGTGATGTTGTCTTATCTAAGCAATGGCCTCAACTATTCTTTTTAATATTTGCAAATTTTCAATTAAAACATTTTGTTTTCCAAACTCTTCAATCCTTTGTTCTACCTTGTTCCTATCTTGTTGTCTTAAGAGTTTTAAGAAATGAATGACAAGGTTGCAATTCAATGCTTTTCTATCATCTTCAAGTAGCTAAGCAAATTTATCTCATAAACTCTCTATGTGAATGAGTTAGAGACACACTAGACTATGGGGGACTCATCCATCTTAAAAACCCTTCCCTGCTATGCTGATGAAGTCTTCAATAAAGAACATTTTACGGAGTTCCTTTTGGAATTCATCTTATTTTGTAGTTGAATGAACATGGATGGCATCTTGAATTGAGTATTCTTTTTAAGTATTGAACTAGTAAGTCTTCGGTTCACCCTTGAATATGTGCGTGTTCTTTGAATGTATTAAGGTACTCAATTATGTACATTCCGATGAGATTCCCTTTCTCTCGCAATGTCGCTTGCACTATATGTGCACCTTGTTTTTTTCTATAATCGTGTTCCAAAAAACCTCCATTTTTCTTTGTCGATGTCTTCCAAAATAAAGTACTAAATATTTGATGATGGGTTCTAAAAGTTTCTTAAACTTCCTCAAAATCTCACTAAATTGATTAGCTAGGAGAGAAAAAGCTCTATCAAAAACTATCAAGCTTCTGATATGAGAGGCCTATATTTTCTATTATCTTGCTTTTCTTTCAAGCTAAAGTTCCTTTTCTAAGGTTTACATGTTTTTTTGTTTTTCCTCTTGATCAAATCGTACTCTAAGACAACCTATTTCTCACGTTAGAGCTTAAGATTCCCAATATCGTTTTGTATATGAGGTTGCTTTTGTCAATTTGTGTATTGTCTCAAAGGTTTTTCGAATATATTTAAAGTTTTGGATAGCAAAGGTAAAAATAAAGTATGAACAATTAAAGAAAGTAGAGAAATTATAGTCGTATGTGCTCACAATGAAAAAATTCTCTAATGAAAGTTAGATGGTTTCACATGCAAGCTATAAACAACTCGTTTTATGTGTGCATGAGAAAATTCACATAACTTGAAAATGTTTTTACCTTATCTTGTCCGATACAGAGGATAAAAGTTGTAATGTGAAAATATGGTTACATTTTTAATAACCAAAGCCTAGATAGATCAAACAAGAAGTGCTTCCTGCAAATGATAACTTCACTTTTTTTTTTTAAATGGGGGAGGGGGGGGGGGGGGGGGGGGGGGGGGGGGGGGGGGGGGGCGGGGGGGGGGAGAAGAGTCGAGCCTCCTCCTAAATGATCTTTTTCCCATGGAGGCGCTCAGTTCCCTGAGGAACAGACCTCAACAACTAGGGAAAAGGGTTAGCTATGGGAGTATCTAGAACATCCTTGTAGTGTTTGACTCGATTCCTTTTTCCCCACTCTTATAATCAAGAATAAAGATTAAATCTCAATAAAAAATAAACCAAGTCCAAAGCCCTAAGAAAACATATGCCACATTTCACATCAGGTTCACCCAAAAATATCAGTGGGTTTCACCAATTGTCGGGTTCATAAAGTGAGACCACCAAGTGGATCAAGTTCATCTTTCTATGGGTCTCTCCATGGCTACACATGGGGTGCTTGTGCGTTGCTTTAAGGCATGAGAAGTGAATTCCAATATACTAGTACATAATATTAACCTAAATATTCTATGCTAACAATACATATGATTACACTTTATAATCAATAAATAATTGATATAAGTACATTCTCATGTTTTTTATTACTAAGTAAGGAACTCTTTAATTAATCATAGTAAAATTAAAAGAAAGATAACAAAAGTAAACATGAGAACAAAATAAATCTCTCTCTCTCTCTCTCTCTCTCTCTATATATATATATATATATATATATATATATATATATATATATATATATATATATATATATATATATATATATATATTACCGTTCATCTTCGTTGTGCCATCAACTTCTGTCTCTCTCTCACTCACTCTCTAAATCTCGAGATCATGGCGTGCATATGAGATATATCCCCTGTATGTCTGCTCCAGGGTGTGACTCTCTCCCTTTCTCTCTCTCTCTCTCTCTCTTTGGATGTCTACGTGCTATGGCTTTCCTAACTCGGATCAATACTTTGTTTCTCTTTTTATCCCTGTCTCTCTCTCTCCTCTCTCTCTCTCTCTCTCTCTCTCTCTCCCTAGTCGCCCGATTCTGAGAACCTGTAGAAAGTCTCTCTCTCTCTCTCTCTCTCTCTCTCTCTCTCTCTCTCTCTCTCTCGACTTTCACCACACAGGAGCGCAATAGCGCCCATTTGCTATTCTCTGCTTCACGTATTCCCCTCCATTCCTTTCGTTGGAATAGTCAATGGAATCCATCTTCGAACCATAAAGGGCTATTTTCCCTGTTCTATGTGTGGGATCTTTCTTTGATATTGCATGCATAGCGTCCAAATGTGCCAGTTTGTGCTTGCATGTTTCAATCTCATTCCCGAATTCGGACACCTTGGACATTCCCGAATCCAATCGAATGACCTGAGGGACAAAATGCCTACAATTTTTTATTTAGTGCTATGAATCCCAATTAAGTCACTTTTACAATGAACATCATTGAGAACTTCAACAATAGCACTTGTGGAATTAGGTGTTCTTCCATTAGCAGTTGAACAACATCAATTACAGCACTGCACCAATCTCTCTTTACGAATCTACTTGCACCATTCCCCATCCTTGGGAGGATGAATTTTTTCCTTCACCATGAAAGTGGATGTGCTTTGCTTCTAGTGCATGTTTGCTCTTTGTTTTGGTTTAACATATATATCAAATGAATCACTTGAGCAAGCAGATCTTGATAAAGGGAAGAAAACATCATAAGGCCTTCATGTTGAGAGGCCTCATATATACGTGTAAACGAAGTTATTGAGGATATCAACGTTGAAGTAGAATCATAAGAGGTTAAAAGAAATATGTGGCAAATTTCAAAGCAGAGTGCTTTTCAAAGGACTCATTTAAAGATTCTTCCATAGCAACTTTAGCTTGCTTTCAAAGGGAACTTGAATTGAAGTCATATCCATAAAGATGAAGATGTTGATACTAAGTAGAAGGATCTTGGAATTTAGCAACTTGAAGGAAGATATTCTCTTGTTGATGTTGATGAGGAAAAGGATTCAATAAGAAGTAATTGAGAAGAGTTGATGAAAGAGAAGGAAGAGGTAAACATATGTAGAAAAGCATTGGGGTTGTTATTCAATTTTATCTTTCAAACATGACCACTGCGATTGATTAGTCCCATGGATTTTTTACGATCATCCTAATTATTTGCATTGTTTGTGTCTTAGAAACATAAGATATACTAGATTAGTTTGCTTATTTCTTTTGCAGTCATCTATTTTTCTCATAAAAAATAGAGAATCGCTAAGGAAATAATAAAAATATACACTGTATGTTATGATTCTAAGATACTACCAATACAGGTGACTAGGAACATCCAAGTTTTTCTAATGAACCTAGTTGCTTGAGTTAGTCAATCTTGTGATATGCTTGATGTCAACTAAAATAGGTTCTTTAGATATCAAAATCTAACAAGTAGGCAATCATTTTCAGGGGCTTGTCATGCTGTACACGTGATTTTCAGGTTCGATTTCATAAACTCTTTGAACCATCGTATAAGATCAAATGAAACTTAGGATATATGATGGTTCTCTTTGTTTCCATGGAAATATCTTCTAGTTTCATTTATATCTTTTTTACTTATTTATTGCTTATGAGAAGATTAAACCATTTATAAATGATGAAATGCATGATTATCTTAGGACTATCACAAGATAGATAGTATACATTGGTAGTAGAACATATATTCATCTAAGCATCTTTGGAATTCACTTTTTTTGGATAGGGCTAGAATACCAACAAAATGTAAAAAGCCTTCTCCATCCCTGAAAGGAATGATTTTTGCCCACAACATTGTAGTGAATGTTGATGAACATATAGGCACAATCAAATGTTGATGAACATATATGTATGAAGAAAATCATTATGCTTGCTATTGAGGCTCATCTTTGAGACATGAAGAATGCAAAACTTCTTTTTGATGAGCCTAATCATTTGCATTGGCAATGTCTTAGAATGAAAAGATATACTGTATATTTTTTGTTATTTCTTTGCAATCACCTATTTCCTCATCATAAATGGATAATTTCAAAGTAATATTTGGTTTTTTTAGAAAGCTATTCGCATCTTCTAAAGTTTTCCCAAATATTGTGTTGAGTCTCTTTGCATATTTTGAGAGAAACAAATCTAGAAGGGATTAGTGGTCTGCGTATGCCTAGTGAAGGCAATAACTTCTTAGTCTTGGAAGCATTTGTTCTCAAATTAGGAGTGAGAATTTTGAGTGAGAGAACTTGAATTAGCAAGCTCAATAAGTTTAATTCATATCGGCAAATGTTGTTTGATTGAGTCCTCAAGAGTTCAAAGAACCATCGAGTTGAGTATACAGTGGTTTTGTGAGTGTGATTTTGAGACCATGCTTCAAGGTTGAATATGGAAGGTTAACCTTCTCCCATCATTCTAGAATCACCTATCTTGGAATGGAAGAATCGAGAAGCCTTGCAACATCTTGAAGAATGTTGCTACAAGTGACCTTTAGATGGTGGCCATAGACACAGGCCTTAAAGTGCATAACATAGGGGAAAGTCCAAGTAGTTAGTTGATGTGCTTAAATTTGGAGCAATCAAACGTTCAATAAAAAAAAAAATTCAATAATAAGGGGGAGATCTTCGTTTCTTTATGTTTTTTAAAGAGTATACAGGTATATTTAACTAGTTTATGAAGGATTTATTTAGTTGGTTTGCGAAGCTTCCCCAGCCATCAGTCCTTAAAGAATGGCCATCATCTCTTCTTACTCTTGAGATCCTCTTAATATATAAGCATGCTTCTGATCTTTAGCAATCCTCTTAAAGGTAAGAATTACCTTTGTTAACTTTTGAATCTAGTTGATGAAGTCCTTAGTAGAGTTTCTCCCTTTTAATCCTCAAAATATCTTAGATCTTCATTTGAGCTCCGCGAAATATGAGGTGCATGTGATGAAGAAGGTTCACCCAACTCCTTGATGGAGGTGATACGTCACTAACGGCTTGTCTCCTCGCAAAAGCGACAATTTTTTTTACGAAGGGTAAGGAAAAGATTGAAGAATCCTCATGGAACCAAGGAACTTTTTTATTCTTAGTAAAGGTATTAAATGTTAAAGGATGTGCAAAATACTTTGAAATAACAATGTTCATATCTTGGGAGAGGGAGGGTAAACCAAGGTTCTTAATCCTTCTTTGAGAAACCTAACCTCTATCAAGTTGAATTAAGAGGGTATACGTTTGGTTTCACCACTACTTGAGTACCAAACATCTAAGTTCCTAAATAACATATAATGATCATCTTTTGATGGGTTATATCTATATTGTCTAGTAAATGCATATTCCTTATTTTATTCCGAGTTTGCTAACTAAATTTTAGAAGAGGAAGTATCTATGGCAAACATTCCTGGCTCTTCCTTCTTTACCTATTTATAAGCAAGATCAGGAATTTTGTTTTAAGGATATCATCATGCTTCATATAGTATTTGAAAACTGTATATTGCTTATCTATTTTTCACATCTTTTTCTTCATTCTTCAAACGTCTAGCACTACGAGTTTTTTGTTTACTCGAAGATGATATTTCTTGATCGTTTCCTCCATATGACTAAAAATATGATACTTGAACTGAAATGCACATGATGGAAATGTTCTACCTAATCTAATCTTCTACCAACAAAATAAATGCTAATGCTCAATAATTCAGGGCACTTCTGTTGCCTATAACAATCAATTTCAGAGTATAAGCAAAATTATAATGAGAATAAACTAACTGTTCATAACTATTTTTCAAAATTGAATAGTATTTCATAACTTCATCTCAAACAAACAACCATTGCAAAAGACACGTTTAAACTTAATGACATGGTCAATATGGATCTGTAGTCTCATCAAAATATAATCTCATCTTTTTCACTACATGAGAAGGCCTCAAAATCTAAGAATGATCTCTTTTCCATGACAATGGGAAGTCATCTTGATTTCTACCCATTCTAGCACCTCTGTGTATCTCATATTGGTCATGTATTTTCAATCTAACGTGCTCTTACACCTACGAATCTATCAAAGGTAAGGTACATATTAGTTCCTTTTGTAATTGTGTTGACGCATTCCTTGTGGATTTGAATGCATGAGGCCCACAGAAAAAAGTGGTTTTTGAAAGGGTGATGTTTTTCTATGGAAGATTACCTTTACCATTTACCATTTATATGTGGGCTTGCTAATGCATATATCAGTATAATAATGATGCGAGTTTGTATCCAAATAGATTGCAACTATCTCAAAGACTTCTACCGACTTGCATTCGTACTCCATTGTGTTATTGTTAGGACAGGTAGTGTAAGGAAGAGAATGGATGTCATTTAGTGGTCAAGATAACCATAATCAGGTGGATTTTTAATGATGGGTAAGACGACAAAAGAGGTGGGATCTATATCATCCTTCGATTCCACTGTCACAAGAAAAACTTGTGGAATTTTTATAGGTGAAAATATTCATGGTCCCTTACTTTTTTTTTGTAGGCCATATCTTAAAAAACTACTATTAGCCGATTAATTATACATGTATGTTTACAATTTATAAATTATAATACTCTTCTCCTTAATCATGTGAAAAACGTGTATTGTGTCCGAGGAAATTCGGTTGATTTTTTTATTGTCATCTTAGAGTTTTATAAACACGTTAAGTATCTATGTGTTTTATAAATATGTGTTTTTTATTTCGCTGGTTCACGAAATTAAGATCGTATAATTGCTAACATTACTACTTAGTGGGCACTCCTTGCAAAGATCTCACATTCTGCAAGTTACTCTTTCATTTATGCTTTCACAATCTTATGTTCATGAAGTCGTAAACAATCTCCCTAGTTCTTATAGTTTTACTACTAAAATCCACCTTCTTGTTTGATCATCTTGATTATTTTTGGTCCCTAATTTTAATATTGTTTCTCTCAAGAAAATTAGGAGTCATCAAGTTGCATGTATAATTCTCGCATAACTGACTTCATGGTCATTTTTGAATGATTTTTCTCATTCAGATTCTTCCTCGTTGAAGCCCCTTAATTCCTTAAAATTTTACGTTCAATGTGTCCTTGTTGTCTGAACCTAGCTCTCCGATATTGAAATATTCAAGTAATGAAGAAATAGAGTTTCAATTTTCTACTTTTTAATTTCAATATAAGCAAGGATTTCTTTAACGGTATGTACTTTATGTTCATGTGATCATTTGCTGTGTACATAATCCTGCATTCACATTCATAAAAACCTTTCACGATCCATGATAGGTTCATGCGAATTTCATGTTGGTCGAAGTCGAATTGTGGGGGAATTTCCAAAAAAGGGTAGTTTTCTTGCTCTCTACCAATGGGTGACAGAGATCTATAAACTTAAAATCCCATCTCATCAAGGACCAATGTTACAAAAATTTTCTATTGAAATCTTGATGAGATTTAAATAGTTTCTTAATTCTTGGCACATCTTCAATTTTACTTCCGTTTGTCCATGTGACTCCTTTCGGATTTTTGTCTTCTTGGGATAAACGGAGGTGAATCTCCAAGTTCTTCCATGCATTGTTCCTATGCCTTGGAAGGCATCAATAATGCAAGTACACTATTTGGGTCATATAAACATTATTGAATTGAATCTTATTTCCTTTAGATAGAAACCAAAGTTAGTTCCAAAAATGGAACAATTTGGAGAAAGATCATTCCATGCCATTCCTGTCAACAAGGAAGGAGACAAATTGAGACAAGGAAGAATAATCTTATTCTTCTTCTTCTATTACATAAAAAGAATCCACAAGAATCATCTAATGCAACGATACATCTATTGCAATATATAGAGAACAATGCATATGGAAAATCGTAATTTCTAAAAATGAGTGAGCTCACAAGAAACAAATGTGTCATCAATCTTTGTACGTAAATCTAGTAAATGTCAATGAAGTATCCTTGACATATACTAGCATCAACACTATACATGTCAAGGAAATGAAAAGTGATACGTGTGATCTTGGATCATCACATCTTGAGCTTGATATCTCAACACTCCTCCTCAAACTCAACATCATGTCCTCTAATCAAAGCATCTTTTGAAACTTCTTCAGCTTCTCTATTCCTAGTGCTTTAGTAAAAATATCATCAATGTGCTCATCTATCCTCACATAAACAAGGTCAATATCATATGATAATACTTTCTATATAATGAAGTGATAATGTACCACAATATGCTTTGTTCTAGCATGAAAAACACAATTCTGTGCTAACTGAATGGTTCTAAGATTATCACAATAGATAATGATCAGCTTTTCCACTTCCACATGTAAGTTTGCAAGTAGCATCTCTAATCATGATGTTGTACATGCTACCATGGCAACACCTCTATACTCAACCTCTATACTCAACAAAGCAATAATAGGTTGCTTCATGCTGATCCATGTAATAGCTGCACTCCCAAACGAGGAAAGGAATCCACTAGTTCATCTTCTAATTCAGATACTATAATTATCCCAATTTCCATTCGTGTATCCATGAACTTGCAAATCTACACTAGCTTCATAGAACAATGCATAATTCAAAGTAGCACTCACATAACATAGATTTCGCCTTACAACATTTAAGTGGTGCTTCCTAGGACCCTGCATAAACGAACATTCAAGTACAATTGTGTTGCTTAGATCAGGGCTTGTAATTATGAGATATATCAAAAATCACATAATTTTCCTTTACATAGCCACATTTTCCATTGCTTCACCTCATGGAGTATCCAACTTCAGATTTTGATCTAATGGCATAGAAATTGGTTTACAATTAGCCATACCATACTTTTGTAGCATACTAAAGTCACATTTCCTTTGCCACATCCATTTACCTCTATCTCTATGTATACACTCAATGGCCTAAAAAATTTTGCAACACACCAAGATCTCTCATGTCAAATTCATGCATAAATAGTTTCTTGAACACTTTAATGCTTGCTTCATTGTCACGTCCTACAATCAAGTCATCAACATAACTAGTCACAATTCTGATGCCATCATCATCCTTCCTTGCATATAATAAATGAT
>CM035440.1:67352129-67594629 GCA_020310875.1 Ceratopteris richardii | reverse complement strand
GATTATCACGCGTGGCACAAAATGAGGATCTTAGCTTGCATGCAAAATAAGTATACGTGGTAAAAGTGAAAGTGGAGAAATGACTGTTGCCGCCAACCATTCATGATGACTTCCTATTTTTGAGGATCCAATTCAAGACTGGTAGCATATTTGATCTACCCCTCCAATTTAGGGAAATCAATCGGCGCATGATCAGTGCACGTGAGGAATCAGCAAGGCTCTCTTGGCCTATTGGAGCCTATAAAAGCAATGCATTTGTGTTCATTTGATATACACACATATATACCTACATACGTACAGGGGTCCTCCCTTTGCACTCTGTGGCTACAAGCCTACTGTAGGAAGTCACTCTGTGGGGAGGATACAGAGCGTGGGCTTCCTAGGGAGGGCTAATAGCACTTTAGTGTGAAGAAAGTGGTTTGGTTTTGTCATTTAGTGTAAGTCAATGGTATTTTCATGCTCTTTTCCTTAGAGCAAGTCCTCATACTTTGTATTGATCAGTACCATTCTGCATCTAGTTTTGTTCATTATACCAATTTGGATGAATCTTTTGTATTGATGTTGTTTCGTTCTGGAGTGGCATGTTAGCCCAGAGCATCAACTTTAAAGCAATACTTCTGCCTATATTGTAATCATCTATGTAAACTAAGGAGTGGTTTTGTCCTTCACTATGCAAAGTACAGGAAGTGCATATTTTCTACTCTTGTTAAAAGTGGATACCGCAGTACCTCCTCTATAGTTTGGCAAGCACGGTGGGACTCTTACATTTTTGTGAGAGGTCGTGAGGATAGTAAATAGTCCTTTTTTTGAGTATTTTTTGCCCTATTGCATTTGCAAGTAGGTACATGATCCATACGCGAGCAGATAAGGAGCCTCTTCATGTACGAAGGAGCCTTAACAAGTCAGCTATATCTTCGACTAGTGAACCTACCTCCCCTCTACCCTCCTTGAATTTATCTATTGATTTGGCTGCGATACCACTATCAAAGGAGAAGCATAGGAGAAGATTAGAATTCTCCTCAGATACGTCAGAAGAAACACTCGTTCCCTACCTTCAAGCGACAAGCTTATGAGGATGTTGATGATCATGTGAGGAGGTTCATCTCCTTATGCCGTGGATGAGGTCTGCAGAAAAGAGAGGATGCAATGTTGGCACTCTTCCCATCCACATGGGAAGGCCTTGCAGACAAATGGTACAGTCAATATGCAGATGGCCATTTTCCTACATGGGAGGCTCTGAAGATGGCATTCTCATAGACATTTCGACCTAGTGACTCTTCAGAAAGAGCTCTAGACCAGCTCAAGAATCTAAGGCTAAGATCAGGTGAATCCTTCCATGAACTTCACACTAGGACAAAAGCACTTGTTGCACGTCTTCCACATGCTCTTGTTGATTTCTTGGTTAAAAAATGGATAGAAAAGGCTTTGCCCAGGTCATCTGGGAAGAAGTTACGTGAATCTCTTAGATTGGATGCAATGCTCAATGATTTTGTTGCAGCAGCATCACACATTGAAGAAGCTAGGCAACATTTTGAAGGGGATACACAACCGAATTATGTTGTAGAACTAGACCCTATTTGGCAACTGAGGAAGGTACTAGAGGCATTAAGAATGCAACAAAATCAAGAAGAAGAGAAGGTTTTGCCACCACTGCATCGCAGTGATGATGAAGTAGCCCAACTTCGCCGTGAGTTAGAAGATTTGCGGACCACTCAAGATATAAGAGGGTAGATTTAGTGCACAATATGTAACAACAATGGACATTCCAATGCTAATTGTCCTAACAAGGTAAGCTGTCAATTGTGGAAAGGATGGCCATGAAGCTAGAGATTATTACTACCTCAAGGGTACACACCAACGAGGTAACTCTCAAGCTTTGGATTCATATTATGCTAGTACTTCAAATGCATCTAGTAGAGAGGAGAATCGACCAATGAAGCCCGGATATAATAGGCCTTTGATGTGCTACCGTTGTGGTGATTATGGCCATATGCAAAATAGGTGTTCCCTTCCAGAAGATGCACCTCCTTGTCAGCATTGTCTTGAGGCTAAAGATCACTACACCAAAGATTGCCCAAGAAGCCATCCTGCTCCAATCCACATGATTGCAGTCTCTCCACAAGAAGAAGGTATGACCACTCAGTCTTATGCTGTTTCATCTTCTTCAATGCCCATGATGACTAGAGCTAGACAAGCGGAAGCAACCCATAGAGAGGAACAAGAAGGACTCCAGGATAAAGAGGAGGAAAAGAAGGTTGGTTGGAAGGATCAAGTAAATATTGAAGGAGCTTATGAAAGGATGGCTACTTCACTAAAGGATCAAACAACAAGTCTGCAAGAAAACATCCATGAGTTAAACATTGAGCAGATCTTGAAAGGTATTCATCACAAGGTTAGTCTGTAGGAACTCATAAGGATGGATTCAAAAATAAGAAGTGACCTATTAAATATTGTACACTCTACTTACTTGAGCCAACCACCTAGCATAGATGGTATCATGGTTGATTTTCCCCCTACACCCGTGGTAGACTACCAAAGCTCAAGGTTATCTGTTGTTATAAAGGATGAAGCTCTCATAGGTGTAATTATAGATGGACAATCTGGAATCAATTTGATGCCAGACTTCACAATGAGGAAACTGAATTTGAACCCCACCAAGGTGGCACCATTCACAGTTACACTAGCATATCATCATCCGGTTGTGCCTCTTGGCATTATTGAAAAGGTATTGATGATAGTATAGGGTTGTCACTTTGTTCTGGATTTTGTTGTTATTGCACTTCCACAGGAGACTTCCTATCCATTACTCCTTGGAAGAGCTTGGCTGAGGCAAGCAAAAGCTTTGCAAGATTGGGGAAAAAACAAACTCTCGATTTCAACAAGCACCAATAGCCAACTGCAACTACATTTGGAAGAAGGATTCGACTCAGGGAAATCTACTGGATATACATGGACACTCAGGTAATGCCCTCTCTACCCCAAGAAGAAGATACATTATTGAATTGGATGATGGAAAGCGTAGAGTGTTGCACAGTGCAAATCAATGAAATAGAGGAAGAAGTTGCACATGAAGGAGTTGCAGGAAAAGGCCATGAAGATCACAAGGAGTTGGAGAATGAGAGTTTGGAGGAGAATACAAACTTTGAAGTGGCAAAAAATGTAGAAGTATCAGAAAGGGAAAGTTATGAGCCTGAATGCAGAGAAGATCTCCCCTTTTCGGATATACCTCAAGGATGGACCAGAGAACATATTGCAATATATAAGCTAAATTCCACTCCTGCATACAGTGGAGATGATTTCTCAAGCAAGAGTAGTTCTGAAACACTCGTTCAAGAAGTAAATCTAGGGGATGAAGAGAACCCTCAAGTAGTCCACTTGGCCTCTTGGCTATGGTATTATCCCCCTTTACTAGAGAAGGTAACTTCTTTACTTTTTGCTTACAAAAATGTCTTCGCATGGTCCTACAAAGATCTAACAGGGATACCAGAGGAGCTTGGGTTACACTGGATACCCTTAGTTGAGGGAGCCGCGCCTGCAAGAAGTAGGGTGTATCGACTCAATTCAAACTATGCAGAGGTGATAAAGTTGGAAATTACAAAATTAGAAGAAGCAGGTATAATTGTTCTAGTAGAACATTCCAGGTGGCTTTCTTCTATGGTTATTGTACCCATGAAAAATAGTGGAAAAATAAGAGTCTGCGTTGATTTTCGTGCCTTGAATAAAGTGACTGTTCAAGATGGATTTCCTCAGCCCTTCACAGAGCAAGTACTTGAGGAAGTAGCTGGTCACACTTTGTATAGCTTCTTGGATGGTTTTAGTGGCTACAATCAGATAGTGATCCATCCTGATGATAGGAACAAAACAAGCTTTGTTACTCCATGGGCACTTATGTCTATACTCGCATGGCTTTTGGCTTGAAGAATGCACCAGCTTTATTTAATAGAACAATGTATCTGATATTGGGAAAGTGGTTAACAACCTTTCTCCGCATTTTCATGGATGACTTTTCAGTGTTTTCAGGCACAGATAGAAGAGTAGCAATTCAAGACTTCCATGATCGTTTGGAAAATCTAAAGGAAATCTTTGAGCAATGTCTCAAAACAGGTTTGAAGTTAAATCCTGCTAAATGTCATTTTTTGGTCACCAAGGGCACTCTTCTTGGTACATAGTATCTGTTGAAGGGATAACGGTTGACCCTGCAAAGGTTAGTGCCATTCTTTCCATCCCTATTCCACAAAGCCCAAAGGAAGTGCAAAGTTTTTTGGGCCATGCAGGATACCATAGAAGATTCATACGAATGTATTCAGAAAGAGCTAAGCCCTTGTCAAGGCTTACCAGTAAAAAGGTCCCCTTCTCTTGGAGTGCTGAAGCTGAGAAAACATTTTGTCAACTAAAATTGAGGTTATGTACTGCTCCACTTTTAAGTGTTCCTAACTGGTCATTGGAGTTTCATGTGCATACAGATGCCAGTCTGCATGTTGTTGGTGCAGTTCTAGCTTAACCATCATCACACAAGGTTGATAGACCTATCTCGTATGCCAAGAGGTTACTCACCAAGGCAGAAAGGAACTACAGTACGACCAAAAGGGAAGGTTTGGCTATTGTATTTGCTCTTCAGAAGTTTCGGCATTACCTTCTCGGTGTATATTTTATAGTCATATCTGACCATCAGCCCTTGAAGTACTTGATAAACACGCCTAGGGTGGCTGGAAGGGTTTGGAGATGGTTACTCCTTTTTCAAGAATTTGACTTTGATATTCATATTAAGCTAGGAAGAGAGCACTACATGGGAGACCAAGTGTCCACGACTGCAATGAGCGAGAAGGCAACAAGTATTAATGATGAACTGGTGGATAGTAATCTCTTCCTGGTAGCAATTCAGACAGATTGGTATGATGGAATTCTCCATTTTCTCACTACTGGAAAACTCCCGGAACACTTGACACCTATAGAAAAGAGAAGATTGCTCCTGAAAGCCAAAGCATATTCACTTATAAATGGAAATTTATTTAAATACTATCAGGATGATATCTTGAGAAAGTGGGTTTATCCAGAGGAGGTAAATCTTTTGCTAGAGGCTGCACACAATGAAGGGCATCTAAAGGGGGAAGAATTGGCACACAATATCATCCACAAAGGACTATGGTGGCCTCATATTTACAAGGATGCGATCAAGTTTGCTAAAGAATGCCACGTTTGCCAGACATGTGCTCCTACGCCAACCGGATTGAATTTCCAACCATTAGTCATATCCACAGGATGGCTCCCATTTGAACGATGGGGTCTTGATTTCATAGGACCCATTAGTCCAACTGGTCAACTTGGGGGTAAGAAGTATATTTTAATGGCCACATGTTATGCAACTAAATGGATAGAGGCTAAAGCTACTGTGGACAGTACGGCTTTGACAGTAGCTAAGTTTTTTGTATAGACATATTTTTTCAAGATTTGGTTGTCCACTGGAAATCACTAGTGATAGGGGGACACATTTTGTAAATCAATTGATCGAATTGATATTGGACAGGTACAAGGTTTCCCATAAAAAATCTTGTGCCTACTATCCAAGGGCAAATGGCCAAGCAAAAACCTCAAATAAGATTTTGATCGGGTTGTTGCACAAATTATCTTTTGATCATCAACGATTCTGGCCACAAGCATTGATCGGTGCAATTTGGGCTTTCAAAACTACAAGGGGAACCATTGGCAAGAGTCCATTTCACTTAGTATATGGAAAAGAGGCATTAGCACCATTTGAATTTATTATCAAAAGAGAACTTGGAGTCAAAACCATTGGAATTGAACCTCCCATTAGGAGACAGGTGGCATTAGAAGAATATAGAGAAGGAGGCATGCAAAAACTTCAGGTAACACAAGAAGAGCGCAAGAGACTCCATGATAGGTATCTTAGGTCCAATGAGGTACAGGAAGGATCCTTGGTTTTGGTGCATCAAATTCTAGCAGTTTCAACCAAATTAGCACCCAAATGGATAGGACCGTACAGAGTGATAAAGGTATTACCACATGGAGCAGTGCATCTAGAGGATTTGCAAGGTAAGAGGATACCCCTGGTCAATATCTCCACGGTGAAGAAGTACCTGAATTAAGTCAAATTGGAAGCGCTTCATTCACTGTACATACAATATTTCATTTAGTGATTGCATTTTATCTTGATCTTATTGAAATAAGAAAACTAAAGGAGAAATTGCACCAAGACAGTGCAAAGGCTTGATGTGGGGGTCTGTATCCCGGCAATTTTCCCTCTCTCTTCCTCTCCCTCCCACTCCCTCCCTCTCTCTCTCTTCTTCTCTCTCTCTCCCTCTCTCTCTCTACCCACCCACCAGTGCCACCCCTCTCTCTCTATCTCTCTCTCTCTCTCTCTCTCTCTCTCTCTCTCTCTCTCTCTCTCTCTCTCTCTCTCTCTCTCCCCCACAACCTTTCCACGTGGCCCCCTCCCTCTCTCTCCCTCTCCCTCCCTCTCCCTCCCACTCTCTCCTCTTCCCTCCCTCTCCCTCACTCTCTCTCTCTCTCTCTCTCTCTCTCTCTCTCTCTCTCTCTCTCTCTCTCTCTCTCTCCCTCTCTTCCCCCTCCCGTAGCCCCCCTCTCCCTCCCTCTCCCTCCCACTCCCTCCTCTTCCCTCCCTCCTCCTCTTCCCTCCCTCTCCCTCTCTCTCTCTTTCCCTCTCTCTGTCCCTCTCTCTCTCTCTCCCTCTATCTCTCTGCCCACCCGCCTGCGCCATCCCCCTCTCTCTCCCCTCCCTCCTCTCTCTCTCTCTCTCTCTCTCTCTCTCTCTCTCTCTCTCTCTCTCTCTCTCTCTCTCTCTCTCTCTCTCTCTCCCTCCCGTAGCGTTTGCACGTGTCCCCCTCCTCTCCCCACCCTATCCCTCCCTCTCCCTCCCACTCATTCCTCTTCCCTCCCTCCTCCTCTTCCCTTCCTCTCCCTCCCTCTCCCTCTCTCTCTCTCCCTCTCCCTCTCCCTCTGTCTCTCCCTCTCTCTCTCCCTCTCTCTCTTTCTCTTTGCCCACCCGCCTATGCTGTCTCTCTCTCTCTCTCTCTCTCTCTCTCTCTCTCTCTCTCTCTCTCTCTCTCTCTCTCTCTCTCTCTCTCTCTCTCTCTCTCTCTCTCTCTCTCTCTCTCTCTCTCTCTCTCTCCCCTCCCGTAGCGTTTCCACGTGTCCCCCTCCCTCTATCTCCCTCTCCCTCCCTTTCCCTCCTCTTCCCTCCTTGCTCCTGTTCCCTCCCTCTCCGTCCCTCTCTCTCTCTCTGCCCACCCACTTGTGCCCTTCTCTTCCATCCCTCCTCCTCTTCACACCCTCTCCCTCCCTCTCCTTCTCTCTCTCTCTGTCTCTCTCTCTCTCTCTCTCTCTCTCTCTCTCTCTCTCTCTCTCTCTCTCTCTCTCTCTCTCTCTCTCTCTCTCTCTCTCTCTCTCTCTCTCTCTCTCTCTCTCTCTCTCTCTCTCTCTCTCTCTCTCTCTCTCTCTCTCTCCCTCTCTCTCTGCCCACCTACCTGCGCCGTCCCCCTCTCTCTCCTCTCTCTCTCTCTCTCTCGCTCTCTCTCTCTCTCTCTCTCTCTCTCTCTCTCTCTCTCTCTCTCTCTCTCTCTCTCTCTCTCTCTCTCTCTCTCTCTTCCCCCTCCCGCTCCCTTTCCAGGTGTCCCCATCCTTCTCTCTCCCTCTCCCTCCCTCTCCCTTCCACTCCCTCCTCTTTCCTCTCTCCTCCTCTTCCCTCACTCTCCCTCCCTCTCCCTCTCTCTCTCTCTCTCTCTCTCTCTCTCTCTCTCTCTCTTTCTCTTCTCTCTCTCTCTCTCTCTCTCTCTCTCTCTCTCTCTCTCTCTCTCTCTCTCTCTCTCTCTCTCTCTCTCTCTCTCTCTCTCTCTCTCTCTCTCTCCCCCCCCCCCCTCTGTCTGCAGCCTCTCCACACCTCTGTCCTCCCTCTCTCTCGCTCTCCCTCCCTCTCCCTCCCACTCCCTCCAATTCCCTCCCTCCTCCTCTTCCCTCCCTCTCCCTCCCTCTCTCTCTCTCTCTCTCTCTCTCTCTCTCTCTCCCTATCTCTCTCTCTCTGCCCGCAGCGTCTCCACACCTCCGCCCTCCCTCTCTCTCCCTTTCCCTCCCTCAGCATCCCACCCCCACCTCTGTCCTCCCTCTCTCTCCCTCTCCCTCCCACGCCCTCCTCTTCCCTCCCTCCTCCTCTCCCCTCCCTCTCCCTCCCTCTCTTTCCCTCTCTCTCTCTCTCCCTCTCTCTCTCTCTACCCATAGCTTCTCCACACCTCGGTCCTCCCTCTCTCTCCCTCCCTCTCTCTTTCTATCTCTCTCTATCTCTCTCTCTCTATCTTTCTCCTTTTCTCTCCCTTTCTCTCTCTCTCTCCCCTCCCGCAGCCCTTTTCCAGTCTGGCTTCGATGCCAATGGAGATAAGTCTG
This sequence comes from Ceratopteris richardii, assembly GCA_020310875.1. Classification (NCBI taxonomy): domain Eukaryota; kingdom Viridiplantae; phylum Streptophyta; class Polypodiopsida; order Polypodiales; family Pteridaceae; genus Ceratopteris; species Ceratopteris richardii. The sequence goes on along the minus strand of CM035440.1, from coordinate 67,586,217 downwards.
CCCCTCTGGAATCTCCCATCACAACACATCTCAAACTCTCAAAATCCTCAAGCGTGGAGCTCTAGTATATGTACTTGCTGCAATGACATTAGAAGCTCTTGTTTGGGCCTTTTGTGTGTACATTCTATTCAGGAGAAATGCAGAGGTACTAGAAGGGAGGCCTTGGACAGGTCCTTGTTTGATGCATGCCTCTCTATGGAGTGTTGTAGCTGGGGTTGGCTGTAGTGTTACTCATGGCACACTTTTCGGTTTTCTTGTTTCATGCGTCCCTTGCTACGCTTATGGTTATAGAAAGTTTCTTCGCTCTAAGCATAACTTGGAGAATGCTAGTTTTGATGATGTTATCAAGGGTGCCAAGATAGTTGGAGCTCATAAATCAGCTACCCTTCAAATATGGCACGCACGAGGGTGAAAGAAGGGTCCAACTTCCAGATGGACAAAAGCTACTTCTAAGGGTCATTCGAATATCAGGGGCGGCACAAAATGAGGATCTTAGCTTGCATGCAAAATAAGTGTACGTGGTAAAAGTGAAAGTGGAGAAATGAGTGTTGCCGCCAACCATTCATGACCACTCCCTATTTTTGAGGATCCAATTCAAGTCTGGTAGCATATTTGATCTACCCCTCCAATTTTGGGCAATCAATCGGCGCATGATCAATGGACGTGAGGAATCGGCAAGGCTCTCTTGGCCTATTGGAGCCTATAAAAGCAATGGATTTGTGTTCATTTGATATACACACATATATACCTACGTAAGTACAGGGGTCCTCCCTTTGCATTCTGTGGCTACAAGCCTACTGTAGGAAGTCACTCTAAGGGGAGGATATAGAGCGTTGGCTTCCCAAGGATGGCTAATAGCACTATATTGTGAAGAAAGTGGTTTGTTTTTGTCATTTAGTGTAAGTCAATGGTATTTTCATGCTCTTTTCCTTAGAGCAAGTCCTCATACTTTGTACTGATCAATACCATTCTGCATCTAGTTCTGTTCATTATATGGATTTGGATGAATCTCTTGTATTGATGTTGTTTCGTTTAGGAGTGGCATGTTAGCCCAGAGCATCAACTTTAAAGCTATACTTCTGCCTATATTGTAATCATCTGTGTGAACTAAGGAGTGGTTTCGTCCTTCACTATTGCCATTGTCTTCTGTGCAATTATTGTGATATACCTACTCACAGAAATGTTAAAGGGTATACTTCCCTAAGGAGGACCTCCCTTGAGTCGGCAAAGTACTAGAAGTGCATATTTTCTGCTCTTGTTAAAAGTGGATACGCCAGTACCTCCTCTACACCTTGCATGCCTAGCACAAGGGGCTTGTTTAAACCCATATAAGTGCTTTTGAAACCAACAAACATATTCTAGGTGCTTTGAATCTTCATATTCTTTTGGTTAGTCTATGCATACCTCTTCCTATAACTCACCATGTAGGAAATCTTTGTTCGCATCCATTGATGCAAAGTCCATCCTTTTCTTGTAGTTAATGCAACAAGTGCAATGAGAGTACACATTTTAGTCATAGGGCTAAATATTTCCTCATAAGCAAAGCCATGTGTTTGTGCATATCCTTTTCCTACCACATACTTTGTACGTGCTTATTCTACTACTTGCACCCTATGACTTTCTTTCCTTGTGGCAATGGAACCATGCTCCATGTTTCGTTCTTGTAAATTAGAATCATCTTTTCATCCATAGCTCTCTGACTTGTAATCCCTAGTCAACCATTTGTCCAACAAAAACAAGATTGTTTCTTATATCTAGATCATGCAGCACATAAGAAAGATGTCTTGCGTTTGCTTCCTCCATAGGTAATTCTATGTTTTGTGTATGCTCGATAGGGTGTGATGTTTCATCACCTATATCAACATATTCATGACTTGGTAATTTTTGCAAAAACCTAAACTATTCTCCATGATGTGTTTGAAGCACCTGAATCAACATACCTGACAGTACCATTCAATTTTGGAACATCAATAGACATCGTATTCATCGATTTCATCATGTGATGTTGGAACATGAACAACTTGTTACAATCATTTCCACTTCTGGATGCATAGTGGCTTTCATGCATTTAGTTATTTTGATTCTGCAACCTACACTCACATTTAAAATGTGTAGGTTTACAACAATTCCAACATCCTTCACTATCATTACCTCAGCCACTTCTTTAGAATTTTTTGTAACCTTTTGGGATCCCCTTGCCTCAAAATTTTCCTCTACCTCTTGCATGATTCTGCTGTTGACATTGGTCTTGATTACAGTGTGCTCTTCCACTTCCAAAGCCCCTACCTTTACCTCTTTCCCTACAAGAGTAGAATACCTACTCAAAACTAGGTTTTCCTTGGGGGTTCCAATCCTCAGCAACAATGTTTCTTCAATAATTAGCATGGACACTAGATTAGCAAACTTCAAAATATTTTCCCTACTCTCAATAGATGTTTTGAACTCCTTATATGGAACTCCTAAAACATATATGGAACTCCTAAAACATATATGGAACTCCTGAACCATAAAGGCATACTTCCACATTATCATCATCATCTACATTCATTACAATAGGTGCAAATGACTCACACATGCTTTTGATTTTTAGGGTGTAGTCACTTACATAAATGCCCTTTTTGTCCAATGTATGCAAATCTTTCTTGACTTCCACTTTTTGTACCTTTGTATTGGTCTCATACAAGGTGATTGAACTTCTCCAATTCTCTTTCGGAGTCTTGGCATCTTGTTTTGTAGCAGATAGCCAATACATTACCTTTCATTCTCCTCGATTCCATTCCTCATATGCTCTTAATTGGTCCATAGTTCAATTTCTTTGTGGTAACTATGGAGCGTGTTGGTTCTCTCCTTCGATGTACTTTTCGTAGTCTTTTCCCATCAAGAAATTCATCATTCTAAATATCCAAGCATGAAAGTTATTCTTGTCCACCTCATCACTCATTAGCTCACTCATTCCATCAGTACATGCCATTTCTATAGTATTTCATGACACTACAAAAGCACTAGAAGTAGGACCTCTACTTGAGTACTATCACATAGTGACATGGCAGTTTGATCTAAGAAAACCATAGGTTTCATGTATCAAGAGTACAAAGAATTTATTGAAATTCTAGATCTTGAATATTTTAGCGTTTCTGAATAGAGCACAAGTTACAAGTTTGCAAACTTACCAGATTTTTTTGTGGGCCCCACCTAGCAAGTTCAAAATGGAGGTTGAGATTGCTTGGAAACTAAAATCTAAGAAAAATGAGTGATCCTAGAGGGTTAATTGTTGATAATATATAAAAACCTTTTTGCTTCACACCAATTTCCATGTCAAACTCAGGTTGGTTGTGAATCACACTTTCTCCATGCCTTCATGCGTACTCTTCAGTGTTAGCGCCATCCACAATCTCTCTACAACCACACTAGCTCCGAAAGTGTGTCACAAGGAAGGAGATAAGGAAGAGAGCTCACATAGAGATTAAGGAAAAGAAGAATAGTTTTTTTCTGATTCTTCTATTACATAAAATGGGTATACAAGAATGACCTAATACAACAATAAATCTAGTGTAATATATAAAGAACAATACATAAGGAAAATCCTAATGTCTACAAATGAGTGAGTTGGCAAGAAACAAATGTGTCATCTTTCCTGGCAGGTAAATCTAGTAAAGTTCAATGAAGTATCCTTGACATATACTTATGTGACCACTATACATGTCAAGGAAAATGGAAAATGATACATGTCATATCGATCATCACATGTTAAGCTTGATATCTCAATGAGCAAGTCATTCTCGTGCATCCCGATCTCTTTCGAGTCATTACTCACATTGCAACGTAATCCAAAAAGAGGTAATGAATCCATTACCCTAAAGGATCACTAGGGTTGGGGAAAATAGAAAATTGAAGAGGTTGAGAGCATACCATTTGGGGACTCCAAATAGCATTCTCTTTTGGTTATTTTAAAGATTAACTTTCCCCAATAATTTCTACTATTTGTCCAAGCTTTAATCATCCATTTTTCACTCAGCTTAATCACCATGGCCCTAGCCTTAGGGATGCACATTTATGAGTCCTTGGTTCAACAAAAGATTTCTCGCTTGATCCTTAAGACCCCTCCACTTAAGGTCTCATGTCCAAAGAAACTTCCTGTAGACCATATTAATCTACATCATCTCATAGTCAAGCAATTCCCAATAGATAAGGAAATAAATGATGGAGTAAACAAAAAACTTGTTTATAACCATCCCTTTTCTAGAAATGCTTAATTGCATACCCTTCTAGTATTGAAGCTTGAATTCAATATTATTAAAGAAGGAATTCCATCTTTGACCCATAGAAAACTCAAACACCATTAGGACCCCAAGCATGCATGAGACTTGATGAGAGGCATGATCTACACAACAATGTTGACAAAGAAGCTAACGTGAATATTGAGAGATAGTCCTGAAAGTAGTATTAGTGTGGTTTCTCTTAGATCAAGAGTTAGTGCGAAAAAATATCAAAATATTGCCACAACTCAAAAAAGCGCATCCTTCTTGATTGCCAATGAAAACATCAGTGTCGTGAGTACACATCTCATGACCAGCTTATCATAAGACATTGCTAAAGATAAAAAACGCATCCCACTTAAAGCAGTCATGTCCTTAGCAAACATCGTAGAGACAATCTTATCTTGTCATTGGAAAAGAGAAAGACGTCATATCATCGTATAAATCCGAGCTTATGTTTTCCCTTCAAAAACATTTTTGCACCTCCGAGGGCACGTCTGAAATCAAAGATTTCTTCGCTAGGATGAAGTTTCAGAAGTATGTCGTACTCTCTCAGTGATTAAAGACTGTGAATTGCTGCTCTAAACGTTCTACCTATTTTTCGAAATAAGACAAGAAGGAAGCAACCGACAGCAAACTAAGCATATTGATAGGGGATGCAGCAATCAAACAGAAATTGGAATAGGAAACGTGATCATTCTTGACCAAAAATGATGTTATGTTTTTATTGAATCTGTGAGCTAGGAGGTGAACATATTGAAGTCACCCACAATGATGATGGACCCATTCAAACTACTAAGCATTTGATTCTGAGGGAAGAGCTTTTGGAAGCATACAAACTAATTATGGTACATTCAAAGGCGCTTCATGAGGGACACACCAATCCATTGATGCGAGGGGCTAACCTTCATGTCCTGCACTAAGTGGGACATAGAGTGACAAACACTTATAGAGGCTCCACCCCTCCCTTGGGGGTGCTCGGTATAAAACCTATTATGTTTATTAGAAACCATATTCAAATGCAGCTTAAGCTTAGGATCTGAGTCCTTGAGTTCTTGGAGACAGATAAAGTCAGGAACTCTAGATAAATCATACAACCATTTATACAAACACTTAGCTCTGATAGGATCAGATAAACCTTTAATGTTGTAAGAGAGAATACTAATGTAATTCATTATGAGAAAAATTGTAAAGAAAGCTTTACACACCAGATAGATCATTTTTTGATATTTTGGGTTAGCTTGTTCAGAGACATTGAATTTTTCAAAATGTCTTTCCTCCTGGACCTAGCAATACCTTCCTTTCTCTTAGCTTTGTTGACTTGCTGACGTGGAAGAGCTTCATTCTCCTTTTCATTCATTTGGAGATCCTCACCCTCACGGCCATTTTGTTTCAGAACTGGAATTTTTGAGTCATCATGATTTGAAAGTTCAATGGACAAGCTGTTATCATCATGAAAGAGAGTATGATCATTACTGACAGAGTGGTCTTTTTCCAAATTAACAGTATGCCATTGGCTATTACTATTAATTTTCTTTCGTGTTTACAATCGTAGTCCACCCTTCATTGGAGTGTTCATGGTGACTAGATTCCCCCTGACCCGAAGAGGGCCCGAGTTTCTCTTTGAGGCCAAAGGAGTCCCCTTAAATACTTGACAGATTTTTGATCTGATCTAAACAACCTTAAATATCACTTCAAAGGGGATTGAAGACATCTTCTAGAAAAGCATCAAAAGAATTCAACAAGCTTTTACCTTTCTTTTTTACTTGCTTTACTTCTTGCTTTTTGTGCAGGTTGCTAGGAATAACGCCTTTTGGAGCCAGTTGATTATCGTGATTCTTCGGTTCAGAAGCGGGAGCATTCACCTTGAGCAAGGGGCGTTAATGATATGTTTTGGATGGGATTTATGCGTATAAAAAAGAAAAGATTTTCGTGGAGGAGCTATGCGACTTGCTATAATGATAGGTTGTGATGAAGGAAAATAATTTTTTTTTTAATATAAAGGAAGTTCAGCATTAGCCTACTCTCCCGGACTTGAATTAAATAAAGAAAGAAAAGTAGGAGAGGAGGGGACTAGTGCCCACGGGACCCCCCAAATCCCACAAAGCAGGGGGGAAGCTTTTACAGAGCTTAGATGGCATTACAAAGAAGGTTAATCACCCTCTCATCACCCTCATGAGGGGCCCACTTGGGTTTAATCTTGTTATTGATCAAAAAGAGAACTTGATGATGTCTGAAGGGGGGGGGGGGGGGGGGATTTCTTATAGTTAACAATCCTTTTGCCAAGGAGGAACAACGATTTCTCAATTGACCACTCCTTGGGGGAGTCACCGAAGTTAAGAGCACATCTTTCCCGCCATATTTTCCATAGGACCTATCCTCTCATGGCATTCTAGAGAGTCGTCGAGTAGCTGATCGCTTCTCCCAGCAAGGCTTGCTGCCAACTGAGATGTTTCTGAAGTCTAATTTTCTTTCCAACCGTCTCCCAGAGTGTGTTGGAGTTGGGGCAGGTAAAGAAGATGTGTGGAACATCTTCAATAGACCAGTAGCACCGTTTGCACTAGGGAGGAATCCCACAAAGTTTGCTAGCCTTAAGGTTGGTCCAGATTCCATGATGAAGAATTTGCCATAAGAGGACAAACTTTTTGATTTCTATGAGGGGGTGCCAGATAGCCATGAACTTCATGTCCCATCGACGCCACGTCCATGACAGGCACCACTTCTGGTTGAGGTTAACCTGATGGTCAATCGTTTCTTTGATGTTTGGGATTTTTGATAGGCTATTCCCATTGTGCCATTTGAGACCAAGCGAGCTCGATGTGTCGTGTCCCATGAGAAGGCGAGTTTTGTGTCGATCCCAAGCGAGACATCTGCTTTGCAGAGTGTTCCATTCTCCATATGAAATGTTGACGCAAGAGTCAATATCCTCGAAGTTGATCCAACTGTTGGTGTCTTGTGTCCATAGATGTTTTCTTTTTTTGAAGCCTTTGTTCCATAACTTCTTGGCATTTTGAATATTCCAAGAATCCACACTCCGGATGCCATGGATCGGAAACCAGATAGAGTCGTTTTGTCTAATACCGGCAGCCCACTTCTAGTCTTCACTAATTCTTGTGTAACTTTTGACTTTATTCCAACTCTTCCATAGGGAGCACACGAGATTAGAGCCTTTCAGGAAGACGAGGATCGGGGAAAACAAGGTCAAGATGTCGAGATTCTTCCAATTTGGGAAACCCATGAGAGCCAACTCGTTCTTGTTTCTGAAGATCAGCTTGGCCCACGAGGCCTCCCCATTGCACCAAGCCTTAATCATCCATTTGGCTGCCAGTTTGTTAGCCATGCGCCCAATGTCTAGGATACCAAGTCCCCCACTATCTCTATGGCTGGTGCAGATGGACCATTTGATTTTAGGCACCCCCCTTCTATTGTGATCGCCCGTCCAAAGAAAGTTTCTACAAATACTATCCATGAAGGAAAATAATTAATTATTGGGAAGCCAAATGCATTTAACAAATTATCCATGACAAATGCATTCAAGTCCGGGAGAATAGGCTAAAGCCGAACTTTCTTTATTAAAAAAAAAAAAACAAATTAGCCATGACAAATTTTCATGTGTAAGCCCATTTATTGGTAGTTAGTATGACTTAAGTTTATGATCTATAACCAACTGTTTTTTTCCAGCTATACCAAATTTTACTCCATCGTTAACATTGTCTCCACTTTATTGGGCGCTCCTTGATTTTTGCTGCACTACCGGATCCCTCGTAAAGCTTTGTCGTTACATGTACACTGATCATGAGAATAAGATTTAAAGAAATACGGAAACTCGAAGGGAATGCAATCATACGCAAGCGAGTATGTATACAAAAGACCGTGAAAATATTCTAACACGTTAGAGTCTAAAAATCAGTCGTGAGTGGAGCTTTGTGAAGAGGAAAAGCTCTCTCCAACGCTACATTGTTGATCCTTCCTCCTATGCCTACCATAACGTGGACCTTTGAAAGACTGAGGTTTCATGCATACTCATAGAACGACTCATCCTTTAATACCACCAAGTCCTCAAGGTCATCATCATGGAAGGCTAAGAAGGTAGCCATCATTGTAGGATCCTTCACTTTAAGTGGAATTTCTACCTCCCCTACAAAAGGAATCTATACTCTTGACAACATCGGAATTGAAAAGAAATAGTGGATACTCTGAATGGATCAAAATTTTATCAACCATCGTTTTTTTAGGTCTACTCGTAGTAACCTGTAGAAATGGGAGTCTTCTTCAATACATGGTTTTCTAGAGCATCTCATTTGAGTCATTTGCATGCAATATGGATAAGGCTGACTAGATTTCTCACATAATAATCTTCTTCTCAGCATATATCTTTATAGGAGTTCGAATTGAAAGTCCTCTCTATTGCTTGCATCCTATTCTTTCCTTTCTTTTCCACATTATTTCATTATTTCAATGTCTCTTCAGTAAGGAATTCTTGATAGAACGTGATATCCCAAACTATTGGAGATTCGTGTTAGTTACCATGGGTAGATATTCTTGTTTCTCCAGTTTCTGAGCATCTTTTCTTGGACTATTAAAGCCACTGAATTTCTAACCTCAAGCTCCTTCTCTTTGATCTTTGCATCCTAACAAGCCTTTTGTTTATTATTTTCTCATTAAGATTCTTCCTCGTTGAAGTCCCTTAATTTCTTTAACTTTTATTTTAATGTGCCCTTGTTGTCTAGCTCTCGAATATTGAGATACTCTACAGTTTAAATTTTCTACTTTTTAATTTCAATATAAACTAGGATTTTCCTTGACGGTCTCAAGAAGTTTTGTTTAGGTGATCATTTGTTGTGCACATAATCCTGCATTCACACTCATAAAAGCCTTTCATGATCAAAGATACGTTCATGCAACTTTCATCTTGGTAAAAATCCTATTGTATGGGATTCTCTGAAAAGGTTCATTTTCTTGCTCTCCACCAAGGGGTGCCAGAGATCTTTGAATTTAAGATCCCATGTTTTCAAGGACCAATTCAAAGAAAGTATTTCTATTGAAATCTTAGTGATATTTAAAGTTTTTCCTAATTCTTCAAACATCTTTAGTTTTCCTTCCATTTGGCCTTGTGATTCCTTTGGAACTTTGGTCTTCTTGGAATAAAAGCAAGTGAGTCTCGAACTCCTTCCATGCATAATTCCCATGCTTTAGAAGGCACCAACAATGTAAGTCCACTATTTGGATGAGAGAAATGTAATTGAGTCTTATCTTATTTCTTTTAGATTGAAACTAAAGCTGCTTACAACAATGGATCATGCTAGAGCAAAGGTCTTGGATCTTTGACATTTTTTTTTTTAATATAAAGGAAGTTCGGCATTAGCTTACAACAATGGATCATGCTAGAGCAAAGGTCTTGGATCTTTGACATTTTTCCTTCACAATGGCATTCATGCATAATTCTCATGCTTTAGAAGGCACCAGCAATGCAAGTCCACTATTTCGCTCAAAGAAATGTAATTGAGTCTTATCTTAGTTCTATTAGATTGAAACTAAAACTGCTTACAACAACGGATCATGCTAGAGCAAAGGTCTTGGATCTCTGACAGTTTTCCTTCACTATTTCTCCCAGGTTTGATCGTCCAACATTCAGAATGGTGGTGCATCATCTTGGGTCCTTTTTGGTACCCCATGAATTGAGTCTTTCATGCTCCTTTCTTGTAGGTTGTCCTTTGCTTTTGAAATGGGCATCCCCTCATCTCCTGAGCTGTATCCATAGAGACTCCTTCCTTGAAAGTATGTCTTCATCCTCAAGGACCATGCTTGGAAGTTGTTCCTGTCCAATTTATCAATGAAAGAAGGAAAACCATCTCCCATTTTACCTTAGCTTTGCTTTGATACCACTCTTTGGAAAGATGGAACTAACTCCAGAAAATGAGTTGGTACTGTTGATTCCTGCTTTGTACCAGCCCTTTTTGACTTCAAAGTTGCGTTTTAGGCCCTCTTAGCTTTCGAATGATAGTAAAAAAGTGCCTATGAACTTTGGAAATGATGCAAGTAATGATTAATTCAAAACAGACTACTTCCCACTTCACAATCTCATCAAAACCTTCTATTTTGATTCACACACCTGCTGCTTCTTAAGCTCAATGCTTCCAGTACGGTAGGAATCAGAAACAATCCTTTTTGGGATATTACATTAGCTTAAGGAGCTAATGATTCCAAGTGGAATCACATAAAATGATTGAATATACATAGAGCAATCAATTTAGCCAGTGTAGCATTATCCCCGATTTTTTAGGACCTCTGTAGAGAATGAAGAGTGATCATTTGGACACATTTTTCTCAAAATCCATTGAATGGAATCGCTTCAAAATTTGTCAGCATGTACGTGACTTAGAACTGATTCCAATTAGCTATAGTACATTGAAAATGAAGGAGTAATGACTGAGAAATGATCAATACAAATTGAATGTTTTGAGTGACAATGATAGAGAGATCAAGAGATATAAGAAATGATCTAGTGTATTATATGACAATGATGTAAATGATCATTGGCATGATAATCAATGCTCAATGATAATGAGAAGTTTAGGCTATGAAATGAGCCTCACTCTCTTACAATGTGATCAACGAGAGGCTCAGAATTGGAGTGCTCTCTACCTCGAGATTTACATTCATCTTTTATAGATGTTTCATTCAAAATTTGAATTTGAATTAAAATTTGGCTCTCACTAAAAAGTGATCCACTAATCTAGGAGATATTTTCTCTAAGAGACTCCTAATTTTTCAATCCATGTAAATACACAAGTTTTGTCAATTTACAAACACTCTTTTAGATGTAGATACCTTTTACATTCACATGGAGTCTTAGGCAATAGTTTTCATGGGTCTTCAATCATTCACATGGAGTCTTCTCATGCCTAGTCAAGTGTGTAGGCTTGGCTCTTGCACCAACACAACCAACTATTCTTAGGCAATAGTTTTCATGGGTCTTCAATCATTCACATGGAGTCTTCTCATGCCTAGTCAAGTGTGTAGGCTTGGCTCTTGCACCAACACAACCAACTCCTTGATGGAGGTGATATTTGATTAGAGGCTTGTCTCCAAGATAAATTGATATCTTTTTTAACTAAAGGTAAAGAAACGATTCAAGAATTCTCATGGAACCCAGGAACTATTTGATTCATAGTAAAGGTATTAAATGTAAACCGATGTGCAAAATCCTTGGAAATAACAATGCCCACATCTTCGGACACGGAGGGTACATAAAGGTTGTTAATGCTTCTTTAAAAGACATAGCCTCTATCCAGTTTAGTCTTTCTTTGAAAACCTCCTTTTGTTGCTTCAGCTCTTCCAAGTACTCATTAAGCTTCAAACGATCGTACCAATCCCTTGGCAACCCATCGATATTCATGCCTCTTTGGAGGACCTACCCAAAAAGGTGTTGAACAATATTTAACTCACCAAAAAGCATTATATATAATGTAAATGAGTTCTGAGCACCAACAAAAGAGTGATGAGAAATTGGTAAGCACCAGCAAAAGAGTTTTCCTACTTTTCTTCAATAGCTCTTTGTGATGTCTAAAGGGGGGGGGGGGGGGGGGTTTCTTACAGTTAGCAATTCTTCTGCCGAGGAGGAAAAGGGACTTCTCGATCGACCTCTCCTTGGGGGTATTTCCAAAGTATTGAGCTCATCTTTCTCGCTAAGTCTTTCAAAGGATCTCTCCCCTAATTGCATTCCACAATGCAGCAGAACAACCGATCGCTTCACCAATGAGGGCTTGCTTCCAATTGATTTGTTCTTGGAGTCCCAAAGAACGACCAAGGACCCTCCATAATCGAAGGGATTTAGGGAAAGCAAAGAACATGTGACCTATATCCTCTATGCTACAGCAACATCGCTTGCATTAGGGTGGAATTCCACAGATCTTGTTAGCTTTTGCATTGGTCCATATTCCACGATGTAGAATTTGCCATAGGAGAACTGACTTTTTGTTTTCAATGAGAGGGTGCTAGATAGACATAAATTTCATATCCCATCGAAGTCGCGTCAAGTTGAGACACCATTTCTTGTTGAGACTGATGTGAATGTCATTGCAGGCTTCGACATATGGAAGCTTGGAGAGGTGATTACCATTATACCATTTAAGGCCCATTGGGTTTGGAGAGTCCTGTCCAATAAGTAGTCGGATTTTAGATCAGTCCCAAGCGTGGCGTCTGCTCAGTAAAACATTCCATTCCTCATATGTGACCGCAGTAGTACGGTCAAGGTCCTCAAAGTCCACCCATCTGTTTGTGTCGTGTTTTTAGAGGTGCTTCCATTGTTTGAATCCCTTATTCCAGAGTTTCTTGGCACTCAAGACATTCCATGGCTCCACATTTCTCATGCCTTGGATCGGGAACCAAATAGAGTCGTTTTGTCTTATACCTGCCACCCACTTCCAATCTTCACTGATTCTGAATTGAGGTTTGAAAGTGTTCCAGCTCAGCCACAAGGATCTTACCTGGATCGATCCTTTGGGTGAGACCAGAATCAGGGAGAATAGGAGGGTGAGGATGTCAAGGTTTTTCCATCCAGGGTAGGCTACCGAAGTAATCGCGTTTGTGTTTCTAAAAATTTATGTGGCCCAAGAGGAATCTTTGTTGCCCCACGCCTTAGTCATCCACTTAGTTGCACGTTTATTGGCCATGCTACCAATGTCCATAATACCTAGACCTCTATTCTCCTTTTGGCTAGTGCATATGGACCATTTGGTTTTAGGCACACCCCTCCTGTTATGGTCCCCGGTCCAGAGAAAGTTCCTAAAAGTACTTTCTAATTTGGCTAAATAATGATTCTTTGGTCTCCAACAAGAAAGAAAGTATATGATTGAGGATATGAGGAACGTGTTGATCACCATGGCCGGGCCAGCAAGATTGAGTTGCAAACCCCTCCATTAGTTAGGTTTATTATTAAGTCTAGCGAGGACCCAAGCCCACCTTTGTTCTAGAGTAACATCAAATCCCAAGGGGATACCAAGGAGACTTCATTTTGTTTCACGCAATCCAAAGGGAGGTAATCAATCCAATAGGCTTAGGGATCATTAGGGTCGGGGGAGAGACAAAATCAAAGAGGCCAAGTCCAAACCATCTCAAGAATTCTAATAGCATCAAGTTTTGGTTTTTTTTTATGATTAAGTTTGACCAAGATTTGCCACTATTTCTCCAAGGTTTTATCGTTAATTTTGCAGTGAGCTTACTCGTTATTGCTCAACCTTATGAATGGTGATGCCTCTTCTTCAGTAGTTGGGCCAACAAGAGTTTTCTCGCGTGATTGTTAATACCCTTCCACTTAAGGTCTAATGTCGAAGGAAATTTCTTGTAGAACATATTCATAGGCGCCAACTCAAAGTCAAGGAATCCCCATGAGAAAAGAAAGAAACTGCAGGAAATAAAAAACGTGTTCATAACCATCCCTTTTCTAACAATGCTCAACTCCATGCCCTTGTAGTATTAAAGCTTGAAATCAATTTTCTTAAAGAACGACTTAAATCTTTCACCCATGGAAACATCAAACCCCAATAGGACCCCAAGAATGCAGAAAACTTGGCCAGATGCACGATCCACACAAACATGGTCAATTGAGAGATAGCCTTGAAAGTAGTAGTAGTGTGGTAAATTTTAGCGCAGAAGGTAGTGAAAAAATATCAAGATACTGCCACAACTCAAAAACGCATGCCACTTGATTGGCAATGAAAACATCAATGTTGTTGGTACACATCTGAAGTCCAGCTTATAATAAGAAATTGCCAAATCGCAAGAACGCATCCTACTTAAAGCATTAATGTCGCTATCAAACATCTAAGAGACCATCTTATCTCGTCATTGGAGAAGAGAGAGGCTTCAATTCTGTTTTGCGTTGAATTTTGACTAGATTCTATGCATAGTAATATCGTCATATAAATTCGAGCTTAAGTTTTCCTTTCATAAACATGTCTGCAACCACGAGGGCACGCCTGAAATAAAAGATTTTCTTCTCCTCTACAATGTAGTTTAAGAAATCTTTCGTACTATTTCGATGATCAAATACTTTAAGATTTCTGCTGTTCAATGAAGTTTCAGATCTCTTTTGTACTATATCGGTGATTAATGACTGTGAATTGCTGCGCTAAACGTTCTACCTAGTTTTCGCAATAAGACAAGTAGGAAGCAGCCGACAGCAAACTAATGATGTTGATAAGGCGATGCAGCAATCGAACCGATATTTGAATACGAAACGTGTTAAGATGAAGTGGATAAAAGTGATTAGAAACATATAGCATGATGTCTGCAGTGATGGCTTCGTATGCTTCTTTCTTAAGTCCATTCTTGTGGTTTAAGATTTCGCCACTCAAGCCATGAGAGCCAATTGGCGTAGTGCACAGAAGTTGAGCATTGCCAAGAAAGTTGAGAGGAGAAGGCCCCAACGAACTCAGCCTTTGTGTGATGGTAGTGTTCCCAGTTCAACAGTCATAAATTCAAGAGACATAAATGAGTTCTCGATAACGACGGATACGGCAATGACATTTATGCAGGTCTGGGAAAGACTAATCAGTACAAAGTCTAATCGCCGACATCACCAGTGATAGAATAAAAACACAAAGAGAAAGAGAGTGCGCGTGACATGCGATACACAAAGAATGTCCTTCTGTCCTTTTTCCCCTATCATTGCGTATACCGAAGCATGCACTCGTATAAATGGTCGGCCTCAAAATTACACAGTAGCCTTCGTGGACAGAGTCGAGAGTGATTCACGTTCCGCTCTAATTAAAATCACATGGATACTGTGGTTCATCTGCCGCAGTAGGCACTACGTCTAGCTTCTCCTTCACCCTTGATAGCAATCATATATATATATATATATATATATATATATATATATATATGTCTACTAAGATGTGTCCGTATCTGAATCGAGCCTTGGAAAAGAAGGGCTAACCGTTTCCCAAAGAAGTCTCGAGGTGTCTGTGTCTGTGTGCTCATGATGTGTCCGTATCTGAATAGAGACTTGGAAAAGAAAGGCTAACCGTTTCCCAAAGAAGTCTCGACGTGTCTGTGTATGTGTGTTCATGCATGTGTATACAGTGTCTCTTTGTGTATCTATGTATGCATGTATATGTATATGTATGCTTGTTTGTGCATATGTATGTATGTGCACTACGTCAAGCTTCTCTTTCACCCTTGAAAGCAATTTTATATATATATATATATATATATATATATATATATATATATATATAATTGCTTTCAAGGGTGAAAGAGAAGCTTGACGTAGTGCACATATATATATATATATATATATATATATATATATATATATATATATATATATATATATATATATATATATGTGTGTGTGTGCGCCTGTGTATACATATGTATGTATGTATGTATTCTGTATTTATGTATGTATGGGTTTGTGTACAAAGATGTGCTTGTAACTAAACCAAGCTTTAGAAAAGAAGGGCTAAAAACCAAACTTGCCTTTGGACGTCCTGAGAGGTCCGCAATTCCTCCATTTCTTCGTGAACTCGAGCCATCAAATCTTTGTTCCCGCATGTGGGTGGCAATAAAATCTTTTCTTCATTTTAACTTCAATGCATCTTTAGGACTTCATATTCCCTTCTAAGCTACTCGATTGGGTCAAGATTTCACAGCATAATTTGCTTGAGTCCCTCATTCAAAATGCATTCTAACTACCTCTATGTGAGAAGTAGCTGCAGAAGGAAATCCAATGTCTTTCTATGCTTCTCCTTTTAGAGTAGGCTTGCAACCCAATCACTTGACAAATTTAAAGTTGGAGGGGTGCTAGAGTGACTAGACAAAGGTAAACATGAATTCTTGAGGCTCCTCTCTACATGAAGAGGCTCCTTGTCTGGTCGCATGTGGATCATGTACCCACTCATTAGATGCAAAAATCAAGAATGGAAAATGCACCAACAAGTATTTACTGCAGTAAAGACCTCACACAAAAATTCAAGGGTCCCACCATGCATGCCAAATTGTAGAGGAGGTACTCGGGCATCTACATTTGGCTAGTTTCCAAATTGTAAGGGAAAAGAAGAACTCACACTCCTAGTACATCTTCTACTGAACAGAGGTTCTTCTAAGGGAAGTATACCTTGTAACACTTTAGTGTGCAGATTTTCTCATTGAAAAAAAAGATGATAACAATTGCACAATCACAAAGAAAGAAAATCACAATGCTCATACAAGAGAGAACCCCACTTTCGTAGCTCACTAAATGATTATACAAGTTAGGAGTGCTACAAATGAGTGTTACAGTGGGCTATATGCGACTCCTGAAACTAGACAGAATCAACACAAGAAATATCAATCATCGAGAGAATATAGTAGGGACGAGTATCAAATCTTCTGCTGTACAAATGGGCTCACGCTTCTTACGTTAATATGCAAGAAAATGATCTTTTGATTGCAGCTGAACTTCATGTTCTCTATTATCCATGTCGTTTCCTTCGTTCAAAGAGAATATCGAGCATGTTCCTCAGAGATGTGGAGCATAGCGAATGATGGAGACACATGTGGTAGTTCAAGATGTAGTGTTACGAACGTATTATAAATGCGAAGAGTGTTATCGGATACATAGCAATCACTGGAAGATTACTCAACCACATATGACTATGAATTTCAACAAACTTTATGTGAGAACGCCATGGATCCTTCAGTGGTATACATATGATTGTAATAAGACTTCACTCAAGATTATCACATAGCATATTACTTATTTTAAGCACTATACACTCTCACTCGCTCTACGCGTGTGTGTGTATGTGCGTGTATATATATATATATATATATATATATATATATATATATATATATATATATATATATATATATATATATATATATATATATATATTCGTATATATATTTTGGGTATCTCTTACAATAAGCCTTTCTTTTATTTGACCCACTTCTACTCTTTTGAGCATGTGCACACCTCTCGAGCACAGACATTTTATATTTATTCTCTATCCTATGAGCTTGATTATAAGGTGGTATACTTATGATGGTAGTAACACTTCAATCAAGTTTATCCTATAACATTCTTACCTATATAGAGCGTGATAGAGGGTTTACTGCTTAAACTAGGTAAAATGGATGAGTATCAAATCTTCTGCTGTACAAATGGGCTCACGCTTGTTATGTTAATATGGAAGAGAATGATCTCTTGATTCAGCTCAACTTCATGTTTTCTACTATCCATGTCGTTTCCTTCCTTCCAAGAGAATATCGAACATGTTCCTTAGAGATGTCGAGCATAGCGAATGATGGAGAAACATGTCGTAGTTCAAGATGTGGTGTCAACAATGTCTTATAAATGGGAAGAGTGTTATCGCATACATAGCAATCACTGTAAGATTACTCAGTGGTATAAATATGATTGTAATAAGACTTCACTCAAGATTATCACATAACATTCTACTTATTTTAATCACTATACCATCTCTCTCGTATTACCCGTGTGTGTGTGTGTGTATATATATATATATATATATATATATATATATATATATATATATATATATATATATATATATATATATATATATATATATATATATATTGAGTATGTATGTGTGTGTATGTATGTTTGTATATGTATATATATTTTGCGTATCTCTTACTATAAGCCTTTCTTTTATTTGAACCACTTCTACTCTTTTGAGCATGTGCACACGTCTCGAGCACACACATTTTATATTTGATCTCTATCATATGAGATTGATTATAAGGTGGTATACATATGATGGTAGTAAGACTTCAATCAAGTTTATCCTATAACATTTTACTTACATAGAGCGTGATAGAGGGTTTACTGGTTAAAATAGGTAAATGATATTACATAATCTTGAGTGAAGCCTTACTACTAATATATATATATATATATATATATATATATATATATATATATATATATATATATATATATATATATATAGAGAGAGAGAGAGAGAGAGAGAGAGAACTACAGATGGTTGCGCGGACACTTAAGATCACGAAAGCACTATAATGTCACTTCAAGAGGCTCTCAAGAAAGGGTTTGTTATCAGGTAATCTACACATCCATTTTCATATTACATTCAATATAAAACATGTTAACCTTAAGTATTGTTAGTTGATGATATATTTTGGTTAGGATTGACGTGTTTAGAAAGCTTTTCCTAGAGGAACTATGCCATTTCCTGTAATAATTAGGTTGGGATGAAGGAGGATAAGAAATGTTTGCGCACAAAAATGCATTTAACAAAATGATGGTCACATTAGGCAACATAATTTTCATGGGTAGGTGTGTTTATAGGTAGTTGGTATGACTTAAGTTGATGTCGAGCTTGCTTGCTCCAAACATGTTAAGCATCTATAATCTACAACCAATTTTTTTCTTCACCTACACGAAATTTTGCTTCATATATAGGACATGTTCCTTGTAGTGGCATTCGGACTCCATCGTTAACATTGTCTCCGCTTTATGGTTAGCTCCTTGAGTTGTGCTGCACTGCCGCACCTCTGCAACCCCTCGAAAAGATTTGACGTTATCTCTACAGGCATCATGAAATTACGATTTTGGAAAATAAGGAAGCTCGAAGGGAATCCTATCACACGCAAAAGATAATGTATACACATGATCATGAAATGTTTTAACAGTTAGCTTTATGGAGAGAAACAGCCCCCTTCAATGCTACATTGTTGTTCCTTCCTCCTATGGTTAGCATAACGTGAACGTTTCAAAGGTTTCTTGCATACGCAGACGACTCTTCGTTTAATACCTTGTCAAGGTCATAATCATGGAAGACTAACAAGTTCGCCATCATAGTAGAATCCCTCATTTTTATTGAAATTTCGAGTTTCCGTACACAATGAATATTATATACACGATTCTAGGGATCTCACTAGGATATCCAATTCCTGAAAACATTGCAAGTAAAGCGAATTACTGGCTTCTTTGATTGGATAAAATTTTTAGCAACCCTCTCTCTTTAGCTCTACTCGTAGTAGCATGTAGAAATGGGAGTTATCATAAATAGATGGTTTTGTAGAGCACCTCATTTGAGTCATTTGCAAGCAATATGGATAAGCTGACTCGGGTTCTCATGTATTTTTCTTTTTCGCAGCTTATCTCTTTCTAGGACTTCGAATTCGGACTTCTTTCTAATTCTCGTATCCTCTTCTTTCCTTTTTTCTCAGATCATTTCCTCTTTTTTAAGGTCTCGTACTCAATGAGGAGTTTTTGATAGAAGTCGATATCAAAACCACTTAAATACTTATGTAGCACATCTTATCTAGGGTATCTAGTTGCACATCATACTTGTAAAGTTTTATGTTAATAACCATGGGTAGTTATCTTTCTTTCTCTAGTTTCTGAGCATCTTTCTTTAGACTATAATGTACATTGAATTTCCAATCTTAAGGTCCTTATCTTTAATGTGTACTTCATATGTTGCGATTCAAGCTCCAATATTATGCTGGCATGGACCTTTTGAATGAACTACAACTAGAGGAATGAGAAGCGTGTTTCCAACCATGAATACTCGTACTTGAATTTGAATTTGAATAATCCTCAAAACAATAAATTTTCCACCTGTCATACTTAGGTATGTTAAATCCTAAAATATGGTAAACGATATCCCTATTGTTAAGGGAATCGTTTCAATGCCTTATAAACACGTATTATACGTCGAATTAAAAATATCCCATGTGAGTTATCTATGAAGGATCTCAATAAAAGCGCCTTGCTTGCTTGAGGATTTTCATTAGATTTGAGTTTCCATATCTCTTTCACACATTTTTCTGTGTGAGAGCTAAATAGCCATAAGTGATAAGTAGAGCTTCCTTATCATTTTGTTTCGATTTCTTGTATTATTTAGTTTTCTAGAAAGCTTCTACAATTTTTTTAAATTTTGTTGGACCTTAATTCCAAAATTTGCATATTCTAAGAGAAATTGACTTTAAAGTGAACACGTCTGTTTCTATGCATGCCTAGTGAAGGCAAAAAACAAAATATCTTGGAACTAGTAGAGAGATAACTCGCATTAGAAAGATCTCATGGTATAGCTTGACTTTACACGATCTCTCGAGTTTATTTTCCAAGAGCTTAACCGTCATTTTGAGTGAGAAAACGTATCTATGAGCATATGTTTGAGGCCCTGTTTTCTTCAAGGTTGCATAGGGAAGGTGTAAATTCTCCCATCAGTGGCGACCTACCATTTTATCACAAAGAGACTTTTAGAAAGTACTACAAGGATCCATTGAAGGAGTTGGAGGAAAGAGACCTATTGATTCGAGTTCAAGAGCACACAACCAACATGAGAGGACAAAATTTTGAAGTCAAAGGAAGAGATATTCATACACTCTATTCTTATTGCATCATAGGGTCCTAGAAGATAAAATGATAACACATCATGTCAAATTAAAGCACTCATATTGACAAATTGGATAGAAATAATTATCAAGCATGGAAGTTTAGAATGTCCAGGTTTTTCAGGGAAAACGGTTTATGGACTATCATTAGTGGTACATATGCTAATCCTAGATTAGGTGAAAATCGGATTCTTGATCAGTGGAGTAAACGCAAATGGTGGACTTATCCTAGCATCATTGCATTGCTAATATGTCCCATCATTTCATCTTATCCTAGCATATTAGCAATGCAATGATGGGAAATATATAAGATCTAGAGACCTCTATGAAATTGTGGGAGACACTAGAAGGTCTATACCCCAATTCAACCAAGCCAAGATGCTTCATTAAAAAAATGAAGTCTATAATTTGAGGGAAAAATAGATTAGCAATATAAATTAACATATTCTAAATATCAAAGAAACAAGAAATACTTATAAATATATAGGTTGTGACATAGACTATGAGCTAGTTGCATACACCTTCAATGGGCTTTAAGATGATGGTAGTCGGAAGGGTTTTACCACCTCTATGTATGTGAGAGATGCTCTTCCTAACTTTGAATAGTTAGTAGCCTTGACGGCTATAAAGGAGACGAGCATTGGAGGCCCAAAGGTAAAGGGAAATGAAACCCCAACATTTATGCATGTCAAGAAAGAGGTAGAGGAAGTTAGCAAGGTAGAAATAGAGGAAGGAATGAAAAGGTGTCAATGGAGATCCTTGCCAAGACAAAGGAAGAAAATGCTCTTCATCAAGAGGAAGAGGGAATTTCGGAGGAAGAAGAGGAAGGTACAACCGAACTAGAGACAATAAAAACTCACAAGAATTCTTCATATGTGGCAAAGTTTGACCACTATGCAAGCGATTGCTATCAAAATGAATAAAATATTACAAAAGATATAAATGAAAGTAGAAGGTATTTCTCGAAAACAAAAGGAACTATCATATATCCTAAATTTCATGTGATCATATATATATATATATATATATATATATATATATATATATATATATATATATATATATATATATATATGAAGAGAGCATGACAAACCCCTAAAAATGATTTACTACATGTTCTATTTGATATCAAGAGAACCTTTTTCAATTGATATCAAGTATATCTCAATCAAGCTGATGAATTATGAGAATTAGGCTCATTAGAAAAAATTGTATGTACCTAATCACCTGTACTGGTTGTATCTTAGAATCACAACATAGAATGTATATTTTTATTATTTCCTTAGAAATCCTCTTTTTTTTGAGAGAAATAAATGATTGAAAAGGAAATAAGCAAACTCACATGGTAAATCTTATGTTTCTAAGACAGGACCAATGCAAACAATTAGGATGATTAGAAAAAATGTATGGGTCTAATCAATTCCATTGGTCATGTTTGAAAGATGAACTTGAATAAGAAGCCTAATGATTTTCTTCATGAGTTTACCTCTTTTCTCTCTTCGATCAAGTCTTCTCAATAAGTTGTTATTGAGTCCTTGTCCTCATAAACATCAACAAGAGAAACTACTTTTCCAAAGAGCTAAATTCCAAGATTCGTATACTTTTAAATGAATTCTTTGAAAGGCACTCCTACTTTCAAATTTGCCACATTATATTTTTTTACCTCTTATGATTCTGCTTCAATATTGATATCTTTAAGAACTTTGTTGAAACGAAGATCTAAGGTGTTGTGAACTTAGAGGTGTAATGATGTTTCCTTACCTTCATCATTGTTCTTCTACTGAACTCCTTAGATTCATATATGATGAAGCCAAAACATAGAGCCAACATTCACTAGAAGCAAACAACATCCACTTCCATGGTGAAGGAAAAACTTCATCCTCCCAAGGATGGGAAACGCCTTTTCTACACTTGTTATTTTGGCCTTCTCCAAAAGATCTTTCCTAGAGATGCATAGATGAATATATATTTTTTTGAGAGATTGACACTCTATGTGCATTTATAACACTAAGAAAATCATCCACCTCATCTCTTACAAATGGTTTATACTTCACTACAAGGGCTCCAAATAGAATGTAGGTTCAATATCCTTTTATTATGTGAAAAATTTGGTTCTAACAGTACAACATATTAGCCTTATACTAGCCCTTATACCGACACCAATGCACATGGGCAAATTGGTCGTGACATGAATATAAGCGCCGATATGAATATTGGTATGATAACGTCAATATGAGTGTCACTATGGTAACTGATATAAACATCGCTATGTCTTGAGTATCATTGGTATAAGCATCGGTATGAATGCCAATACTTTTTTTGTTGGTATAAGCATTGGTACTTACTTGCAAACCATCGGTGTCACCAATGGTACAAGCATAAGAAATAAAATTACCGATATAACCAATGATGTATACATGCGCAAAATTGTTAGTATAAGCGTCTATATGGAAGTAGGCATCATAATAATCATAGCAGTCCCCTTACAAAAGAGCACATACTACCAAAAAATATAAGTACATATGACATGTACTCTAGTGGTTGCCAATTTATGGGTTTAGATCACCAACAACCAAAGAAAAATTTGATAAAACAAAATACATTATCGTCAATAAAAGAGATATGTAGGGGTAGAATGAACCATGTACAAAAGAGATATTTCATAAATGAACTATGTACAAAAGATATATTCTATAAATGAACCATGCACAAACTTGTGGTGAAGCCCTACCATACCATATATGAGCCAAATAGAAAATGTGGGAAACCACTATCATATATGAACCAAATAAAATGTTGTGGCATACTATTGCCAAATATGAACCAAATACAAAACTCTAGCACACCACTATCAAACACAAAACCAGAAGGATCAAAACATAAATATCTGAAGTCCTATAACAAAGCACATTCAACAAATGAGACAAATTGAAATGATCTTTATAGACCACAATTAAAAAACACAAAACCTAGTTAAGAAGCTCATCTCATAGTACATGCTCCCATCAAATGATCACATCCTATCCCCCAAGTCCTCCAACAGCACGACTAGCCAATGATAATATCCATAAGCCTCCTGTAATCTTGTTGAAAGATGCCAAGTGCGAGATCCTACAAGAAATATGCAAAACCTGAGGTCAACAAACATGACGTGATCAACATAAGTAAAAACCTAGCTTCTAATTATCCTAATTAAAAAAAAAAACAATTCAGACATTATGGATCAGCTACTAAGTTGAAGGCAAGATATGGCTCACTCAGCATGTGTTACTTCTACACTACATTCCCACAATACTTTCCATGCATGTCATTCACCAATGACCGATTATGAATGCATATTCATCACCATGAATAGACTTCTGGGTGCCTTCGAGTATAAATAAGCAAGAGCTTTTGTATACATGACATAGGAAAATCTCATCTTTTCAAATAGACTACGAATAAAATGCACTTGGTATTTCAATGGGGAGTAGAATAAATTAACATTGTTTTAATGAAGCACAGAATGATAATTTTTTTCATCCATCAATTCATGTAAAAAAAAAGCTTGCCTAGCCTGATGGCACAATCATTATAATGCAAACCCATCATGAAGCTTCTAACACGTTGTAGATAGGTAAAGGGACAACCACTTGTCTGTAGAGAGAGATACGTCCTTATATATTTAGCCCATCAAGTTCACGACCATCGTCACAAGCGCATAACGATTTTTTATAGAAAGAAATAGAAGTGAATATTCCGTCATTAAAGTCGTCTTATTATTCCATTCCTGTATTGTAAATTGTTGGCCAAGCAAACTATGTTGAATATAGAAAAACAAAGAGTGATGAGCTAGATTACGCAGAAATTAAAAAATGAGAATTGTCTATAGAGGAGTCTTGAATGTGAGATAAGATCGTCAAACTTTGTTTTATTGAACAATGAGCAGAATCATACCTGCAATTAAATTTACATGGTTATCCCCCTTTACGTTTGCAGAGTAGCTTCAATCTCCCATGCTTACAAGGATCTTGGCACACCGGGAGGAGCTAGAAATTGACCTACAACATGACTAATACCCACCAGCATAGATCGTGCAAACAGAACCTACTGCACTTGTACATGGAGCACCACCGAGTCACAGGTATGACATCCGTGACCTCCTTTTGGACATCCCCACTCCGTCAGAATTCCATCCTCAGTGCTATCTCTCATGTGGTCTAGATCAAACCAGCATCTTCCCGTTTTCTTTACAAGGTCGTAACGGCGAGATCCACACCCCCCCCCCCCCCCTTTCCAAGTATATCTCATAAAATTATCCCCGTGTCTGATGCACGCACCTCCTCTCTTTTTTTCTCTTTACAGACTAGCACACAGTTTCTCTCCCTACCTCTCACGATCAAAAGTTGGCAATGCACCCCCCCCCCCCCCCCCCCGCCCCTTCATAGGTAGATGGTTTTCTCATCTTTCTCTTTAGGTTGAAGATAGCAAGAAACTTGAAAGGTGGCATCCCGATAGAGGAGAGGCATCCCTCCGAAATTGCCTATTGTAAGTATATTCTTGAACCTTTTCTTTTTGAAGGAGCCCTTATTTTTTTCCTTTTTAAGCGATGCCGTCGAGCCCTCCAAAACTAAAATCTGCCCCTTTCCATATTTCGATGCCGAATCCCAACCAAGTGCCTGTTGCTAGCTTCTTTCATGCATCTTCAAATTAGCTTATGTGTGATTAGATGTGCGTCTATGGGCTTCAAATCTCCGTGCGCATACATTTCCAAGCATGTGTACTTTAGATGTAGGTCTTCACAATCATGGTGCAAATATGAAAAAAGTTCTTAACATTTCTACTAAAGAAATCTCTCCACTCATAACTCCGCTCTCAAATGCAATCACTCTTATGATCCTATATTTAACATGTGCAAATATTTTTTAGTCAAGGATAAACATTTTTTTATTTACAATATTACATATAATATATCTCAAGTGGAAATGAGTGTGCACCTATGTGAATTCAGAAGACGTGCTTTCTATACATTTTTAGATGCATATCTAGAGTGCAATGCATCTGCAAAATGGATGCAAAAAAAAGGATTTTGATTAACAGGAGAGCTAAAAAAAAAGAGAAGGCTTTCTTATCTTCACTTCACTTCCCATTTCCATCACCTTCTTGTGATCTTCTCCTGCAGTCAAACACTGAACATGTGATAAGAAATATCGAATCAAAATATTCATATGTACACATGCAATCTACGATAACACTTCACGAATATCTATTTTTAATATGGTATGTTTACATGATTCAAAAAGTGTTGCTCTTCTTACAATCCATTCAAATTCCTGATTCACCCTTGGCTCCAAATCTTCACCTATACTCATAAACTCAGAAAACATATCACTGGCATCATATTCAAAAAGATTATTTGAGAAAATTTCATTTTCTTGAAACTAGATGCATTTTCTTGCTCTATTTATTTATGCATTTATGTATTTAATTATGTATTTAATTTATTTTTTATATATTTTTTTCTTTTTCTATTTATTTATATATCTATGTATTTATTTTTAAATTTAGTTATTTAATTTAATTATATATATGTTTATTTATTTATTATTTTTATTTATTTCTTTATTTATTTATGCATTTATATATTGATTGATTTATTTATTTTTATATTTATCTTTATCCATCTCAAAAAATCAAAATATAATTATTAAATATTTATATATTTATATTTACAAAATTTACTTTTACAGATTCAAGGGCTTCCTTCCCAATACATCTTCATGGCTATGTTTTCTCCGAAAAAAACTATGTTAAAAAACATCCAAGAATCAGAGTCACATTCATAAATATGGGGGCTATGTATATAAGCCACCTTATTTGCTTGTGTATCTCTTGGCAACTTGTTTGGTCTCTCTAACTCTCAGAGAATTTGGACATGCATGTTTCAATTATCTAAGCATAAGTATGTTTATTTATGATTCATTCAAGTTCATCATGTGAGAGTTAGGAACATAAGTATATGAAGTTTGAAATTTGCATATGTTTGATTCATAATCAAACTTTTCTTGCAAGCATGTATTTTCTTTTACTTCATGCTTTATATCATGTATAGGATTTTTATCCATTTCATTATCTTCTATCATGTTTCCATATTTGTTAAAATGAGGTTTTTGAATAGAATCATTTGAATCCAACTTCAAACGGAACTGTTTCTCATGCTCTGACATTAAAACATAGTCATCTTTATTCTCTATGGTAAAATCATTCGTTCCGAAAATTATGAAGTCTGCTTCTTCCTCCAACCTTTCTAGGAACTCTCCATTATCATCACTTTCCAAATCCACTCGCCCTTCCTCATGGAGTGATTCCATGTCATCAAAATTTAAAAAATCCTCTTCATCTCAATCACTGAACTCCCCCTTTATATGAGAATCTTTATAGACTTTATATTCATCCTCAAAAACCTTTTTAGGGCTTTGGATGTTGTCCAATGTCAATTGAAATTTTTCATTCAAAAGCTCACTATAGTGTTCTATACCAACGTCAGTTCTCTCTTGCCTATTCTCTTGAAAGGATATGCTTAGACCATATTCTTCATCCATCTCATCGATCATTGACTCTCGGTCAAGTGCATCCTCATGTACAATCCTTCTACAGCTATAGTTGAATCAACTGATTCTTCATTCGATTCATAGTGGCTAAGTCTAGCCTCTTCACTAGAGTAATAAATTTCTACCTTTTCATGCTCACCCTCACTCGGTACAAATTCTTCATCAGATTGTCATGTATTTATATCAGTGTTTTATTTGACATTTCATGCTCAATCTCATCCTCATAGGAACTCAACTCAGCATGATTGTTATTGGTATTCATATCACTATCTCAATGAGCAACCAGTGACTTATTTTTATCCTTCTCATGATCGTTCTCATATCCCTCTTCGTGGAGTGTGGCATCATCTACATGCATATCACTCTATAGAATTGCAATTAGTGGTTTATCCTCCTTTGTATAAGTAGGATCATTGTCTTGCGTCTCATGACATATCTGATGTAGTATCACTCAGAGGAATATCAAAAAGTTGATCTGTAATTGAGCTATCCTCATGACCAGCATCACACTCATCATATCTGATATGCAATCACTTTTTAGAGAACTATGTATTGAAATGTCTTTGATCTTGACATCATTTCTATTGACAATTTCTTCATGTTCTTCTTGAGACATTCTAGACATCTTTGGCTTTTGGTTTATTGTATATCTTGGTTTAATATCTATAAAATTACTTTCTATGAGATGTGAGGAGTTTGTTGGACCAGAAGAAGTTTCTAATGATTTCATGTTTGAGTATCTTGATTTTTTATTTGATTTGTTTTTCTTTTTAGTTCGTATTCGGTTAGCTTATCCCAGCTCCTTTACTCCTTCGCTCACTAGGGTATGTAGTTTTGGCACATTTAAAGATGTTTTTATTATAAAGGCATCTTCTGTCCCATGACATCTTAAAGGTTTAGGGTTTGTATCATTTATTCTTATTGGTTCTTCTTGACAAACCTCGATATGATTATAGATGTGGTGTTTAGTCATACTTCTTTCTTTTTTGACCAAATTTTCTAAGTGTTTTTGAGTTTGCACATTATACTCAAAGTTTGGCATGCATGAAATATGTGCATTGGCTATATCCACATGAAGATCTAATTTTCAATCATTTTGGAATTTCTCAAACATTTGCTGCTTTCTAACATATCTTCTTACAGCATCATGAACAAGTGTCCAATCATCTCTAAGCCCCAATTCGAAGTCTAGGTCTTGCAGAGATGAAATTTGTTCCTCTCGGGCTCTAACATCTCTGGTCATACATTAGTTCCTTTCATGCATTATACATCTCTGGTCATACTCGCTCATATCCTCAAATTGCTTCTCGAACCATTTTTTAACTTCTAGGATCGGTTGGTTCTTGGGTATATGAACCCACCTTAGGAAGGACTTGCGAGTCACTTTATCTATGTCCTTCAGCATGAGTTTCTTGAGGAGCATTGCTTTTTATTGTGAACATATCAAATGGTTTTTTTTGCATCAGTTGATCGTGTAAACTGTATTCACACACATAGGCAAAGTTTTTGCATAATTCTATATCCATCATCAGAGTCGAACTAAAACCTAGGTACTTTGCCTCAAGTTTGTATTCTTTGTAGAACCTAGATATATTTTTGCCATTGAAGAACCTGCACTTCTTTACTAGTCGCTCATGGAGCGACTGAATGGCTTTTTGATGCTTATCCTCTTGCTGAAAGCATACAAATTGAGCTAAAAGGTCATCCATGTTTGATGTGCTAGATTCGTCCAATTTCAGGATGCTAACTCAAATCTTTAGTGCACTAGCTCGATAATTTTATCACCCCCTCCTTTCTCATTAGGTTCACCAGGTATGTTGTAGGGATATTAGAAAGGAGCGAGAAGCAAAAGTGAAACTAAGATATTCAACCTGCCTTTGTTCATCATTTTTGTTCTTTATAAACTAGACTTTATATGTCCATTGCCTCAATTTCCCACGAATTTGTTAGAAAGGAGATCAACGCGGATGAGAAGCCTTGACTTCATTCCAAGTCACTCTATAGTTAAGGTGAAGAGTAAACTTTTCTTCAAAAAAAAGAAACCTTCGAGTGAGATTACTCTTAAATGATGGGAGTATCATAAACATGCAATGCAAATATTCATGCACTAGCATTCACACACATCCTCGACCACCAACAATTGGAATTAGACGGATATATCCATAAAAGAGATTTTTTGTTGAGAAGAAGTTTTCAAATTAGACATTAAAAGCATGCTCATCACTTCTCGTATTATGTATAAAGGAAACGATGACATTGATGTGCATAGTGGCAAAAGATTTGACTGAATGTTTGCTTGATATTGTTACTAGCTCTTTAAAAGTCTGAGGAAATCAACATCATAGTTCTGAACCAGTCAAAAGTTTTTGACGTTGGATTGTTGATGATTTCCTTTGAAAAATCCTGCTTAGACTTGTGGCTATTGCTTCTTCAATGCACCTAAATCCTTCGTTCATAATCTTCACAATATACCTTCACATTCGAATTCACCTTGAGAAATACAAACGCACAAGCACGGAGAAGAAGAGAAAAAAAAAACATCGTGCGTATATTCGAGTCTGCATGCTATTCAAAATACATTTGCGCATTCAAATTTTAAGGAAAATAGATGTTGGATGATGTGGAGCAAGTGCAGGATTCCCAGAATGGCTTGCTCAAAACAGCGCACTATCATGGAAACCTAGCTTCTAATCATCATAATAAAAATTAAATCAGACATTATGGATCAGCTACTAAGTCGGAGGCAAGATATGGCTCAGTCAGCATGTGTTACTTCTACATTGCATTCCCACAATGCTTTCCATGCATGTCATTCACCAAAGACCGATTATGAATGCATATTCATCACGATGATTAGACTTCTGGGCACCTTCGAGTATAAATAAGCACGAGCTTCTGTATACATGACATAGGAACATCTCATCCATGCAAATAGACTACGAATAAAATGCACTTGGTATTTCAATGCGGACTAAACTAAATTAACGCTGTTTTAATGAAGCACAAAATGATAATTTTTTTCATCCATCAAGTCGTGTAAAAAGAAAACACTTGCGCAGCCTGATGGCACAATCATTATAAATGCAAACCCAGCATGAAGCTTCTAACACGTTTTAGATAGGTATAGGGACAACCACTTGTCCGTAGAGAATGATACATCCTTATATATTAGCCGATCAAGTTCAGGAGCATCGTCACGAGTGCAGAAGGATTTTTCATAGAAAGAAATAGAAGTGAATATTCCATCATTAAATCCGTATTATTATTCCATTCTTGTATTGTAAATTGTTGGCCAAGCAAACTATGCTGAATATAGAAAATCAAAGAGTGAAGAAGTAGATTACACAAAAATGGAAAAACGAGAACTGTCTATAGAGCAGTCTTGAATGTGAGATAAGATAGTCAAACTTCCTTTTATTGAACAATGAGCAGAATCATACCTGGAATGAAATTTACATGGTTATCTCCCTTTACGTTTGCAGAGTAGCTTCAATTTTCCATGCTTACAAGGATCTTGGCACACAGAGTGGAGCTAGAAATTGAACTGCAACATGACTAATACCCACCAGCATAGATTGTCAAAGAGCACCTACTATAATTGTACATGGAGGACAGCCGAGTCACAGTTATGGCCTCCGCGACCTTGTTTTTGACATCCCTAGTCCCTTAGAATCTCGTCCTCAGCGTCATTTCTCATGTGGTCCAGATCAGACCAGCATCTGCCTGTTTTCTTTGTAAGGCCGTAAAGGTGAGATTTTTTCCCCCTCTTTTCCAAGTGTATCTCATAAAATTATCCCCCCCTTTGATGCACACACCTCCTCCCTTTTTTTCTCTCTACATATCAGCGCACGGTTTCTCTCGCTACCTGTCACGATCCAAAGTTGACAATGCCCCCCCCCCCCCCCCCCCGCCGTAGGTAGATCGTTTTCTCCTCTTTCTCGCTAGATTGAAGATAGCAAGAAAATTGAAAGGCCGCATGCCGACAGCGGAGACACATCCCTCCGGAACTGCATGTCATAACTATATTCTTGAACACTTTTTCTGAAGGAGCCCTTATTGGTTTCCCTTTTTAAGCCATGCCTTTGCGCCCGCCAAAACTAAAATCTGCCCTTTCCCCATATTCCGATGCGGAATCCCAACCAAGTGCCTGTTATTAGCTTCTTCCTTAGACAGATAGAAGGACCACACTTAGATGGACAGTTGCTACCCTCAAAATATATCCATGCAAAAATATCGAGTACATGATTGCTACATCAAATATCATATGATTTAAATTCATCGAGTTAAAATAAAATAGTAAACCCATGCTTGATCAATAAACTTGGCTTCAAATCACGAACACAAGGTATATACATACATACATACATATATACATACATACATACATACATACATACGTACATACATATATACATACATCAATAAATACATATATACATCAATATATACATACATAATTCCTGTTTTACTTATTTATGTACTTAGTGATTTACTTACATGCATATACATGCATTCATGCATAAATACATACATACATAGATACATACATTCGTAGATACACACATACATACACACACACATACATACATACATACACACATGCATACATACATACATACATACATACATACATACATACATACATACATACAAACAAACATACATACATACATACATTCAACATAAATACAAACATACATCGATATATACAAACATGCATACATACTAACTTGCTGACTTAGTTAATTATGCCACACATACACACATACATACATACACAAATATAAAAAAACAAATATACATGTATACATAGATACACATATACATATACACATACATACATACACACATTTTTACTTACTTGCTGACTTGCTTAATTATATACCCAAATACATACATAAATACCTACCTACATAGTTACTTGTAGGTATAATGTATTTGTGCTGGTGGACTCTTGTTTTGCAGGTGGATTTATTTTTCATGGCATGTTAACTGTAAATGTTTAGCTCTAATTGTTGTGTACATGACTTATGTATGTATGCATACATACATACATACATACATAGAAATATGCATACATACAAACATACATACATACATACATATATACATAGATACATACATAGTTACATAAATACATACATACATACATACATACATACAAACATACATATATACATACAAACATATGTACCCACACATAGATACACATACACACACATACATAGACATGTTTAAATACATATATATAGATGCATACCTATGGACATATACACATATACAAACATTCACACACAAATACATATACACATAATTTCAAAATACACTCAAATATATACACATGCATACAAACATATACACATGCATGTACATACATACACACACATATACACATACACACATACACATATACATACATACATCGACACACATTTGTACACACATACATATACACACAAACATACACATTCACTTATGGAAGAAAATGATTTTGGCCTACATACATCCTTATATACATATATACATCCTTATATGCATGCATACATACATACATACATGCATACATACATATATTCATGCAAAAATACATACACCCAGACATACAAACAGACATACATACATAAACACATACATACATACATACATACATACATACATACATACATACATACATACATACATACATATTTATGTGAGTATATACATACATACATACATACATACATACATACATATCTACATTCTAACATGCATACATACATATAAAAGGTCAAAAACTTTGTCAAGATCAATGAATAGTGCAAATGGGTATTCGATATTACACAAAATGACTTAATATGGTTCCCTATCAAGGGCATTAGAGGTGTTGAGTCTTACGGCCTCCAAAAAGCTAGGAACCTTTGGAAAAAAGGTTTTCATTTGTGGAAATACCTCTAGAATCAATAAATTGAATTCGAGGACATTGAATCGGGCATGAGAGTGGAGTATGAAGAATGTACTTATTACAAAGGAGATTCAATGCTTGGCAATGCTCGAGGACTCCACTTCTTATTGGGCTTCTCTCCCCTCACCTAGAGTGTCTTAGATGGCACAATGAAAAGAGTCTAGACTAGTCGAGTTTTAGGTGGAATCTTAAGTTCCAAGACATTTGGTATCCCTTCTTTGAGGTAGAGAAATCTGCTCTTATGTGGAAGATCCTCCACCATAAATTTTGGACCAATGTAAAAGTGCAAAAATTTTGTGGAGCCTCTTGGTGGTGTAAATGATGCTTCTATTGCATTAAGAACTTGGGACACCTCTTCTCTTCTTGCCCCAAGTTTATATCAATCTAGTGCGGCAAAAGAATTTCCAATTGCATGAAGCCCCCATCTTTTAAGCATCATAATGCATTTTTCCTCCACAGCATCAACATTTGAAGCAAGTGGGACCCAATGAGGGGGAGGAAAGGATTATCAGCTTTCTTTGTAATCGTTTCTAGAAAGCTTCAAGAAACCCCTACATTGTGGGATTTGGTTGGTCTCATTGTTTCTAGGCGTGTAGTCAGATACTTGAATGAATCAATAATATGAAGCTATCTTTTATACTTATGAAGAGAATCTACAACTAATAAAATAACCAAAATGGACTCTAGCATAACTCAAAATAAAATATAATCACAAGACCTGATGAGGCGATCATGTTTGATAATACGATTATATTTTAGTGGTCCCTGAAAAAAACTACATCTATATTACTTTGATTGAATTCAAGTAGATGAATTTTCCCCACTAAATATGTGAACTAACTTGAGTTTAAAAACATTTTCAAAACTTTAGCTCATATCTCAAGTTAATACCATATTTTGTTATAACCAAGGTAGCAAGCATCTAAGAAAGAATATAAAATTTAATGTGGGCTAAAGCAAAATTAGATTCACAAAAAATCTATTGGATACAAGGTGCGTAAAAAAAAACAAAGTTTTTTTTATGTAAAACGTTTTCAAATTCCTAAATGACAACATTAGAAGAAAAATATAGATGAGTACAAAGAAAAGTGATGAGTTTCTCATCTCGTTCATGAAGAATCCACCTACGTTTAACATAAACGTCTTGTTCTCTATAAGCCAATGCCAATGATCCTTGAACTTCAAAGCCCATTTAATCGACCACGAATCAATGTCGCACTTCTATCTTAAAGAAAGATCAAGAAAATGATGATTTTTCATAATATGCTTTATCTTATAAACATTTCCCCACTTCAAACCTCTAAGAAGGGGGCCTTGGCCAAGAAAAAGTCAAATCTCCAAAGCGTCCCAAGCACTTATTATGTGACTTGAAAGGTACCTACCTTCATTATCAAATCTAAAATTAAGATAACTATCCTTGAATTCGATAATCAAGTATCATATATCTTGGTTCCAAAGTTGCTTCCACTGGAAAAAAGTTAAGACCAAATATAGTTAAATCTTTGAATACTTTATTGCTCAAAACTCTTGACACTTGCAATAGGAAACCATATTCATCCATGTTTATTGGTCCCTAGAACCGATATCGACTTGTTACTCATCGACTGGATTAGCTGCATCTTGTTCCAAGCTTTCCAAAAAACAAGATTTTGTCATATCCCTTAACAACATTAGAAATGTAGAGAAAGGGAATTTGATCGAATGGATACTTTTCTAACTAGGGTAATAGAGAGGCAAACATTATTGCATTTCCTGAAAATAAGCTAAAATCAAGAATCCTTTCTATTACGTGAGGTTTTGGTGATCAATTTTTCTAGAAGCCTATTGCCATGATCTGTGAATCCAAAAGTTGAAATTCACCTATATGCTTGAGGCTAGCAAATATTTCTCACCTAACCTTTTGGCATATTATGGTCACCAATGGAGAGGAATTTTTCTATAGCTATCTTAGTCTTCAATAGATCATTGTTATGTGGTCTTCAATACCAAAAAAGTAGATGATAGTAGAAATAAGGAATGTGGTCATCACCAACTATTGACCGCCAACATTACATGGCATTCATATTCAATATTGGAGCTTAGTTTTGGGATTTTCTAGAAGCTATCCCCATACTTGATCAAAGGTACTCTAGAACATAAAAAAATTCCAAGAACATTAGAAATTTCTTAAAAAGAAAGCTCCATGCAACCTTGAATGTGGATTTAAAAAGGTGGAAGCTACAAAAGAAATTGTGAAGGTAGACTTGTAGTGTTTATTTTAGATTGAGAAGTGTAGAGGAGGTACTGGGGTATCCACTTTTATCAAAAGTAGAGAACAAAGATTAACTCATCCAGTACGTCGCCTACTCAAGGGGGGTTCTCTTTAGGGAAGTATACCCTTTAACATTTCAGTGAGCAGACAGAAGGGTTGTACATACTCTAGAAATATTAATCAACAAATGACCACAGAAGACCGTATATTCCTTGATTTGAATCACATGATTACAAGGTTGGGCAGAGTGATGCTAAAAAAAAATGCAAGCTCAGGGCTAACATGCCACTCTAAAAGTATAAAACCTCAATGCAAGAGAGTCTTCCAATCAGCTTAAGGGGCCAATTATATGCAGTCTAACTCAGAAAGATTCAAATAGTAAAGGATTTCTCAAGAGAATAGAGCTTAACAACAACACTGACTCACAGAAAAGAAAGAATCCAAGCCACTCTCTTACACTATAGTGCTCATAGCCCTCCACTGAGAAGCCTACCCTCTGTATCCACACTACAGAGTAGCTCCTACAATAGGCTTGAAACCACCAAGGGCAAGAGAGGACTTCTCCACGTACGTACGAACCACTGTATCTCTAAAAAAAATTGTACCCCAAATGAGCACAAATCGATTGTTTTTATAGGCCCCAATAGGCCAAGAGGGTCTTGCCGATTCCTCACGTCCACTGATCACACGCCGCTTGATTGCCAAGATTGGAGGGGTAGATCAAATATTCCACTTGATTTGAATTGGATCCTCAAAATAGGCAGTCGTCATGAATGGTTGGCGGAAATAGTCATTTCTCCACTTTCACTTTTACCACTTACACCTTTACTGTTGCTTTTGAATGCAAGCTGAGCTCCTCATTTTGTGCCGCCCGTGATATTGGATTGTCCTTGAGAAGCACATCCTTCACCTATTTTTTTTTTTAGTAGCTTTTGATCCTTCATATTAAGTGAGCGGTGTGGGAGGTGAGTTGTGGGGAGTTTGAGAGAGATTATAGGGTTTTTGGAGGGTTGTGGAGTTGTGTGGAGTTGTGTGGGGTTTGTGGGGTTTGTGGGGTTTGTGGGTTGGGGGGAATAGGGGTGAGTTATGGGGAGTTGTGGTGGTTTTTGGGGTGTGGTCAAAACTTTGTCCAAGATTTCAAAGTTATTATTGCACCATTAGAAAGTACTCGTCGAGAGCTTTCCAACGATATATAACACTGTAGGGTTTGGTTAAGAAATGATCCTCCAAATATCCATCCAAACTGTCTGAGAGCCTTATGTAAGGTTGTGGAAAAATGTGGGATCTGAGGGGGGCCGTGGGGGGCCGTGGTGGGTCGTGATGGAGGTCGCGGTGGTGGGTCGTGGTGGAGGTCGCGGGGGAGGGAGAGAGGAAGGTTGCGCGGGAGGTCGCCGTTGAGGGAGAGGGGGAGGTTGCGGGGGAGGTTGCGGGGGAGGTCACGGGGGAGGTCGCGGGGGAGGTCGCGGGGGAGGGAGAGGGGGAGGTCGCGGGGGATGCCGCGGGGTAGGGAGAGGGGGAGGTCGCGGGGGAGGTCGCGGTGGAGGTCGTGGGGGAGGGAGAGGGGGAGGTCGCAGGAGAGGTCGCGGGGGAGGGAGAGGGGGAGGTCGCAGGGGATGTCGCGGGGGAGGTCTCGGGGTAGGTTGCGGGGGAGGTCGCGGGGGAGGTCGCGGGGGAGGGAGAGGGGGAGGTCACGGGGGAGGTTGCGGGGGAGGTCGCGGGGGAGGGAGAGGGGGAGGTTGCGGGGGAGGTTGCGGAGGAGGTCGCGGGGGAGGTCCCGGGGGAGGGAGAGGGGGAGGTCGCGGGGGAGGTTGCGGGGGAGGTCGCGGGGGAGGTTGCGGGGGAGGTCGCGGGGGAGGTCGCGGGGGAGGTCGCGGGGGAGGTTGCGGGGGAGGTCGCGGGGGAGGTCGCGGGGGAGGGAGAGGGGGAGGTCGTGGGGGAGGTTGCGGGGGAGGTCGCGGGGGAGGTCGCGAGGGAGGTCGCGGGGGAGGTCGCGGGGGAGGTCGCGGGGGAGGTTGCGGGGGAGGTCGCGGGGGAGGTTGGCGGAGGTTGCGGGAGGTCGCGGGGGAGGTCACGGGGGAGGTCGCGGGGGAGGTCACGGGGGAGGTCGCGGGGGAGGTCGCGGGGGAGGTCGCGGGGGAGGTCGCGGGGGAGGGAGAGGGGGAGGTTGCGGGGGAGGGAGAGGGGGAGGTCGCGGGGGAGGGAGAGGGGGAGGTCGCGGGGGAGGTTGCGGGGGAGGTTGCGGGGGAGGTCGCGGGGGAGGTTGCGGGGGAGGTCGCAGGGGAGGTCGTGGGGGAGGTCGCGGGGGAGGGAGAGGGGGAGGTCACGGGGGAGGTTGCGGGGGAGGTCGCGGGGGAGGTTGCGGGGGAGGTCGCGGGGGAGGTCGCGGGGGAGGTCGCGGGGGAGGTTGCGGGGGAGGTTGCGGGGGAGGTCGCGGGGGAGGTCGCGGGGGAGGTCGCGGGGGAGGTTGCGGGGGAGGTCGCGGGGGAGGTCGCGGTGGAGGTCGCGGGGGAGGGAGAGGGGGAGGTCGCGGGGAGGTCGCGGGGGAGGTCGCGGGGGAGGTCGCGGGGGAGGTCGCGGGGGAGGTCGTGGGGGAGGGAGAGGGGGAGGTTGCGGGGGAGGTCGCGTGGGAGGTTGCGGGGGAGGTCGCGGGGGAGGTCGCGGGGGAGGGAGAGGGGGAGGTCGCGGGGGAGGTTGCGGGGGAGGTCGCGAGGGAGGTCGCGGGGGAGGTCGCGGGGGAGGTTGCGGGCGAGGTCGCAGGGGAGGTTGCGGGGGAGGGAGAGGGGGAGGTCGCGGGGGAGGTCGCAGGGGAGGTCGCGGGGGAGGTCGCGGGGGAGGTCGCGGGGGAGGTCGCGGGGGAGGGAGAGGGGGAGGTCGCAGGGGAGGTCGCGGGGGAGGGAGAGGGGGAGGTCGCGGGGGAGGTCGCGGGGGAGGTCGCGGGGGAGGTTGCGGGGGAGGGAGATGGTGGTGGTGGTGGTGGTGGTGGTGGAGTGGTGGTGGTGGTGGTGGTGTGGTGTGGTGGTGGTGGTGGTGCTGGTTGTGGTGGTGGTGGAGGAAGAGGGGACGATGGAGTTGGAGGGGGTCGGGGTGATGGTGGGGCCGGGGGGTGGTGGGGAAAAGGAGGGGGCGATGGAGTTGGAGGGGGTCGGGGTGATGGTGGGGCCGTGGGGTGGTGGGGAAAAAAGGAGGGGACGAAATGCCGCGATACAGACCCCCACATCAAGTCTTTGCACCGTCCCAGTGCAATTCCCGAAGGCAAAACAAGATAGTGAAGGAAGTTCTTCTTTCTTGATTTGACTCAGATAATCCTTCACCCTAGAGAAAAAAAAAAAATAATAATAATAATAATAAATTTTTATTTTTTTTTTGGTTTTTCATACTTTTTTTTTGCATAATAACGACAATCACCAAATGAAAATACAGTAGGTATGGTGAATGATATGCTTCCAATTTACCTTAATTCAGGTACTTCTTCACCCTGGAAATATTGACTAGGGGTCCTATCCATTTGGGTGCCAGTTTGGTTGGAATTGCTGGGACCTGATGCACTAAAACCATGGATCCTTCCTGTACTTCATTGGACCTCAGATACCTGTCATGTAGTCTTTTGCGCTCTTCTTGTGTTACCTGAAGTTTTTGCATTGCTCCTTCTCTGTATTCTTCTAATGCCACCAATCTCTGAATGGGGGGTTCAATTCCAATGGTTTTGATTCCTATTTCCTTTTTGATAATGTAGAGGAGGTACTGGGGTATCCGCTTTTAACAAGAGTAAAGATTAAAGATTAACACTTCCAGTACGTCGCCTACTCAAGGGGGGTTCTCTTTAGGGAAGTATACCCTTTAACATTTCTGTGAGCAGGTAGATAACATGGATTGCACAGAGTGGTAAATACTTCGGAAAATATGGGCAACAAATGACCAAAGAAGACCGTACACTTCTTGATTCAAATCAGGTGATTACAAGGTTGGGCAGAGTGGTGCTCAAAAGTGCAAACTTTCTGCTAACGAGCCGCTAGCTTAGGGCTAACAAGCCACCCTGAAAGTAAATAACTCTAACACAACAGATTCTTCCCATCATCATAAGGGGCCACTGATACGCAGACTAACTCAGAACAATACAAAGAATTTCTCAAGAGGATAGAACCTAATCAACAACACTGACTCACAGAAAAGAAGAAGAATCCAAGCTACTCTCTTACACTATAGTGCTCATAGCCCTCCACTGAGAAGCCTACCCTCTGTATACACACTACAGAGTAGCTCCTACAATAGGCTTGAAACCACCAAGTGCAAGAGGAGGACTTCTGCACGTATACACGAACCTCTGTATCTCTAAAATTGTACCAAATGAGCATAAATCCATTGTTTTTATAGGCCCCAATAGGCCAAGAGGGCCTTGCTTCACGTCCACTGATCACGTGCCGGTGGATTGCCCAAAATTGGGGGGGGGGGGGTAGGTCAATTATTCCTTTTATTGGAATTGGATCCACAAAAATAGGTAGTTGCCGTGAATGGTTGGCGGCAACATTTGTTTATCCACTTTCACTTTTAACACCTTGAGGTATCTGGAGTAGGGCCCCATGCCCTTGTTCAATCCTTCATGGATTTGCTTTTCCTTATCAGTTCTCTTTGAAATAGCACAGGCTTTCAAGATGCAGGTGTAGGTAACAGACTCTGGAAAGATTCCCTCCCTTCTCATAGGATCATAGCACTGAATGATTTGCCATTTTACCCACATTCACAATCTGAAAGTGAGCACAGTGTATGATACGACATCACGAACCTTGGAGTCAATTTGCAGCTCTCAGCTTCCTTCCTTACAACATCAAGCACGGAATCGATCAGCTCGGCCCCTCCCGTATAGTGGCCCTTGACCCAATTGTTTCCAGCTCCACTTCTGACACTATTCATGGTCCCAGGTTCCAGATCCATTAGGACTGCCTGTGGAACATAGCAACCACCACTACCCTCATTGCAATCGACATTGATTCTTTCTAATTGCAAATCGAAATCGCCACCATATCGTCCGTGGGGTCAATGCCATGCTCATCGCATATCACTTCCCAAAACTTCGGGCCTATCTGGTTACCACATTGTCCACCTTGTGTGTGTGTGTGTGAGGGGGGGGGGGTGTGTGTATGTCGCATGGGTGTGTGTGTGATTGTGTGGGGGTGTGGTGCATGTGTGTGTGAGAATGTGTGTGTGTGAGTGTGTGTGTGTGAGTGCGTATGTGCGGATATGTGTGTGTGTGAGTATGGGGGTGCGTGGGTTGCATGTGTGCTGGTATGTGTGGGGGTGTGAGGGTATGTGTGTATACATGTGTGTGAATGTGTGTATATGTATGAGTGTGTGTGCATGTGAATGTGCGCATGTGTGCATGTATGTGTGTGAATGTGTGCATGTGTGCATGTATGTGGTGAGTGTGTAGGTGCATGTGTGTGAGTGCATATGTGCATGTGCGTGAGTGCATGCGTGTGTGAGTCTGTGAGGGCAGGCGCAAGTGAGGGGGGGGGGCTTGCGGGGAAGGTGGCGGGGAGTGGGGGGAATGGTGGGGGTGAGCGGGGGGGCGGGGGTGAGGGGCCTGTGGGGGGGATGGCGGGGTTGGCGGCGGGAGTGAGGGGGCCTGCGGGGGGGGGGGGGGGGGGGGGGGGGGGGGGGGAAGGCCGGGTTGGTGGCGGGAGTGAGGGGGCCTGCGGGGGGGAAAGGCAGGGGTGGTGGCGGGGAGCGCGGGGGAATCTGCGGGGAGGGCTGCGGGGTGGTGGCAGGGAGGAGAGAGAGAGAGAGAGAGAGAGAGAGAGAGAGAGAGAGAGAGAGGAGAGAGAGAGAGAGAGAGAGAGAGAGAGAGAGAGAGAGAGAGAGAGAGAGAGAGAGAGAGAGAGAGAGAGAGAGAGAGAGAGAGAGAGAGAGAGAGTGAGAACGCACGGGGAGAGAGAGAGAGAGAGAGAGAGAGAGAGAGAGAGAGAGAGAGAGAGAGAGAGAGAGAGAGAGAGAGAGAGAGAGAGAGAGGAATCGGTGAGGGTGAGTGGCGGGGTGAGGGGGGAGATGGAGGGGGTGAGTGGCGGGGTGAGGGGGGAGATGGAGGGGGTGGGTGCGGGAGTGATGGGAGGAGAGAGAGAGAGAGAGAGAGAGAGAGAGAGAGAGAGAGAGAGAGAGAGAGAGAGAGAGAGAGAGAGAGAGAGAGAGAGAGAGAGAGGGGTACGTGAGGGGGGGGCTTTACGAGGAGGCAGAGGGGGGTTAGAGGGGGGGCTGAGGGGGGGCTTGCGGGGAGGGCTGAGGGGGGGTTAGAGGTGGGGCTTTGCGGGGAGGGAGAGGGGGGTTAGAGGGGAGGGCTGAGGGGGGGCTTGCGGAGATAGGTGCAGAGGTGGTGGGCGGAGGTGGTGGGCGGAGGTGGTGGGAGGGAGTGATGGGAGGGGAGAAAGAGAGAGAGAGAGAGAGAGAGAGAGAGAGAGAGAGAGAGAGAGAGAGAGAGAGAGAGAGAGAGAGAGAGAGAGAGAGAGTACGTGGGGGGGGGGGGGCTTTGCGGGGAGGCAGAGGGGGGTTAGAGGGGGGCTTTGCGGGGAGGGCTGAGGGGGGGTTTAGAGGGGAGGGCTGAGGGGGGGCTTGCGGGGAGGGCTGAGGGGGGGTTAGAGGGGGGGCTTTGCGGGGAGGCAGAGGGGGGTTAGAGGGGGGCTTTGCGGGGAGGGCTGAGGGGAGGTTTAGAGGGGAGGGTTGAGGGGGGGCTTGCGGAGATAGGTGCGGAGGTGGTGGGCGGAGGTGGTGGGAGGGAGTGATGGGAGGGGAGAAAGAGAGAGAGAGAGAGAGGGGGTACGTGAGGGGGGGGCTTTGCGGGGAGGCAGAGGGGGGTTAGAGGGGGGCTTTGCGGGGAGGGCTGAGGGGGGGTTTAGAGGGGAGGGCTGAGGGGGGGCTTGCGGAGATAGGTGCAGAGGTGGTGAGCGGAGGTGGTGGGAGGGAGTGATGGGAGGGGAGAAAGAGAGAGGGAGATTCAGGAAGTTGACCATAAGTAGAATCTTGTCAGCCACCCTCTGAATACAAGGAGAAGAACTGGAGCATATTTATCTCAAAACCGTAGAGCGAGTAAAAGAGCGAATGCCAATGCAATCTTTAGCATAACAACTCTGTCTATCATAGAGAGAGGAAGGAGGGGTACTACAGACCCCCACATCAGGATTTTGCATCATCTCGGTGCAATATTCTTATTGAATGAAATAATGGCAGGTACTTGAATGACGGAATAATTGCAAATATTTGAACGACATGTGGTATGTACAATGGTTGAAATTCTTCCAAGCTGACTTATTTTAGGTACCTTTTCACCCGGGAGATGTTGACCAGGGGAATCCTTCTACCCTGCAAATCTTCCAAATGCACTGCGCCGTGTGGTAATACCATGATCACCCTATATGGTCCTATCCATTTGGGTGCCAATTTAGTTGAAATTGCTGGAACTTGATGCACTAAAACCATGGATCCTTCCTGAACTTCATTCAATCTCAGATACCTGTCATGCAATCTTTTGCGCTCTTCTTGTGTTACTTGAAGTTTGTGCATTGCCCCTTCTCTGTATTCTTCTAATGCCACCAATCTCTGAATGAGGGGTTCAATTCCAATAGTTTTGATTCCTATTTCCTTTCTGATAATGAACTCAAATGGTGCTAATGCCTCTTTTCCGTATACTAAGCGAAATGGACTCTCACCAGTGGTTCCCCTTCTTGTAGTTCTGAAAGCCCAAATTGCCCCGATCAATGCTTGTGGCCAGGAGCTTTGATGATCGAAAGATAATTTGCGAAGCAGTCCAATCAAAATCTTATTGGAACTCTCTGCTTGGCCATTTGCCCTTGGATAGTAGGCACAAGATTTTTTATCGAAGACTTTGTACCTGTCAAATATAAACTGGAGCAATTGATTTACAAAATGTGTGCCCCTATCACTAGTAATTTCCAGTGGGCAACCAAATCTTGAGAAAATACGTTTATACAAGAATTTGGCTACTGTTAAAGCCGTGCAGTCCACAGTAGCTTTAGCCTCTATCCATTTAGTGGCATAACATGTGGCCATCAAAATATACTTTTTATCTCCAGGTTGACCAGTTGGACTAATTGGTCCTATGAAATCAAGACCCCATCGTTCAAATGGAAGCCATCCGGTAGATATGACCAATGGTTGGAAATTCAATCTGGTTGGTGCGGGAGCACACCTCTCGCAGATGTGGCATTCTTTAGCAAACTTGTTTGCATCCTTGAAAATGTGAGGCCACCATCGACCTTTGTGGATGATTTTATGAGCCAATTCTTCCCCCCTTAGATGTCCTTCACTGTGTGTAGCCTCTAGCAGAAGATTTACCTCCTCTGGATAGACACACCTTCTCAATATATCATCCTAACAGTATTTATATAAATTTCCATTTATAAGAGAATATGCTTTAGTTTTCAAAAGTAATCTTCTTTTTTCTACAGGTGTCAAATGTTCTGGGATCTTTCCAGTAGTAAGAACATGGAGAATTTCATCATACCAACCAGTTCGAATTGCTACCAGGAAAAGATTGCTATCCACCAGTTTGTCATTG
Source organism: Ceratopteris richardii (assembly GCA_020310875.1). Classification (NCBI taxonomy): domain Eukaryota; kingdom Viridiplantae; phylum Streptophyta; class Polypodiopsida; order Polypodiales; family Pteridaceae; genus Ceratopteris; species Ceratopteris richardii. The sequence continues at coordinate 67,542,230 of CM035440.1, read as the reverse complement.
ATACCTATTGCCTTCTCGCTCATTGCTGTCTTGGACACTTGATCTGCCATGTAGTGCTCTTTTCCCGAGCTTAACATGAATATCAAAATTAAATTCTTGAAATAGGAGTAACCATCTCCAAATCCTTCCAGCTACTCTAGGCTTGTTTATCAAATACTTCAAGGGTTGATGATCAGAAATAACAATGAAATGTACACCAAGGAGATAATGTCCGAACTTCTGAAGAGCAAATACGATAGCCAAACCTTCTCTTTCCATTGTACTCTAATTTCTTTCAGCTTGGTTGAGTAGTCTGCTGGCATAAGAGATAGGTCTATCCACTTTGTGAGATGATGGTTGAGCTAGAACTGCACCAACAGCATGAAGACTAGCATCTGTATGCACATGAAATTCCAATGACCAATTAGGAACACTTAAAAGTGGAGTAGTACATAGCCTCAAGTTTAGTTCACAAAATGCTTTGTCGGCTTCAGCACTCCATGAGAAAGGGATCTTTTTACTGGTAAGCCTTGACAAGGGTTTAGCAATTTTTGAATACATCCTAATGAATCTTCTGTGATACGCTGCATGGCCCAAGAAAGTTTGCACTTCCTTTGGGCTTTGTGGAATTGGCATGGAAAGAATAGTTGTAACCTTTGCAGGGTCAACAGTTATACCTTCAGCAGATATTATGTGACCAAGAAGAGTGGCCTTAGTGACCAAAAAGTGACATTTATCAGGATTCAATTTCAAACCTGTTTTGAGACATTGCTCAAAAATTTCTTTTAGATTCTCCAAATGGTCATGGAAATCTTGAACTGCTGCCCTTCTATCTGTACCTGAAAATACTGAAAAGTCATCCATGAAAATGCGTAGAAAGGTTGTTAACCATTTGCCCAATATCAGATACATCGTTCTATTAAATGAAGCTGGTGCATTCTTCAAACCAAAAGCCATTCGAGTATAGACATAAGTGCCCCAGGGAGTGACAAAGGCTGTTTTGTCCCTATCATCAGGATGGATCACTATCTGATTGTAGCCACTAAAACCATCCAAGAAACTATACAAAGTGTGACCAGCTACTTCCTCAAGCACTTGCTCTGTGAAGGGCTGAGGAAATCCATCTTGAATAGTCACTTTATTCAAAGCACGAAAATCAACACATACCCTTATTTTTCCACTTTTTTTCTTGGGTACAATAACCATAGAAAAAAGCCACTTGGAATATTCTACTGGAACAATTATACCTACTTCTTCTAGTTTTGTAATCTCCGCTTTTACCGCCTCTGCATACTTCGGATTGAGATGATATGGCCTACTTCTTACAGGCACAGCTCCCTCAACCAAGGGTATCCGATGTAATCCAAGCTCTTCTGGTATTCCTATTAGATCTTTGTAGGACCATGCAAAGACACTTTTGTAAGTAAAGAGCAAGGAAGTTACCTTCTGTAGCAAAGGAGGATAATGCCATAACCAGGATGCTAAGTGGACTACTTGAAGGTTCTCTTCATTTCCTAAATTTACTTCTTGAACCAATGTTTCAGGACTGGTCTTGTTTGAGAAATCATCTCCACTATATGCAGGAGTGGATTTTAATTTATATTCTGCAACATGTTCTCCCATCCATCCTTGAGGTATATCTGCAAAAGGAAGATCTTCCCTGCTCTTAAATTCATAACCTTCTCCCTCCGATACTTTTATATTGGTTGCCTCCTCAAAGCTAGTATTTTCGTGCAATTGCTCATTCTCCAATACCTTGTGGTCTTCATTTACCTTATCTGCAACTTCTTCCTCAATTTCATTGATCTCCACTGTGCAACACTCTGTAATTCCCATCATCCAATTTAACAATGTATCATCTTCTTGGGGTATAGAGGGCATTACCTGAGTATCCACAGTATATCCAGTGGTTTTTCGTGAGTCGAATCCCTCTTGCAAATGTAATTGTAGTTGGCTATTGGTGCTTGTTGAAATCCATAGTTTGCTTTTCCCCCAATCTTGCAAAGCTTTTTCTTGTCTCAGCCAAGGTCTCCCCAGGAGTAAAGGGTAAGAAGTCTCCTGTGGAAGTGCACTAACAACAAAATCCAACACAAAGTGACAACCCTGTACTATCATCCGTACCTTTTCAATAATGCCAAGAGGCGCAACCCGATGTTGATCTGCTAGTGTAACTATAAATGGTTCCATTTTGGTTGGGTTCAAATTCAGTTTCTTCATTGTGAAATTTGGCATCAAATTGATACTAGAGCCCCCATCTATGATCACACCTCTGAGAGTTTCATCCTTTATACAAATAGATAATCTTGAGCTTTGGTAGTCTGCTAAGGGTGCAGGGGGAAAATCAACCATGAAACCATCTATACTAGGTGATTGGACCAAGTGAGCAGAGTGTATAATCTTCAGTAAGTCACTTTTTAATTTTGAATCCATCCTTATAAGTTCATATAGACTAACCTTGTGATGAATACCTTTCAAGATCTGTTCAATGTTTACCTCTTGAGTGTTTTCTTGCAGACTTGTTGGTTGGCCCTTTAGAGAAGTAGTCATCTTATTATAAGCTCCTTCAATTTCTGCTTTGTCCTTCCATCCAGACTCCTTTTCTTCCTCTTTATCCTGAAATCCTTATTGTTCATCTCTCTGGGTTGCAGCTGCTTGCCTAGCTCTAGTCATCATGGGTATTGCAGAGGATGAAACAGCATAAGTCTGAGTGGTTTTTCCTTCTTCATATGTGTAGAGGTCGGAAACTCTCAGATGCCTTGGGCTGTAGCTTCAGGGAGTATTCCGTTTCATTTTCTGGACTTATTGGTGCTCCGGCAGTTGTTGCTATCAGTGTCCCGGGTAGTTGTTGCTTTCATTTCAGTTGATTTGTTTTATCTCTCGGCCTCTCACTTTCTCATCTATCTCCCTTTCTCACTCTATCTCTCTCTCGTTCTCTCTCTCTCTCTCTCACTCCCTCTCTCTCCCTCTCTTTCTCTTTCTCCCTCTCTATTTTTCTCACTCTCTATTTCTCTCTCTCATTTTCCCTCTCTTTGTCTATCTCTCTCTCCCCTCTCTCTCCCTCTCTCTTCCTTCTCTCTCCTCGCCCTCTCGTCCCTTCTCTCTCTCTCTCTCTCTCTCTCTCTCTCTCTCTCTCTCTCTCTCTCTCTCTCTATTTCTCTCTCCCCTCTCTCTCCCTCTCTCTTCCTTCTCTCTCCCCGCCTTCTCGTCCTCTCTCTCTCTCTCTCTCTCTCTCTCTCTCTCTCTCTCTCTCTCTCTCTCTCTCTCTCTCTCTCTCTCTCTCTCTCTCTCTCTCTCTCTCTCTCTCTCTCTCTCTCTCTCTCTCTCTCTCTCTCTCTCTCTCTCTCTCTCTCTCTCTCTCTCTCTCTCTCTCTCTCTCTCTCTCTCTCTCTCTCTCTCTCTCTCTCTCTCTCTCCCTCTCTCTCTTCCCCCCTTTTTCTTCTCTCTCTTCCGCACCCGCCTCCGCCTCCTCACCCCCCTTCTGCCTCCGCCTCCTCACCCCCCTTCCGCCTCCTCACCCCCCTTCCGCCTCCGCCTCCTCACTCCCCTTCCGCCTCCGCCTCCTCACCCCCCTTTCCGCCTCCTCCTCCTCACCCCCCTTTCCGCCTCCGCCTCCTCACTCCCCTTCCGTCTCCGCCTCCTCACCCCCCTTCCGCCTCCGCCTCCTCACCCCCCTTTCGCCTCCGCCTCCTCACTCGCCTTCCGCCTCCGCCTCCTCCCCCCCCTTTCCGCCTCCGCCTCCTCACCCCCCTTCCGCCTCCGCCTCCTCACCCCCCTTCCGCCTCCGCCTCCTCACCCCCTTTCCGCCTCCGCCTCCTCACCCCCCTTCCGCCTCCGCCTCCTCACCCCCCTTCCGCCTCCGCCTCCTCACCCCCTTCCGCCTCCGCCTCCTCACCCCCCTTCCGCCTCCGCCCTCCGCACCCCCTCACACCTCCGCCCCCCTCGCGCACACACTCCACCCCCTCACTTTCTATCTCTCCCACACCGACGCATGCAACCCACACCCACCGGCACACACACACACGCACATGCAACACACACACACACATGCAACACACACACCCACATGCACGCACACATACACACAACCATGCATACACACTCACCTACATATTCTCACTCACATACACATGCACACACACCCGAATTTATACATATACACACCCCCACACATTCCACGCACGTTGGGACATTTGCATTTCTGTGAGAGGTGTTTTGCCCTATTGCAATTGCGAATAGTTACATGACCCATACACAAGCAGATAAGGAATCTCTTCGTGTTCGAAGGAGCCTTAACAAGTTAGCAATAACCACGGCTAGTGAGTCTACCTCCCCTCTGTCCTCCCTAAATTTGTCTATTGATTTGGGTGCGACACCATTGTCAAAAGAAGGGTATAGGAGAACTCTAGACTTCTCCTCAGATACGTCAGAAGAGACACCAGTCCAAATGGAGGATCTTTCTCATTTGCTCTCCAGATTAAACATCAAGTTCCCTACCTTCAAGGGACATGCATATGAAGATGCGGATGATCATGTGAGGAGATTTATCTCTTTATGCCGTGGAAGAGGTCTGCAAAATAGAGAGGATGCAATGCTGGCACTTTTTCCATCCACATTGGAGGGTCTTGCAGATAAATGGTATAGTCAATATGCAGATGGCCATTTCACTACATGGGAGGCTTTGAAGGCGGCGTTCTCACAGACATTCCGGCCAAGTGATTCCTCGGAAAGAGCTCTAGATCAGCTAGAGAATTTGAAGCTAAGATCAGGTGAATCTTTTCATGAACTTCACACTAGAACAAAAGCACTTTTTGCACGACTACCACATGCTCCAGGTGACTTTTTGGTTAAAAAGTGGATAGAGAAGGCTCTACCCAGGTCATCTCAGCACAAGCTTCAGGAGTCTCTTAGATTGGATGCGACCCTCAATGATTTTGTTGCAGCGGCATCACGCATTGAAGAAGCAAGGCAACATTTTGAAGGAGATACACAACAAAAGTATGCTGCAGATCTGGATCCTATTGAGCAACTAAGGAGGGAACTGGAAGCATTGAAGATGCAACAAAATCAACAAGAAGAGAAGGTCTTCCCACCACTGCATCGCACTGATGATGAAGTAGCCCAACTTCGCTGAGAGTTAGAAGATTTGAAGACCACTCAGGATATAAGGAGACAAATTTGGTGTACAATCTGTAACAACAATGGACATTGCAATGCTAATTGCCCTATTAAGGTAAGCTGTCAATTTTCTGGAAAAGATGGTCATGAAGCAAGGGATTGCTACTACCTCAAGGGTACACAGCAGAGAGGTAACCCTCAAAATTTGGATTCATATTATGCTAGTACATCAAATACTTCAAATAGAGAGGAGAATCGGCCTGCAAAGCCTAGATATAATAGACCTTTGATGTGCTATCGTTGTGGTGAGTATGGCCACATGCAAAATCGGTGTTCCCTCCCAGAAGATGCACCACCTTGTCAACATTGTCCAGAGGCCAAGGATCATTACACCAAAGATTGCCCGAGAGGTCGTCCTGCTCCAATTCATATGATTGCAGTCTCTCCACATGAAGAAGGAAAAACTACTCAGTCTTATGTCGTTTCATCCTCTGCAATACCCATGATGACTAGAGCTAGGCAAGCAGCTGCAACCCAGAGAGATGAACAACAAGGATTTCAGGATAAAGAGGAAGAAAAGAAGTCTGGATGGAAGGACCAAGTGGAAATTTAAGGAGCTTATGAAGAAATGACTACTTCTCTAAGGGGCCAACCAACACGTCTACAAGAAAATACTCAGGAGGTAAACATTGAACAGATCTTGAAAGGTATTCATCACAAGGTTAGTCTATATGAACTTATAAGGATGGATTCAAAAATAAGAAGTGACTTACTGAAGATTATACACTCTGCTCACTTGGTCCAATCACCTAGTATAGATGGTTTCATGGTTGATTTTCCTCCTGCACCCTTAGCAGACTACCAAAGTTCGAGATTATCAGTTTGTATAAAGGATGAAGCTCTTACAGGTGTGATCATAGATGGAGGCTCTGGTATCAATTTGATGCCAGATTTTACAATGAAGAAGCTGAAATTGAACCCCACCAAGTTGGCACCATTCACGGTTACATTAGCAGATCAACATCGGGTTGCGCCACTTGGCATTATTGAAAAGGTATTGATGGTAGTACAAGGTTGCCACTTTGTGTTGGATTTTGTTGTTATTGCACTTCCACAGGAGACTTCCTATCCTTTGCTCCTGGGGAGACGTTGGCTGAGACAAGCAAAAGCTTTGCAAGATTGGGGAAAAAATAAACTATGGATTTCAACAAATACCAATAGCCAATTGCAACTACATTTGGAAGAAGGATTCGACTCAGGAAAAACTATTGGATATACTATGGATACTCAGGTAATGCCCTCTCTACCCCAAGAAGATGATACATTGTTAAATTGGATGATGGGAAGTGTAGAGTGTTGCACAGTGGAGATCAATGAAATTGAGGAAGAGGTTGCAGATAAGGAAATTACAGAAAAGGGCAATGAAGACCACAAGGTGTTGGAGAATGAGCAACTGAAGGAAAATACAATCTTTGAAGAGGCTACCAATATAAAAGTATCAGAGAGGGAAGATTATGAACCTAAGAGCAGAGAAGATCTCCCTTTTGCAGATATACTTCAAGGTTGGATGAAAGAACATGTTGCAGAATATAAACTAAAATCCACTCCTGTATATAGTGGAGATGATTTCTCAAGCAAGACCAGTCCTGAAACATTGGTTCAAGAAGTAAATTTAGGGGATGAAGAGAACCCTCAAATGGTCCATTTGGCATCCTGGTTGTGGTATTATCCTCCCTTGCTACAGAAGGTAACTTCTTTGCTTTTCACTTATAAAAGTGTCTTCGCATGGTCCTACAAAGATCTAATAGGGATACCAGAAGAGCTTGGGTTACATCGGATACCCTTAGTTGAGGGAGCCGTGCCTGTAAGAAGTAGGCCATATCGCCTCAATCCGAAGTATGCAGAGGCAGTAAAAGCAGAGATTACAAAACTAGAAGAAGCAGGTATAATTGTTCCAGTAGAACATTCCAGGTGGCTTTCCTCTATGGTTATTGTGCCCAAGAAAAATAGTGGAAAAATAAGAGTATGTGTTCATTTCCGTGCTTTGAATAAAGTGACTATCCGAGATGGATTTCCTCAGCCCTTCACAGAGCAAGTGCTTGAGGAAGTAGCTGGTCACACTTTGTATAGTTTCTTGGACGGTTTTAGTGGCTACAATCAGATAGTGATCCATCCTGATGATAGGGACAAAACAGCTTTTGTCACTCCCTGGGGCACTTATGTCTATACTCGAATGGCTTTTGGTTTGAAGAATGCACCGGCTTCATTTAATAGAACGATGTATCTGATATTGGGCAAATGGTTAACAACATTTCTTCGAATTTTTATGGATGACTTTTCAGTATTCTCAGGAACAGATAAAAGAGCTGCAGTTCAAGATTTCCATGACCATTTGGAAAATTTAAAAGAAATTTTTGAGCAATGTCTCAAAACAGGTTTGAAATTGAATCCTGATAAATGTCACTTTTTGGTCACTAAGGGTACTCTTCTTGGTCACATAGTATCTGCTGAAGGCATAACTGTTGACCCTGCAAAGGTTACAGCTATTCTTTCCATGCCAATTCCACAAAGCCCAAAAGAAGTGCAAAGTTTCTTGGGACATGCAGGGTATCACAGAAGATTCATTAGGATGTATTCAGAAATTGCTAAGCCCTTGTCAAGGCTTACCAGTAAAAAGATCCCTTTCTCATGGAGTGCTGAAGCCGACAAAGAATTTTGTGAACTAAAGTTGAGGCTATGTACTGCTCCACTTTTAAGTGTTCCTGATTGGTCATTGGAATTTCATGTGCATACAGATGCTAGTCTTCATGCTGTTGGTGCAGTTCTAGCTCAACCATCATCTCACAAAGTGGATAGACCTATCTCTTATGCAAGTAGACTACTCAACCAAGCTGAAAGAAATTACAGTACAACGGAAAGAGAAGGTTTGGCTATCGTATTTGCTCTTCAGAAGTTCCGACATTATCTCCTTGGTGTACATTTCATTGTTATTTCTGATCATCAGCCCTTGAAGTATCTGATAAACAAGCCTAGAGTAGCAGGAAGGATTTGGAGATGGTTACTCTTGTTTCAAGAATTTAATTTTGATATTCATATTAAGCCAGGCAAAGAGCATTACATGGCAGATCAAGTGTCTAGGACGGCAATGAGTGAAAAGGAAATAGGTATCATTGATGAACTAGTGGATAGCAATCTCTTCCTAGTAACAATTCGGACTGGTGGGTATGATGAAATTCTTCATGTTCTCACTACTGGAAAGATCCCAGAACACTTGACACCTGTAGAAAAAAGAAGATTACTTCTGAAAACCAAAGCCTATTCTCTTATAAATGGTAATTTATATAAATACTGTCAGGATGATATCTTGAGAAGGTGTGTCTATCCAGAGGAGGTAAATCTTTTGCTAGAGGCAGCACACAATGAAGGACATCTAAAGGGGGAAGAATTGGCTCATAGAATCATCCACAAGGGTTTATGGTGGCCTCATATTTTCAAAGATGCAATCAAGTTTGCTAAAGAATGCCACATCTGCCAGAGATGTGCTCCCGCGCCAACCAGATTAAATTACCAACCATTAGTCATATCTACCGGATGGCTTCCATTTGAACGATGGGGTCTTGATTTCATAGGGCCAATTAGCCCTACTGGGCAACCAGGAGGTAAAAAGTATATTTTGATGGCTACATGCTATGCCACTAAATGGATAGAGGCTAAAGCAACTATGGACTGCACGGCTTTAACAGTAGCTAAATTTATGTATAAACGTATTTTCTCAAGATTTGGTTGCCCACTGGAAATTACTAGTGACAGGGGCACACATTTTGTAAATCAATTGCTCCAGTTTATATTTGACAGGTACAAAATCTTCCATAAAAAATCTTGTGCCTATTACCCAAGGGAAAATGGCCAAGCAGAGAGTTCCAATAAGATTTTGATCGGACTACTTCGCAAATTATCTTTCGATCATCAAAGCTCTTGGCCGTTAGCATTGATCGGTGCAATTTGGGCTTTCAGAACCACGAAGAAGGGAACCACAGGCGAAACTCCATTTCGCTTAGTTTATGGAAAAGAGGCATTGGCACCATTTGAGTTCATAATCAGAAAGGAAATAGGAATCAAAGCCATTGGAATTGAACCCCCCATTCAGAGATTGGTGGCATTAGAAGAGTACAGAGAAGGGGCAATGCAGAAACTTCTGGTGACACAAGAAGAGCGCAAGAAATTACATGACAGGTATCTGAGATCGAGTGAAGTTCAAGAAGGGTCCATGGTTTTAGTGCATCAAGTCCCGACAATTTCAACTAAATTGGCCCCCAAATGGAGAGGACCATATAAGGTTATCAAGGTATTGCCACATGGTGCAGTGCATCTGGAAGATCTGCAGGGTAAAAGGATTCCCCTGGTTAACATCTCCAGGGTGAAGAAGTATCTGAACTAGGTCAAAATGGAAGCATTACACCCTTGAATAAGGGAAAAATTGCACCGAGACGGTGCAAAAGCTTGATGTGGGGGTCTGTAGAGGTCGAAAACTCTCAGATGCCTTGGGCTGTAGCTTCAGGGAGTATTCCGTTTCATTTTCTGGACTTATTGGTGCTCCGGCAGTTGTTGCTTTCAGTGTCCCGGGTAGTTGTTGCTTTCGTTTCAGTTGATTTGTTTTATCTCTCGGCCTCTCACTTTCTCATCTATCTCCCTTTCTCACTCTATCTCTCTCTCGTTCTCTCTCTCTCTCTCACTCCCTCTCTCTCCCTCTCTTTCTCTTTCTCCCTCTCTATTTTTCTCACTCTCTATTTCTCTCTCTTATTTCTCTCTCTCATTTTCCCTCTCTCTCTCTATCTCTCTCTCCCCTCTCTCTCCCTCTCTCTTCCTTCTCTCTCCTCGCCTTCTCGTCCCTTCTCTCTCTCTCTCTCTCTCTCTCTCTCTCTCTCTCTCTCTCTCTCTCTCTCTCTCTCTCTCTCTCTCTCTCTCTCTCTCTCTCTCTCTCTCTCTCTCTCTCTCTCTCTCTCTCTATTTCTCTCTCCCCTCTCTCTCCCTCTCTCTTCCTTCTTTCTCCCCTCCTTCTCGTCCTCTCTCTCTCTCTCTGTCTCTCTCTCTCTCTCTCTCTCTCTCTCTCTCTCTCTCTCTCTCTCTCTCTCTCTCTCTCTCTCTCTCTCTCTCTCTCTCTCTCTCTCTCTCTCTCTCTCTCTCTCTCTCTCTCTCTCTCTCTCTCTCTCTCTCTCTCTCTCTCTCTCTCTCTCTCTCTCTCTCTCTCTCTCTCTCTCTCTCTCTCTCCCTCTCTCTCTTCCCCCACCTTTTTCTTCTCTCTCTTCCGCACCCGCCTCCGCCTCCTCACCCCCCTTCCGCCTCCGCCTCCTCACCCCCCTTCCGCCTCCACCTCCTCACCCCCCTTCGGCCTCCGCCTCCTCACTCACCTTCCGCCTCCGCCTCCTCACCCCTCTTTCCGCCTCCGCCTCCTCACCCCCCTTTCCGCCTCCGCCTCCTCACTCCCCTTCCGTCTCCGTCTCCTCACCCCCCTTCCGCCTCTGCCTCCTCACCCCCCTTCCGCCTCCGCCTCCTCACTCGCCTTCCGCCTCCGCCCCCTCCCCCCCCTTTCCGCCTCCGCCTCCTCACCCCCCTTCCGCCTCCGCCTCCTCACCCCCCTTCCGCCTCCGCCTCCTCACCCCCCTTCCACCTCCGCCTCCTCACCCCCTTTCCGCCTCCGCCTCCTCACCCCCCTTCCGCCTCCGCCTCCTCACCCCCCTTCCGCCTCCGCCTCCTCACCCCCTTCCGCCTCCGCCTCCTCACCCCCCTTCCGCCTTCGCCCTCCGCACCCCCTCACACCTCCGCCCCCCTCGCGCACACACTCCACCCCCTCACTCTCTATCTCTCCCACACCCACGCATGCAACCCACACCCACCGGCACACACACACACGCACATGCAACACACACACACACATGCAACACACACACCCACATGCACGCACACATACACACAACCATGCATACACACTCACCTACATATTCTCACTCACATACACACGCACACACACCCGAATTTATACATATACACACCCCCACACATTCTTACACACACACCCACACAATCACACACACACCCACACAATCACACACACCCCCACATACATACACACACGCATACGACATTCACACAATGGATCAGGCATGGTAAAGGATGGGTTTGCTGGCGATGATGCTCCTCGGGCTGTATTTCCTGGAATTGTGGGCCGTCCCAAGCACATTGGGTCAGGGTTAGTATGAGGCAAAAATATATATATGTTAGTGATGGGGCTCAACCCAAGCGTGGAATTCTCATCTGCGAAATACCCAATTACAAGACTTGTTGTGTCGATCGAAGACTCCATGTTTACCAGGATAATTGGGAACATTATAGCAAGTTCACTGAACAGATTGGCAAATAAGTTATTGAAGATGATTTAGTAGTCACCCACCCCATGTGGGTACAGGATAACAATGTACTGGGTAAAAAGTGAAAGCAGGGCAAAGCTTTTTGTCACCAATCATTCACGGCGACTACCTATTTTTGTGGATCTAATTCAAATCAAGTGGAATATTTGGCCTACCCTCCAATTTTGGGTGATCAACCGGCGCGTGATCAGTGGACGTGAAGATTCGGCATGGCTCTCTTGGCCTATAGAGGCCTATATAAACAAGGGATTTGTGCTCATTTGGGTACACACTTGTTGGTACATTTTTTCTGGAGTCACTTTGCTGTGAATATACGTGCAGAAGACCTCTCTTGCACTGGTTGGTTTCAAGTCTACTGTGGGAGCTACTCTGTCGTGTATACAGAGGGTAGGCTTCACAGTGAAGGGCTATGAGCACTATAGTGTAAGAGAGTAGCTTGGATTTATCTTCCTTTCTGTGAGTCAGTGTGTTGATTAACCCCTATTCTCTTGAGAAATTCTACTGTTGTATTGTCCTGAGTTAGACTGCATGTAATGAGCCCTTAAGCTGATGAGAAGATTCTGTGCATTGAGCTTATTTATTTCTAGGATGGCATGTTAGCCTTCTAAGCCTGCACTTTTGAGCATCTGACCAACCTTGTAATCATCTGAGTCAAATCAAGAAGTGATTGGTCTTCCTTGGTCATTTGTTGTCCATATTTTCTGAAGCATTTACCATTCTGTACAATTCTTGTTGTCTGCCTGCTCACAGAAATGTTAAAGGGTATACTTCCCTAAAGAGAACCCCCCTTGAGTACGCGACATACTGGAAGTGTTAATCTTTAATCTTTACTCTTGTCAAAAGCGGATACCCCAGTACCTCCTCTACAATGTGGAGAGACTGCAATCATGTGAATTGGAGCAGGACGACCTCTTGGGCAATCTTTGGTATAATGATCCTTGGCCTCTTGACAATGTTGACAAGGAGGTGCATCTTCAGGAAGAGAACACCTGTTTTGCATGTGGCCGTACTCACCACAAGGATAGCACATCAAAGGTCTATTATACCTAGGCTTTGCAGGCCGATTCTCTTCTCTATTAGATGTATTTGAAGTACTAGCATAGTATGAATCCAAAGTTTGAGGGTTACTTCTTTGTTGTGTACCCTTGAGGTAGTAGCAATCTCTAGCTTCATGACCATCCTTTCCACAAAATTGACAGCTTACCTTGTTAGGGCAATTAGCATTGGAATGTCCATTGTTGTTACAGATCGTGCACCAAATTTGTCTCCTTATATCTTGTGTGGTCTTCAAATCTTCTAACTCACGGCAAAGTTGGGCTACTTCATCATCCGTGCGTCGCAGTGGTGGCAAGACCTTCTCTTCTTGTTAATTTTGTTGCATTTTTAATGCCTCCAGTTCCCTCCTTAGTTGCTCAATAGGATCCAGGTCTGCAGCATACTTAGGTTGTGTATCCCCTTAAAAATGTTGCCTTGCTTCTTCAATGCGTGATGCCGCTGCAACAAAATCATTGAGGGTCGCATCCAATCTAAGAGACTCACGAAGCTTCTGCTGAGATGACCTCGGCAGAGCCTTCTCTATCCACTTTTTAACCAAAAAGTCACCTGGAGCATGTGGCAGACGTGCAACAAGTGCTTTTGTTCTAGTGTGAAGTTCATGAAAAGATTCACCTGATCTTAGCTTCAAATTCTCTAGCTGATCTAGAGCTCTTTCTGAGGAATCACTTGGTCGGAATGTCTGTGAGAATGCCGCCTTCAGAGCCTTCCATGTAGTGAAATGGCCATCTGCATATTGACTATACCATTTATCTGCAAGACCCTCCAATGTGGATGGAAAAAGTGCTAGCATTGCATCCTCTCTATTTTGCAAACCTCTTCCACGGCATAAAGAGATGAATCTCCTCACATGATCATCAGCATCCTCATAAGCTTGTCCCTTTGAAGGTAGGGAATTTGATGTTTAATCTGGAGAGCAAATGAGAGAGGTCCTCCATTTGTACTGGTGTTTCTTCGGACGTGTCTGAGGAGAAGTCTAGGGTTCTCCTATACCTCTCTTTTGACAACGGTGTCGTACCCAAATCAATAGATAAATTTAGGGAAGGCAGAGGGGAGGTAGACTCACCAGCCGTGGTTATTGCTAACTTGTTAAGGCTCCTCCGAACACGAAGAGACTCCTTATCTGCTCGTGTATGGGTCATGTACCTACTTGCCAATGTAATAGGGCAAAAATACCTCTCACAGAAATGCAAAGGTCCCACCGTGCGTGCCAAACTGTAGAGGAGGTACTGGGGTATCCGCTTTTAACAAGAGTAAAGATTAAAGATTAACACTTCTAGTACGTCGCCTACTCAAGGGGGGTTCTCTTTAGGGAAGTATACCCTTTAACATTTCTGTGAGCAGGTAGATAACACGGATTGCACAGAGTGGTAAATACTTCGGAAAATATGAGCAACAAATGACCAAAGAAGACCGTACACTTCTTGATTCAAATCAGGTGATTACAAGGTTGGGCAGAGTGGTGCTCAAAAGTGCAAACTTTCTGCTAACGAGCCGCTAGCTTAGGGCTAACAAGCCACCCTAAAAGTAAATAACTCTAACACAACAGATTCTTCCCATCAGCATAAGGGGCCACTGATACGCACACTAACTCAGAACAATACAAAGAATTTCTCAAGAGGATAGAACCTAATGAACAACACTGACTCACAGAAAAGAAGAAGAATCCAAGCTACTCTCTTACACTATAGTGCTCATAGCCCTCCACTGAGAAGCCTACCCTCTGTATACACACTACAGAGTAGCTCCTACAATAGGCTTGAAACCACCAAGTGCAAGAGGAGGACTTCTGCACGTATACACGAACCTCTGTATCTCTAAAATTGTACCAAATGAGCATAAATCCATTGTTTTTATAGGCCCCAATAGGCCAAGAGGGCCTTGCTTCACGTCCACTGATCACGCGCCAGTGGATTGCCCAAAATTGGGGGGGGGGGGGTAGGTCAATTATTCCTTTGATTGGAATTGGATCCAAAAAACTAGGTAGTCGCCGTGAATGGTTGGCGGCAACATTTGTTTATCCACTTTCACTTTTAACACCTTGAGGTATCTGGAGTAGGGCCCGATGCCCTTGTTCAATCCTTCATGGATTTGCTTTTCCTTATCAGTTCTCTTTGAAATAGCACAGGCCTTCAAGATGCAGGTGTAGGTAACAGACTCTGGAAAGATTCCCTCCCTTCTCATAGGATCATAGCACTGAATGATTTGCCATTTTACCCACATTCACAATCTAAAAGTGAGCATAGTGTATGATACGACATCACGAACCTTGGAGTCAATTTGCAGCTCCCAGCTTCCTTCCTTACAACATCAAGCACGGAATCGATCAGCTCGGCCCCTCCCGTATAGTGGCCCTTGACCCAATTGTTTCCAGCTCCACTTCTGACACTATTCATGGTCCCAGGTTCCAGATCCATTAGGACTACCTGCGGAACATAGCAACCACCACTACCCTCATTGCAATCGGCATTGATTCTTTCTAATTGCAAATCGAAATCGCCACCATATCTTCCGTGGGGTCA
The DNA here is from genome assembly GCA_020310875.1 of Ceratopteris richardii. Lineage (NCBI taxonomy): Eukaryota > Viridiplantae > Streptophyta > Polypodiopsida > Polypodiales > Pteridaceae > Ceratopteris > Ceratopteris richardii. Next base: position 67,527,136 of record CM035440.1, on the reverse strand, counting down.
ATGCCATGCTCATCGCATATCACTTCCCAAAACTTCAGGCCTATCTGGTTACCACATTGTCCACCTTGTGTGTGTGTGTGTGAGGGGGGGGTGTGTGTATGTCGCATGGGTGTGTGTGTGATTGTGTGGGGGTGTGGTGCATGTGTGTGTGAGAATGTGTGTGTGTGAGTGTGTGTGTGTGAGTGCGTATGTGCGGATATGTGTGTGTGTGAGTATGGGGGTGCGTGGGTTGCATGTGTGCTGGTATGTGTGGGGGTGTGAGGGTATGTGTGTATACATGTGTGTGAATGTGTGTATATGTATGAGTGTGTGTGCATGTGAATGTGCGCATGTGTGCATGTATGTGTGTGAATGTGCGCATGTGTGCATGTATGTGGTGAGTGTGTAGGTGCATGTGTGTGAGTGCAAATGTGCATGTGCGTGAGTGCATGCATGTGTGAGTCTGTGAGGGCAGGCGCAAGTGAGGGGGGGGGGGGCTTGCGGGGAAGGTGGCGGGGTTTGGGGGGAATGGTGGGGGTGAGCGGGGGGCGGGGGTGAGGGGCCTGCGGGGGGGATGGCGGGGTTGGCGGCGGGAGTGAGGGGGCCTGCGGGGGGGGGGGGGGGGGGGGGGGTAAGGCGGGGTTGGTGGCGGGAGTGAGGGGGCCTGCGGGGGGGAAAGGCGGGGGTGGTGGCGGGGAGCGCGGGGGAATCTGCGGGGTGGTGGGGGAGAGAGAGAGAGAGAGAGAGAGAGAGAGAGAGAGAGAGAGAGAGAGAGAGAGAGAGAGAGAGAGAGAGAGAGAGAGAGAGAGAGAGAGAGAGAGAGAGAGAGAGAGAGGAATCGGTGAGGGTGAGTGGCGGGGTGAGGGGGGAGATGGAGGGGGTGAGTGGCGGGGTGAGGGGGGAGATGGAGGGGGTGGGTGCGGGAGTGATGGGAGGAGAGAGAGAGAGAGAGAGAGAGAGAGAGAGAGAGAGAGAGAGAGAGAGAGAGAGAGAGAGAGAGAGAGAGAGAGAGAGAGAGAGAGAGAGAGAGAGAGAGAGAGAGAGGTACGTGAGGGGGGGGCTTTGCGGGGAGGCAGAGGGGGGTGAGAGGAGGGGGCTGAGGGGGGGCTTGCGGGGAGGGCTGAGGGGGGGTTAGAGGGGGGGCTTTGCGGTGAGGCAGAGGGGGGTTAGAGGGGAGGGCTGAGGGGGGGCTTGCGGAGATAGGTGCGGAGATGGTGGGCGGAGGTGGTGGGAGGGAGTGATCGGAGGGGAGAAAAAGAGAGAGAGAGAGAGAGAGAGAGAGAGAGAGAGAGAGAGAGAGAGAGAGAGAGAGAGAGAGAGAGAGAGAGAGAGAGAGAGAGAGAGAGAGAGAGAGAGAGGGGTACGTGAGGCGGGGGGCTTTGCGGGGAGGCAGAGGGGGGTTAGAGGGGGGCTTTGCGGTGAGGGCTGAGGGGGGGTTTAGAGGGGAGGGTTGAGGGGGGGCTTGCGGGGAGGGCTGAGGGGGGGTTAGAGGGGGGGCTTTGCGGGGAGGCAGAGGGGGGTTAGAGGGGGGCTTTGCGGGGAGGGCTGAGGGGAGGTTTAGAGGGGAGGGCTGAGGGGGGGCTTGCGGAGATAGGTGCGGAGGTGGTGGGCGGAGGTGGTGGGAGGGAGTGATGGGAGGGGAAAAAGAGAGAGAGAGAGAGAGAGAGAGAGAGAGAGAGAGAGAGAGAGAGAGAGAGAGAGAGAGAGAGAGAGAGAGAGAGAGAGAGAGAGAGAGAAAGAGAGGGGGTACGTGAGGGGGGGGCTTTGCGGGGAGGCAGAGGGGGGTTAGAGGGGGGCTTTGCGGGGAGGGCTGAGGGGGGGTTTAGAGGGGAGGGCTGAGGGGGGGCTTGCGGAGATAGGTGCGGAGGTGGTGGGCGGAGGTGGTGGGAGGGAGTGATGGGAGGGGAGAAAGAGAGAGGGAGATTCGGGCAGTTGACCATAAGTAGAATCTTGTCAGCCACCCTCTGAATACAAGGAGAAGAACTGGAGCATATTTATCTCAAAACCATAGAGCCAGTAAAAGAGCGAATGGCAATGCAATCTTTAGCATAGCAACTCTGTCTATCATAGAGAGAGGAAGGAGGGGTACTACAGATAATGAACTCAAATGGTGCCAATGCCTCTTTCCCATATACTAACCGAAATGGAGTCTCGCCTGTAGTTACCCTTTTCGTGGTTCTGAAAGCCCAGATTGCACCGATCAGTGCTAGTGGCCAGGAGCTTTGATGATCGAAAGATAATTTGCGAAGCAATCCAATCAAAATCTTATTGGAGCTTTCTGCTTGGCCATTTGCCCTTGGGTAGTAGGCACAAGATTTTTTATGGAAGATTTTGTACCTGTCAAATATAAACTGGAGCAATTGATTTACAAAATGTGTGCCCCTATCACTAGTTATTTCCAGTGGTCAACCAAATCTTCAGAAAATACGTTTATAGACAAATTTAGCCACTGTTAAAGCCGTGCAGTCCACAGTAGCTTTAGCCTCTATCAATTTAGTGGCATAGCATGTGGCCATCAAAATATACTTTTTCCCTCCAGGTTGACCAGTTGGAATAATTGGTCTTATGAAATCAAGACCCCATCGTTCAAATGGGAGCCATCCTGTAAATATGACCAATGGTTGGAAATTCAATCTGGTTGGCGCGGAGCACACCTCTGGCAGATGTGGCATTCTTTAGAAAACTTGATTGCATCCTTGAAAATATGAGGCCACCATAAACCTTTGTGGATGATTCTATGAGCCAATTCTTCCCCCTTTAGATGTCCTTCATTGTGTGCAACCTCTAGCAGAAGATTTACCTCCTCTGGAGAGACACACCTTCTCAATATATCATCCTGACAGTATTTATATAAATTTCCATTTATAAGAGAATATGCTTTGGTTTTCAGGAGCAATCTTCTCTTTTCTACAGGTGTCAAGTGTTCTGGGATCTTTCCAGTAGTAAGAACATGGAGAATTTCATCATACCAACCAGTCCGAATTGCTACTAGAAAAAGATTGCTATCCACCAATTCATCATTAATACCTGTTGCCTTTTCGCTCATTGCCGTCCTGGACACTTGATCTGCCATGTAGTGCTCTTTTCCTGGCTTAATATGAATATCAAAATTAAATTCTTGAAATAGGAGTAACCATCTCCAGATCCTTCTAGCTACTCTAGGCTTGTTTATCAAATACTTCAAGGGCTGATGATCAGAAATAACAATGAAATGTACACCAAGGAGATAATGTCGGAACTTTTGAAGGGCAAATATGATAGCCAAATCTTCTCTTTCCGTTGTACTGTAATTTCTTTCAGCTTGGTTGAGTAGTCTGCTTGCATAAGAGATAGGTCTATCGACTTTGTGAGATGATGGTTGAGCTAGAACTGCACCAACAGCATGAAGACTAGCATCTGTATGCACATGAAATTCCAATGACCAATTAGGAACACTTAAAAGTGGAGCAGTACATAGCCTCAATTTTAGTTCACAAAATGCTTTGTCAGCTTCAGCACTCCATGAGAAAGGGATCTTTTTGCTGGTAAGCCTTGACAAGGGCTTAGCAATTTCCGAATACATCCTAATGAATCTTCTGTGATACCCTGCATGGCCCAAGAAACTTTGCACTTCCTTTGGGCTTTGTGGAATTGGCATGGAAAGAATAGCTGTAAGCTTTGCAGGGTCAACAGTTATGCCTTCAGCACATACTATGTGACCAAGAAGAGTGCCCTTAGTGACCAAAAAATGACATTTATCAGGATTCAATTTCAAACCTGTTTTGAGACATTGCTCAAAAATTTCTTTTAGATTTTCCAAATGGTCATGGAAATCTTGAACTGCTGCCCTTCTATCTGTACCTGAAAATACTGAAAAGTCATCCATGAAAATGCGTAGAAAGGTTGTTAACCATTTGCCCAATATCAGATACATCATTCTATTAAATGAAGCTGGCTCATTCTTCAAACCAAAAGCCATGCGAGTATAGACATAAGTGCCCCAGGGAGTGACAAAGGCTGTTTTGTCCCTATCATCAGGATGGATCACTATCTGATTGTAGCCACTAAAACCATCCAAGAAACTATACAAAGTGTGACCATCTACTTCCTCAAGTACTTGCTCTATGAAGGGCTGAGGAAATCCATCTTTAACAGTCACTTTATTCAAAGCATGAAAATCAACACATACTCTTATTTTTCCACTATTTCTTTTGGGTACAATAACCATGGAAGAAAGCCACCTGGAATGTTCTAGTGGAACAATTATACCAGCTTCTTCTAGCTTTGTAATTTCTGCTTTTACAGCCTCTGCATATTTCGGATTGAGTCGATATGGTCTACTTCTTATTGGCGCGGCTCCCTCAACTAAGGGTATCCGATGTAACCCAAGCTCTTCTAGTATCCCTGTTAGATCTTTGTAGGACCATGCGAAGACACTTTTGTAAGTAAAAAGCAAAGAAGTTAGCTTCTGTAGCAAAGGAGGATAATGCCACAACCAGGATGCTAAGTGGACTACTTGAGGGTTCTCTTCATTTCCTAAATTTACTTCTTGAACCAATGTTTCAGGACTGGTCTTGTTTGAGAAATCATCTCCACTATATGCAGGAATGGATTTTAATTTATATTCTGCAACATGTTCTTCCATCCATCCTTGAGGTATATCTGCAAAAGGAAGATCTTCTCTGCTCTTAAATGCATAACCTTCTCCCTCCGATACTTTTATATTGGTTGCCTCCTCAAAGCTAGTATTTTCCTGCAATTGCTCATTCTTCAATACCTTGTGGTCTTCATTTACCTTATCTGCAACTTCTTCCTCAATTTCATTGATCTCCACTATGCAACACTCTGCACTTCCCATCATCCAATTTAACAATGTATCATCTTCTTGGGGTATAGAGGGCATTACCTGAGTATCCACAGTATATCCAGTGGTTTTTCCTGAGTCGAATCCGTCTTCCAAATGTAATTGTAGTTGGCTATTGGTGCTTGTTGAAATCCATAGTTTGTTTTTCCCCCAATCTTGCAAAGCTTTTGCTTGTCTCAGCCAAGGTCTCCCCAAGAGTAAAGGGTAAGAAGTCTCCTGTGGAAGTGCAATAACAACAAAATCCAACACAAAGTGGCAACCCTGTACTATCATCCGTACCTTTTCAATAATGCCAAGAGGCGCAACCCGATGTTGATCTGCTAGTGTAACTATAAATGGTGCCATTTTGGTGGGGTTCAAATTCAGTTTCTTCATTGTGAAATCTGGCATCAAATTGATACCAGAGCCTCCATCTATGATCACACCTGTGAGAGTTTCATCCTTTATACAAAGAGATAATCTTGAGCTTTGGTAGTCTGCTAAGGGTGCAAGGGGAAAATCAACCATGAAACCATCTATACTAGGTGATTGGACCAAGTGAGCAGAGTGTATAATCTTCAGTAAGTCACTTCTTATTTTTGAATCCATCCTTATAAGTTCATATAGACTAACCTTGTGATGAATACCTTTCAAGATCTGTTCAATGTTTACCTCCTGAGTGTTTTCTTGCAGACTTGTTGGTTGGCCCGTTAGAGAAGTAGTCATCTTATTATAAGCTCCTTTAGTTTTTGCTTGGTCCTTCCATCCAGACTCCTTTTCTTCCTCTTTATCCTGAAATCCTTGTTGTTCCTCCTTATGAAATCCTTGTTGCTCCTCCGTATGGATTGTTGTTGCTTGTCTAGTTCTAGTCATCATGGGCATTGCAGAGGATGAAACAACATCAGACTGAGTGGTTTTCCCTTCTTCATGTGGAGAGACTACAATCATGTGGATTGGAGCAGGACGACCCCTTGGGCAATCTTTGGTATAATGATCCTTGGCCTCTGGACAATGTTGACAAGGAGGTGCATCTTCTGGGAGGGAACACCTATTTTGCATGTGGCCGTACTCACCACAATGATAGCACATCAAAGGTCTATTATATCTAAGCTTTGCTGGCCGATTCTCCTCTCTATTAGATGTATTTGAAGTACTAGCATAATATGATTCCAAATTTTGAGGGTTACCTCTCTGCTGTGTACCTTTGAGGTAGTAGCAATCCTTGGCTTCATGACCATCTTTTCCACAAAATTGACAGCTTACCTTAATAGGGCAATTAGCATTGGAATGTCCATTGTTGTTACAGATTGTACACCAAATTTGTCTCCTTATAACCTGAGTAGTCCTCAAGTCTTCTAACTCTCGGCGAAGTTGAGCTACTTCATCATCAGTGCGACGTAGTGGTGGCAAGACCTTCTCTTCTTGTTGATTTTGTTGCATCTTCAATGCTTCCAGTTCCCTCCTTAGTTGCTCAATAGGGTCCAGATCTGCAGCATACTTTTGTTGTGTATCCCCTTCAAAATGTTGCCTTGCTTCTTCAATGCGTGATGCCGCTGCAACAAAATCATTGAGGGTCGCATCCAATCTAAGAGATTCACGAAGCTTTTGCTGAGATGACCTGGGCAGAGCCTTTTCTATCCACTTTTTAACCAAAAAGTCACCTGGAGCATGTGGCAGACGTGCAACAAGTGCTTTTGTTCTAGTGTGAAGTTCATGAAAGGATTCACATGGTCTTAGCTTCAAATTCTCTAGCTGATCTAGAGCTCTTTCCGAGGAATCACTTGGACGGAATGTCTGTGAGAACGCCGCCTTCAAAGCCTCCCATGTAGTGAAATGGCCATCTGCATATTGACTATACCATTTATCTGCAAGACCCTCCAATGTGGATGGAAAGAGCGCCAACATTGCATCCTCTCTATTCTGCAGACCTCCTCCACGACATAAAGAGATGAATCTCCTCACATGATCATCACCATCCTCATAAGCTTGTCCCTTGAAGGTAGGGAATTTGATATTTAATCTGGAGAGCAAATGAGAGAGGTCCTCCATTTGTACTGGTGTTTCTTCGGACGTATCTGAGGAGAAGTCTAGAGTTCTCCTATACCTCTCTTTTGACAATGGTGTCGCACCCAAATCAATAGATAAATTTAGGGAGGGTAGAGGGGAGGTAGACTCACTAGCCGTGGTTATTGCTAACTTGTTAAGGCTCCTCCGAACACGAAGAGACTTCTTATCTGCTCGTGTATGGGTCATGTACCTACTTGCCAATGTAATAGGGCAAAAATACCTCTCACAGAAAGTCCCACCGGGCGTGCCAAACTGTAGAGGAGGTACTGGGGTATCCACTTTTATCAAAAGTAGAGAACAAAGATTAACTCATCCAGTACGTCGCCTACTCAAGGGGGGTTCTCTTTAGGGAAGTATACCCTTTAACATTTCTGTGAGCAGACAGAAGGGTTGTACATACTCTAGAAATATTAATCAACAAATGACCACAGAAGACCGTATATTCCTTGATTTGAATCAGATGATTACAAGGTTGGGCAGAGTGATGCTCAAAAAAAATGCAAGCTCAGGGCTAACATGCCACTCTAAAAGTATAAAACCTCAATGCAAAAGAGTCTTCCCATCAGCTTAAGGGGCCAAATATATGCAGTCTAACTCAGAACAATCCAAATGGTAAAGGATTTCTCAAGAGAATAGAGCTTAACAACAACACTGACTCACAAAAAAGAAAGAATCCAAGCCACTCTCTTACACTATAGTGCTCATAGCCCTCCACTGAGAAGCCTACCCTCTGTATCCACACTATAGAGTAGCTCCTACAATAGGCTTGAAACCACCAAGGGCAAGAGAGGACTTCTGCACGTACGTACGAACCATTGTATCTCTAAAAAAAATTGTACCCCAAATGAGCACAAATCCATTGTTTTTATAGGCCCCAATAGGCCAAGAGGGTCTTGCCGATTCCTCACGTTCACCGATCACGCGCCGCTTGATTGCCAAGATTGGAGGGGTAGATCAAATATTCCACTTGATTTGAATTGGATCCTCAAAATAGGCAGTCGTCATGAATGGTTGGCGGAAATAGTCATTTCTCCACTTTGACTTTTACCACTTGCACCTTTACTGTTGCTTTTGAATGCAAGCTGAGCTCCTCATTTTGTGCCGCCCGTGATATTGGATTGTCCTTGAGAAGCACATCCTTCACCTAATTTTTTTTTTTTTAGTAGCTTTTGATCCTTCATATTAAGTGAGCGGTGTAGGAGGTGAGTTGTGGGGAGTTTGAGAGAGATTATAGGGTTTTTGGAGGGCTGTGGAGGGTTGTGGAGTTGTGTGGAGTTGTGTGGGGTTTGTGGGGTTTGTGAGTTGGGGGGAATAGGGGTGAGTTATGGGGAGTTGTGGTGGTTTTTGGGGTGTGGTCAAAAATTTATCCAACATTTCAAAGTTATTATTGCACCATTAGAAAGTACTCATCGAGATCTTTCCAAGGATATATAACATTGTAGGGTTTGGTTAAGAAATGATCCTCCAAATATCCATCCAAACTGTCTGAGAGCCTTATGTAAGGTTGTGGAAAAATGTGGGATCTGAGGGGGGCCGTGGGGGGCCGTGGTGGGTCGTGGTGGAGGTCGCGGTGGTGGGTCGTGGTGGAGGTCGCCGGGGAGGGAGAGGGGGAGGTCGCGGGGGGAGGGAGAGGGGGAGGTCGCGGGGGAGGTCGCGGGGGAGGTTGCGGGGGAGGTCACGGGGGAGGTCGCGGGGGAGGTCGCGCGGGAGGTCGCGGGGGAGGGAGAGGGGGAGGTCGTGGGGGACGTCACGGGGGAGGGAGAGGGGGAGGTCGCGGGGGAGGTCGCGGGGGAGGGAGAGGGGGAGGTCGCGGGGGAAGGAGAGGGGGAGGTCGTTGGGGAGGGCGCGGGGGAGGTTGCGGGGGAGGTCGCGGGGGAGGTCGCGGGGTAGGTTGCGGGGGAGGTCGCGGGGGAGGCTGCGGGGGAGGTCGCGCGGGAGGTCGCGGGGGAGGGAGAGGGGGAGGTCGCGGGGGAGGTTGCGGGGGAGGTCGCGGGGGAGGGAGAGGGGGAGGTTGCGGGGGAGGTCGCGGGGGAGGTTGCGGGGGAGGTCGCGGGGGAGGTCGCGGGGAAGGGAGAGGGGGAGGTCGCGGGGGAGGTCGCGGGGGAGGTCGCAGGGTAGGTTGCGGGGGAGGTTGCGAGGGAGGTCGCGGGGGAGGTCGCGGGGGAGGGAGAGGGGGAGGGCGCGGGGGAGGTTGCGTGGGAGGTCGCGGGGGAGGTTGCGGGGGAGGTCGCGGGGGAGGTTGCAGGGGATTTCGTAGGGGAGGTCGCGGGGGAGGTCGCGGGGGAGGTCGCGGGGAGGTCGCGGGGGAGGTCGCGGGGCAGGTCGCGGGGTAGGTTGCGGGGGAGGTCGCGGGGGAGGTTACGGGGAAGGTCGCGGGGGAGGTCGCGGGGGAGGGAGAGGGGGAGGTCGCGGGGGAGGTTGCGGGGGAGGTCCCGGGGGAGGGAGAGGGGGAGGTTGCAGGGGAGGGAGAGGGAGAGGTTGTTGGGGAGGTCGCGGGGGAGGTCGCGGGGGAGGGAGAGGGGGAGGTCACGCGGGAGGTCGCGGCGGAGGTCGCGGGGGAGGTCGCGGGGTAGGTTGCGGGGGAGGTCGCGGGGGAGGTTGCGGGGGAGGTCGCGGGGGAGGGAGAGGGGGAGGTCGCGGGGGAGGTTGCCGGGGAGGTCGCGGGGGAGGCAAAGGGGGAGGTTGCGGGGGAGGTCGCGGGGGAGGTTGCGGGGGAGGTCGCGGGGGAGGTCGCGGGGGAGGGAGAGGGGGAGGTCGCGGGGGAGGTTGCGGGGGAGGTTTGCGGGGGAGGTTGCGGGGGAGGTCGCGGGGGAGGTCGCGGGGGAGGTCGCGGGGGAGGTTGCAGGGGAGGTTGCGGGGGAGGTCGCGGGGGAGGGAGAGGGGGAGGTTGCGGGGGAAGTTGCGGGGGAGGTCGCGGGGGAGATCGCGGGGGAGGTCGCGGGGGACGTTGCGGGGGAGGTCGCGGGGGAGGTCGCGGGGGAGGGAGAGGGGGAGGTCGTGGGGGAGGTCGCGGAGGAGGTTGTGGGGGAGGCCGCGGGGGAGGTTGCCGGAGGTCGCGGGGGAGGTCGCGGGGGAGGGAGAGGGGAAGGTCGCGGGGGAGGTCGCGGGGGAGGGAGAGGGGGAGGTTGCGGGGGAGGTCGCGGGGGAGATTGCGGGGGAGGTCGCGGGGGAGGTCGCGGGGGAGGGAGAGGGGGAGGTCGCGGGGGAGGTTGCGGGGGAGGTCGCGGGGGAGGTCGCGGGGGAGGTCGCGGGGGAGGTCGCGGGGGAGGTCGCGGGGAAGGGAGAGGGGGAGGTCGCGGGGGAGGTCGCGTGGAAGGGAGAGTGGGAGGTCACGGGGGAAGGAGAGGGGGAGGTCGCGGGGGAGGTCGCGGGGGAGGTGGCGGGGGAGGTCGCGGGGGAGGTCGCGGGGGAGGTTGCGGGGGAGGTTGCGGGGGAGGTTGCGGGGGAGGTCGCGGGGGAGGCCGCGGGGGAGGTCGCGGGGGAGGCCGCGGGGGAGGTCGCGGGGGAGGTCGCGGGGGAGGTTGCGGGGGAAGTCGCTGGGGAGGTTGCGGGGGAGGTTGCGAGGGAGGTCGCGGGGGAGGTCGCGGGGGAGGTTGCGGGGGAGGTCGCAGGGGAGGTTGCGGGGGAGGTTGCGGGGGAGGTCGCGGGGGAGGGAGAGGGGGAGGTCGCGGGGGAGGTTGCGGGGGAGGTCGCGGGGGAGGGAGAGGGGGAGGTCGCGGGGGAGGTTGCGGGGGAGGTCGCGGGGGAGGTTGCAGGGGAGGTCGCGGGGGAGGTCACGGGGGAGGTCGCGGGGGAGGTCGCGGGGGAGGGAGAGGGGGAGGTCACGGGGGAGGTCGCAGGGGAGGGAGAGGGGGAGGTTGCGGGGGAGGTCACGGGGGAGGTTGCGGGGGAGGTCGCGGGGGAGGGAGAGGGGGAGGTCGCGGGGGAGGTTGCGGGGGAGGTCGCGAGGGAGTTCGCAGGGGAGGTCGCGGGGGAGGTTGCAGGGGAGGTCACGGGGGAGGTCGCGGGGGAGGGAGAGGGGGAGGTCGCGGAGGAGGTCGCGGGGGAGGTCGCGGGGGAGGTCGCGGGGGAGGTCGCGGGGGAGGGAGAGGGGGAGGTCGCGGGGGAGGTCACGGGGAAGGGAGAGGGGGAGGTCGCGGGGGAGGTCACGAGGGAGGTTGCGGGGGAGGGAGATGGTGGTGGTGGTGGTGGTGGTGGTGGTGGTGGTGGTGGAGTGGTGGTGGTGGTGGTGGTGGTGTGGTGTGGTGGTGGTGGTGGTGGTGGTGGTGGAGGAAGAGGGGATGATGGAGTTGGAGGGGGTCGGGGTGATGGTGGGGCCGGGGGGTGGTGGGGAAAAGGAGGGGACGATGGAGTTGGAGGGGGTCAGGGTGATGGTGGGGCCGGGGGGTGGTGGGGGAAAAAGGAGGGGACGAAATGCCGCGATACAAGAAGCAATGCAAAAGATGTCAAGGTAGTGCTACAAGATGGATATGCTACCAAATTTATTGTACAAACACACATTAGTGGCATTCACAAAAAGCCTAAAGGCTATCGGATTATGAGCATGGGGAATCTCGATATCGTAGATATGGCTGAAATAAATTTGATATGTAACAAAGTAATTGAGCCCATTTTTAAAAATTGCAAATAGCAACGCAAAAATCAAAACCTATCTAGAAGATAGAGCATTTGATAAAAATGACTCACTAGAATTGTTTGTTGATGCTATCTCGAGGTAACGTAGTGACAGAACTTAGAGAATTTTGAAGAAAGGTGCCAAGCACAAGTATTCAAATTTCAATTTGAATCTCCCTCATAATTCTCAAATCAATCAACTATCACACAAGTTTGATAAAGCCCAAATTATATGAAAAAAACTTTTTATAATTGCAAAAATATTTTCAAAGCCATCTAAACATATTTCGTAGCTCAAATTGATGCAATGCCATGTGTATTAAGGGAATTTAAATCGGCTAATAGACATGTTCTTAACCAAGTCGCTTGCTTGCTTTAGTATTTTCTTCACACTTTGAGTAGTAACAACTCACACTCTCATCTGTCTATGTAGGAGCCACTTAGCTATGAGCATTGAGATAAGTTCTAAAATCATTTTGTATCCATTTCATGTAGTATCTAGTTTTTATGGAAAATTAACAAAGTCCTCTTCAAGCTCAAATTTCATCTATGCATATTGCGAAGAAACTACATCTAGAGTAAAGAGTTGTCTTTGTGTTCATGTCTGATGGAAGCAATCAGTATGTCGTAGAGGCATTGGTTCTCATAGTAGAAGCAAGTATTTTGTGTGAGATAACTTGTATTAGGAGGTTCCTATAATCTATCATAAGTTTACAAAATGTCTTGGTTTTTTTCTCCATAGTAACTCATTCAAATCCATGAACCGAGGTTTCTGTGAGCATACATGTGCATCCATTCATGCTTCAAGATAAGTGGTATTCAAGCGACTTGATACCTAAAGTAAGTTGAGGAGGACTAGACGGAGGTATTGAATGTCCTCGCAGGGGAAGAGCTACTAATGCGAATTCAAGGGCATACATACAACTCAAAGGGAGTCTTCTAGCTAAGAGATAATGCATCTCCCTCATTTATTTTAGTATTTTGATAGTATAGAGAAAAAATTCTTACTATCGATCAGTCTTCTGCATGAAGAAGCCTTAAAAGAATACATAAGAGTACATCATGTAAGAATATAGCACCTAAATTCATAAGCTAGAAAATAAAAATTATTTTCCATAGAAATTTAAACTTTCTAACTTTTGTATGGGCAAGTGTTTATGGGGGACTTGTTAGTTGAACAAACCTCAAGCCTAGACTGGGGGATAATCCAACTCCTAGTCACTTAAGGATTTTCAAAGAATCGAATCAGAGACATAATATTGTTATTCTAATCCTATCTAACACCTAAGGAATGCAATGATATGGCATATTGAAGATCTAGACACTTCAATGAAAGTTTGAGGGACCCTAGAGAGAATATACCTAAACCAAAGATAGGAAAACTAAAGTGATTAATAAACTCCATAATTCTAGGAAGATGGCTACTAGTAACATCAATGAATCCATTCTAAATATCAAGGGAGTAAGTAATGCATTGGGATCCATAGGTTGTCACATAGATAATGATGACCTAGTTTCTTATACATCAAATGGGATTAGGGATTATGTAAAGTGGAGGGCTTTCACAAGTTTTGCCCATGCTAGAGATAGTTTTCCTTATTTTGAGCAATTAGCGCCCTTAAAAATCACTGAGGAGATGGTTATTGGAGGTTCAAAGGAAAAGGGCAATGTAATCCAATTATAGAGCAATAGATGAAGGTAAGAGATAGAGCAAGAGATGAAGTGAGAGAAAAACAACGTCAAATACGAGGATCGAATGCAGAATCTCATCAAGACCAAGTAAGTAACTTATCTTTATTCATAGAACATACAATTTTAGAGGAAGAGAACGAATCTACAATCAAACTAGAGACAAAAACATTTCAGACCGATGCTACATGTGTGACAAGTATGTCCTCTTTTGCAAATAATTTATATCAAGGGAACACGAGAAAATCATCATACAAAGGGAAACTTAGTTATGTATCTAATTCAAATGAGATGGAAAGTATGCTAGCTATGATGGAGATGAGTCATTAGAAAATAGAAGGGTCAAGCATATGGTACATTCATAGTTGATGAAAGAATCATATTAGTTGCAACAAGGACTACTCAAATACATAGCTACCATCAACCAACAAGTATGTGAAGATAGGTGATGACACCATCCATGCCATTACACTTATACATGATGTTATGTCACATGGCTAACATGAGGCTAAATTCATAAAGGATGTTCTCCATGTTCCGCAATCATAGAGAACCGTTTTTCTATGGTCCAAACTGTTGATAGAGAATTGAACCTTAAATTTTATTTGAACATATGCGTTTTAGAAATACCTAAGCAAGGGGTACAAATTGGTACATAGAGGGAGGAAGTCTATTCACATTTGATGTGAAGCCAAATTTCAATCCCACTACGTACTTCATATATGGGAGCCAAAAGGTAGAACAATTCAATCTCTAGCACAAAAGCTATGGACATGTCAATACTCAAAGGATAAATTATATGGAAAAGAAGAGGTTGGTTATTGGATTACCAAATTTTTAGAATCAAAAACCTCAGAACTTTTGTTAATCTTGCCAATTTGGTAAGGAAACTAGGTTATCTTTGAAGAGGAGTAACTATGTGGCTTAGCATCCACTTGAGCTAGTTCAAGAAGATGTTTAGCAACCAACAAAGAAGAGCTCAATTAGAGGTAATACAAATTTTGTAATATTCATTGATGATTTCACAAGAATGAGTTTGCTTTATTGCATGATGAATGAATCAGATGTCTTTAATTACTTCAAGAAGCTCAAACCTATTGTAGAAAAGGAATCTGACATGTACATCAAGTTTTGAAGGTCAGATAAAGGGGGAGAATACTTCCCTCATGCATTGTTTGCTTTTTTGGATTCAAATGGTATCAAGTGCCAAATCACATATAGGTAAACACAACAGAAACCTAGTGTAGCAAAAAGAAAAAATAGGTACATTGTAGAATGTACTAATACTTTGATGATGGAAATGGTAATACCTAATTGTAATTGGGTCGATGCATCAACCATTGCTATAAACATCATGAACATAGCACCCACGTGAGTTTTGCATGAAAGAATGACATATGTAGCTTGGTTTAATAGATAATGAGATGTATTAGAAAACGAGAAACATCACACTTGAGAGTGTCTTTTGTACTCACTATGTGTTGATACCAAGTGAAATAAGAAGCAAACTGGGTACTAGATAGGGATGTAAAATTACACGATGGTTTACCTGAGTATTCCTCAAATATATCTATGCAAGGAAATGTAGATAGTGAAGGATTTCAAGAGGAAATGAAGGAGTATAGACTATAGTCCTTAGTGGAACAAAGGAATCTAGTAGACATGCATCATCGAGTGGATACAACCCTATATGAAGTCAAATTAGTGATGCACGGAAGAAAGGGAAGGTGAAAATGAGAAAAATAGAAGAAGATGAGGATTTGTGGATGTAGTTCAATGAAGAACGGGTAGAGCTCAAAGGTAAACATGTAAGGTATGCTCTTGAGACTCTTACCTATGATTCATTCATGGCTACAAAATATGAAGATATGAGTGAAATTATTGAAGAACCCACATGCTTTAAAGAAGAAAATACATGTAGGAAATTTCAAGAGGCTATGCAAGACAAGATCAAAGACATTAGCAAACAAATGGGCCTTTTAGATTAAGGAGTGAATAGTGATAGAACAATCAAAAGAGGGTGATGGTCACCATCTAGACCCTATAAATTACTTGGTTGAAGGGGGAAGAGGGAACAAGATTCGAATAGGTTCATTGTTTTCTTCTAAAGAAAGAGAAAATCTCATAATTGGTCTAGGCCAAAGAATTTCTTTTTTTTCTTAAGTTGTACAACTCATCATAATACCATTAAATGAACCCGTATCATATTTAAGGGTCAAAAGTGCTATTTTTTACTTCTAATTCAAACTCCATGCATGATTAGAGCTAAAGAAGTCACTTGTTTCAAAATAGCTCAGAAACCTCTCTTTTCCCTAATCAAACTCCTATTTTTATACCCAAAACCCAAAAATTCATATTTTTCACCTCTATTCCCTCCCTACCATACAACATAAGCTCTATTTCTCCTCCCACCTTTCTCATCCCAATTCTATAGCAATGGCAACAACTTGGACTCCCATGGAAACCTCCACAAATCATAGATGAATTAAAAAATGAATTAAAAAATGAATTTTACACAATGACATACCATAACATCAAAACAATGGAAGGAATTTTAGCACGAGAGGATTTTTGCAAAGGTTCATGGGTGTACATGCAACCATCTAAATTTGTTCCTCATTATGTTTGAGGTCATGGAAAATTGGACCTTCATTGGAAGAATAAGCTTTTAGGCTTCAAGCAGCAAACGCATGGTGGAATGGTTGCTATTGTACATCATTTCTTCACCATGTTAACCATAAAGTTGGAAAACATTAATAGAACAAGATATCCAATCCATTGTGTGTAATTTTTTGCCACATTGTTATTAACTTTAACGTAAAGACAATGTGAAACCGATGTACAAATCTATTTTTGCAATGTTTATTTTCACATTTGCTTCAAGAAGATTTTAATAACATTCTACTTCCATGTATACATTCTCAGTATTTTTCTTGTAATAAATTGTTTTTGGTTTATTTTCTTATTGTGATTGCAAATGTCATTTCTTCTTACTAAAACTCAGTTCTATTTTAATTCTAAGAAAAGTCACTTTTGTGAAAGTGGGACCCATCACTTAAAAATAATAGAATATCTATAAACAGGAGTCCTATCTCCTCATTTCTCACTTTTGCAACTACCTAGAAATTCTACATCAAAAACTTTGTGCATTTGTGAGCTATTGCTTCCACCTTTGTACCTCCTACGAGTGGACACTAAACATTTCTAAAAGTTTTTTTGAGAATTCACATTATAAAGGTCAGCAGGGCCTTTATGGTCTTCTATCCAAGGTTCCTCACCTCCATGGTATCGTTCAAACGAATGCAATGCCTTGAAGGAGCTACTTCAACATATGCAAGTTCATATATTGCATTTCTCAATGCAAATACTGACACATGATGGAAAAGTTGTTACTTGTGACCTTCTCAACTACATTGACAAAGGTCATGAGGAATTTTCAAAATGTTTTAAGCCCTTCCATGCATTTGCAGAGGAACTAGGGCACCTCCTTCATGAGACTCCTCCACTAATAAAGAAATTAAACACGAAACATAAGATAGGTGTAGAGTGCTGATCTTTCATTGCTACCAAAATCTTCATTGTGAATGAAGAATTACATCTAGGCTCATGATGACATCCCTCATCTTCTTACGGATGGTTTTGTTGATGATGAAAATGAAACCATCCCAAGAACACTTGAATCTTCTATTAGAGAGAGAAGGAATCAAAGAAACATATCCACATGGTGTAGATGGTAAATTGGGAGATGTACCTACACCATCCACCTCTTTCGAGCCAAAGGGGACTATTTGAAGGACAAGATGATTTATTCTTGCACAACCTTGAGAAGGCATTTGGGTAATGAGTCGATGGATGCTGAATTTTATTTTGTACCATGTTCGAGTGACATTTGAATAGAAGCTGTGAATTTTTGGAGAAGAGGTGTTTTTCTTTTGGTGGGTCAATGGTAGACACAATAAAATTCGTTAATGATGACATCCTTACAAGTGAAAATAAACAAATCACCAAAGAAGAATTCAATCATGTGCAGGAAAGAATATTGGGATTAAAGGTTCCAAGCTCATCAATCATTGAGCAAAGTGGGATGTCCCATTCTTGCATTAATTTACATCTTCTAGAGAGAGGAGTAGAAGGAAATAAGAGTTCAAGGTGTAAGTATTTTCAATTGATGTCATTCATTTTTGCAACCACATGTAGATACTAATCATAACATGTCATGAAAGAGGTGGTCAAAGTTGAGAAGTTTGCACCTAGGAGTGGAGGGGATCCAATATCTTGAGAAGGTGGCTCATCCTTGCAAACTACATTGGGAAACTTCCCAAAGAACATTTTGTAATTATCCATAAACACTATATTCCTGAGGGCCACTTCATGAGATGGTGACTAAAGGCCTTAAGTAAATTTCTTTGTTTATCAACCATTACTTTGGGGACCGATTGTCTTATTCTAGTTAAAAACACCCTTGTAACTAGAATTTTTAGTTTTAACTTCTGTAGAAAAGTATTAGGTCAAATGGGCATACCTCTAGGGCTAAGGGTGAAAAATAGTGATGATGGCTAGGGGTGAAAATAGTGATATTACAAGGTCAATTTCGACTTACACCCTCCCTATGGCTTTGGAGCATCAAAAGAGAGTCATTGAAAAGCTCAAATCCAATTGATGTAATCAAATCAATTAATGATAATATTACACTTTTGTATATTCTATGATTTTGTCTCATGTGATTATTTTCTATATCATATTTGAAAATTGTTTGGATTTTCCTTATCTTCTTATGGGGCATCTTCTAGACCTATCTTATGTGTATATCACATTCTTTGTGCAATCAATGGCATTGGGAGGTAAAAAAAAAGCCCTCCCACAGAAAGGAATGAGAACGACATGCAAAAAATATTGAGGTCCTTCTCCCACGTTTCTATGGTATGGCTTTTATTTTCCTTCCCATGCCCTATGGGAACATACTCAAGAATGTCAATACATCACATTGATTTTTGAAGCATCACGATGACCAAGGTCTTGAAATTTTTGTGTATATGAGGTTTCATAGATCTTTGTTTTGTCTTTGTCATAAGATACAATTCAACCATTATTCTTACGTATGCGATACTCAATGTCTAATCCATGGCATTGGGAGATCACAAAAGGCCCTACCAAAGAAAAGTACGAAAATCCCTTGCCAATAATTTTAGGAGCCCTACCCCATAATTATATGGAAGGGATATTTTTTGACTTCATATGCTATTTAGGGACATGAAAAGACATATGGTCATATCAAATAGATGTTTCAAGCATGGTTTAGGCATCGGTATAGCTAAGTGATTCCTAGTGATTTGTCAACTTGAGTTCATAACCTATCCATGGCATAAAGACATGAAATGTACTCTAGCAACAAGTCTAGTTATCTCAAACATTGTTACAAGGCCAAAAAAGGCCTAGCCACATAAATGGAAGAGAACTTACTTCAAATCCTAGTGGCTTCTCTCACATTTCTGTGGCTGGTCTTGATTTAGCCTAAAGAGTATGGTACAATGATCCTAATGACATATTTGATGGTACCTTGCTTATAGTTTATGACACAAAGAAGAAAATATAAAAAGAAGTAGAGGGATATGTGAGATTACAAAAGATAATGACATGGAAAGAGATAAGAGACAAAAAAGGGAGAACAAGTGCTCATGTTTCATTCAAAATATTAAAAGTTACAAAAACTCCATTGTATGGAGAGATCTATTTACGAGTGTTATCTATGATCACCCCTAATCTTCTTAGCTAATTGTGCATCCTTAGGTTGTATAATAACCCTCTTTGTATGGATGGAACATAGGTTGGAATCATCAATCATTGATATCAAATATGGTTCTATGGCCTATTGTAAAGCATCTCAAGCTTCTAAAGCTAGAGCTTGGATCTTTAATCCCACACAATACCTTTGTAACTCTTCTTGAACCACCCTTGCAAAGGTTCTTCTAGGTATGAACAACTCTACTATCTTTTGTTACTGCCTTATATCTAAGAATGCCTCCATAAATCTTCTTCTTCATTGTGGACCTCTTGCTTGTGGTGCTCAGGGTCTTTGTTGGACATTTTGTTGTGGTCTTGATTGGGGTGGTGTACAAAGTAGTTTGGACACATTCTTTCTACATTACACATCTTGAGCTTTCTCCTTGTTCTAAATGCTGCTCTTGGATTCACTCCCTCTCTTCATCATTTTGTATGCATCCCTAATTCATTGGTAGAATCTTGCCGGCTATGTTGATCCTATGATTTGATGGTATTTCATGGTTACCCATGGTTCCTCTATGTGACTCTCCTCACTTGAATCAGATTCTAGTGGAGGTTTTTTATATTGTTGTGAATCATCCTCTAGAGACTCATTCAAATCATCAAAGAGAACTACCTTTCTTTGAGCATGCTTCTTCTCCCTTTTCATCATTGGTTTCCTAGGTGATGGAGGCTATTCATATGATGATATTGGAGATTTTGAATGACTTGTAATTAGTTTCTTGGATTGTCCATGTGAAACTTCTTTTTCATGTGGTTGTTCACTTCCAAGGTTATTTCCATAGGGTATTGCACGGCGAGATGTGGAGCTTGATACACTACATGGTCTTTCGTGGGGATTCATCCATGGTGGTGATTAAGTGCCTTGCACATGGCTAGGAGATCCTTCAACGCAATTTTCTTTGTTTATGCCATACTCTATAGTGCTAGAATGTTGAGATGA
Organism: Ceratopteris richardii; assembly: GCA_020310875.1. Classification (NCBI taxonomy): domain Eukaryota; kingdom Viridiplantae; phylum Streptophyta; class Polypodiopsida; order Polypodiales; family Pteridaceae; genus Ceratopteris; species Ceratopteris richardii. The sequence goes on along the minus strand of CM035440.1, from coordinate 67,507,241 downwards.
GACACTAAGTCTTTTCTTATGATGTTTCACTTAATAAGGTTCTATTGACATTTGAGTGGATAGAAATAGTTAAAAAAAGGCAAATACTTTCCTTTAAAACTTGCAAAGTAGAGAAGAGTGTATTGAAAAACGTATCATTTATTAAGAATATACCATGAATGGATTTAATGACTTCACTTCTGAGATGAACCCTCTCGTGTTCTTGTAGCCTGCCGTTGAGCATGACGTAAAGGTCCCAACATTGACTTCCATTTTTCACTAGCCATGTTTTGTTGATTAATTCTTGTAGTTTCTGCAATTTTTGGCTCGTTGGCTCATTCCATTGCATACGTCCTTGAGAACGTAGTACAGTAAAACCAATTAAACATCTCTTCAATATATTTTGACTCCATTGCACCAACACCATGTTGTGTGTTTTTGAAGTAAACACCTCTAGACCTGTAGTCTGAGTTCTCCATTCATTGTGTACTAAAAATATCCAATGATGCATATAAATGCACAAAAAATGCTCCACCGTGAACAAAAAAACTAATGTTGAAACATTATAAGTATGTATGAAAAATTCTTATCATTAAAAAGATTGAAATATTAGAAAGCTTACAATGTAATGTGTAATATTTCACTCTCCCCAAGATAGGATGAAATAATTTGTGAACTTCGTTAATGTATTTTGAAATAATTGACACTCATTTTTGTTGGAGCTACCAACTTGTTTAAGCATGATCAAACCCTCTTTTGCCTATTAATTAGGTCAATTTGAGAATCATTATCAATTATGATCATGTATGTCTTTCCATAGCCCCCCACAATCATTTTTCTTAGCGCTAATACCTCTTCTTAAAAATTATCTTGTCTTCTTCCTTTTCATTTATATTTGTTGCAAACTATCTTGGGCTTCATGAGGTTTCTTGACATATAGAGTTTCATTACCACCAGGATAACCAATAGAATTATGCAACACTTCCAATTTTTTGATGGCTTGTACATATTTATGAACTTGCTTCATGGAAAATTCATATTGTATATCAAGCTTAAATAATCTATGAAATACTCTCATGAGCACATGCAATGTGTGAAAGTGATAATTAACATCCATTTGATAGTCTTCAAATCCCCACCCAAGTGCCAATCTATCTCAAAGTCACTTAAGTATGCTATGTTGAGTTTTGCACCATGAATTTGAAGAGGATATTACCTTTCTGATCCATGGACACTACATGTACAGTTAGAGCTAGAGTTATTACTTTCATCACATATTGAATTCATCTTAGCTTCATTCATGATTTTTGAATTTAATCTCTCCATTATGATTTGGAATTTTTTTAGGTTCAATATAATCCTCAATTTCGTCTTACATAATCTCCATAACTTATCGAATATTTTATAACATCAAAATACAATGCATATCAAGATAACTAATAAGGGATATATCCGGTATGGTAAATCTGTAAAAAAAAAACATGGATGGTTGAAGAATCTATAAATTGATGAATGTGGTGTTGTACTTTGTGTAAGGAAATCCCTTTCTAGATTAGATTTTCAACTCTTTTCTGGCGATGTAACTGAATGATAAATAGACATAGTCATAATATCCTTTATATATTAGTAGTCTACAAGAATATTTACTATATTCTCATTAGACTATCAACTTTTTAAGAGGTATCTTGTAAGGGCATGGAAAACTAGTGTGCAAAATACCTTTTCTTTGTAATGCAAACTTCACTAGAATGTACAATGCGCTATATCCTCTAGTACAAATGCCTGCTTCATCACATACCATCTCCGTGACATCCCTTGAAGTGATAATATCTTGTAATTTTCTTGTAAAATCTTTAATAACTTGCATCTTCATAAGATTTCCTATGAGTGAATCCAAAACACTAACCACATTCTTGTTAGTCAAATAAGAATTTAAGAACTTGAATTGATCCTTTATTGTTGATGAGGCACTAACATCTTCAACAAATGAGCTACATAATATAAAAACGAATAGGAAAGTCTCTAGAAGAAATTACAAATGCAAGACAAACATCATTGCAAAAACTCGTTGTTTGCATGCTCCAACATTTATTGAAAGAGAGTCAAAGGATGTTAATGATCGTTTCCTATATCATATTCCAAGATGAAGTCTCTCTCACCTATTGGAGAGTGATTTTTAATTTCTCAACTATGCTCTCCTTTTGTAACATATGCGTTCCACTTTTGCAATTTGTTCTTGTAAGGATATGATTGTGCTTTCTAAACTGACCACCCTTTTATGAGACAATTGATATTCTTGGATCCAATACTTAGTAGTAGAACTTGAGTGTGTAGATAAGCATTTGCAATAACTTGAGAGTCTAGTTTTATCGACATTCATGAACTTAAGTAGAGTTGAGAAGGTTTTGAATGTCTGAAGGTAAGAAGACATTCAATTGGAGAATAAAGTGAACCATGAGTCCAAAGTTGGTATCACCATCATCTTTTCCAATAAGTACAAGTTATGAGAAACAAAGAAGAAATTTTTTGAGTGGGAACTCTAGAGACTGATTTTCATAGGGGAATTTTGTTTTCTTGGATGTGGATGGGTTAGAGTGTGTTTTTCCAATCATTTGACTAGAAATGATGAAATTTGGAAAAAAGGATTTCTTTTTTTGGGAAACATAAATACAGATTTGATGATCTCACACTACAGATTTCGAGGGATTTTTAAAATACTACTTAAAAAATAAACTTAACAGCATAAGATTAAAGAGTCGTTTTTTATAAAAATATTAAAAAATGGTCCCTTTTAAGTAAATAAACATTGAAGTTGAGACTTAAAAGGAAATCATTGTTTATACCCATACGTTTAATGATATGGAAAGTAGATTCCCTTCGTATCTCTCTAAAACAAGAGAGAGAGGAGCCTACTAAGGCTAAAAAAAATCCTACTCATCCTACAAAATAATGCCCTATTAAATACAATGTATCCCCTTAAATAACAATAAATATAGGTGTAATCCCTAAAAATTTAGGATCCTTAGAAAGTCCATGCAAGGTTCATAATTTCTCATAATTCTTTTGGGGATAATCACACTTGGAGATTAGTGCCAAGGAACAAATACATGAAGCTAATTGGAAACTAGTAGGTATGTAAGGTTAAGAAGCAACTCGATGATGGCATTGCTAGGTATATGAAAATGATGGTAGCTAAAAGTTTTGCTCAATCATATTGAGTGACTATGAAGAGACTTTGGATCTTTCTCCAAGAGGACTAATATAAAAACATTCGTTTTCATTGCAAATAGCAAGCATAAGAAGACTTATCAACTTGATGTGATGAATGCTTTAATTCTAAATGGAGAGCCAAAGGAGGTAGCATACATGGAGCAATAGTAAGGGTTTAAGGTTAATTCAAAGGAGATAATTTTTGTAGTTGAAAGAAGACACACTATGGTCTCAAGCAAGCCCCAAGCATAGAGCATCAAAGGCTTCTAGACTACTTGATGAGTTTGAATGCAAAACAAGAAGCCAAGCTGATCCACCATTATTCTATAGAAGAATGCGAAAAATATATCTAGTTATGTGTGTATGTGGATAACTTGGTTATTATAGGTGATTATAAAAAAGGCATCAAGGAAATATGAGAAGGCTTTTGAAGGATTTCAATATCTCACGTCTTGCAGATCGAAGATAATTTCTATGTATTGAAGTCATATATAAAGACAATGGTATCTCCACATCCAAAGGAAATACATCTTAATTGTATTGAAGAAGTATGGACTTAAGAGTTACAAACCATTGAGAAATCGTATCAAAGTAAAGATGAATTCGACTTCCATGGAAGTTGATGAAGTTTAAGATGCAATATTATGCAAATCAATGGTGGGCTTCTTCAATTATTCCACTGTCACAAGGCTTGAAACAACATATAATCTTGGTGTGCTACCTCAATCTATACACACATCTAGGGTTCCTCATTTATTTGGAGCTAAAATAGTACTCAGATACATAAAGGGAACCTTCAAAAAAGATAGTTTATATGCTTTTGAAGATGATTCTCAAGTGAAAGCATATACACTTTCTAATTGGGATATATCGAAATACGATACAAGAAGTACAAGTGGATATGTAGTGATGCTACACAAAAAGATTATTTTATGGATGACAGAAAATCAACCTATAGTTGGTCTATTTTCTAGAGATGTTGAAATACAAAACCATTGGCACAAGTTACATGTGAGCTCATGTGACTAATGAGAGTTTATGATTGCGTATGATTTTGAAGTGATTCTATTTCCAATCATATGTGGGAACATGAGTATTGTGTACTTATCTATCAATCCTATGTTCCATGCTAAGAGTTGATATATAGAGGTATATTACCACTACATCATAGATAAGATAATTGTTAAAGAGGTATACTTCAACCTCAACAACACTAAGGAACAATATGCTCACATATTTGAAAGGTATTGGACTCAACCTAGCTAACAAAGCTCAAAATAGGCATTGGAATGATGGACCTAGGATGAAGACTTCAAGGTTGATGCCTGAGGGGAAGTGTTGAAAACCAATCTCCAAGCTTAGGAACATATAAACCTTCCAAGTAGATGATAGTTGGAGCATTATGAGGCAAGGAGCCAAGCATGGATATAGCGCATTCAAATTTCAATTCAGATCCCCCGCATCACTCTCAAACAATGTCCGCTATCACATTTGGGTGTGATAAACCCTGTAGTCTAAGAAAAGAACTTCATGTCAGTTAGGAAATTCTTTTAAGAGTTATAAAATCACACTTTTTTTTACATCACATTTAGCTCGCATGTGTGCTATCACTACGAAAGTTTGAATAAGGTATTAGAACTCTTGGTAAGCAATCCCCTTGCTTTATTTAGTAATTTATTCACACTTTGAGTAGACATTCCTCACATTCTATTTTGTGTGTGTAGGAGCTAGTTAGCTCTATGTATTGAGGATAGTTTTGTTATCATTTTTTATCCATTACTTCTAATCTTTATTTTTCAAGAAATCAAACATAGTCTTCTAAAGTTGGCATGGATCGCAAGTCTAATCTTTTTATATTCTAGAGAAATGAAATTTGGGTTGAAGAGAGATCTCTCTAAGAGTGTCTAATGAAGGCAATAAGTAGTCTCTCTTGGAGGCCTTAGTTCTCAAAATAGAAGCAAGTATTATGATTAAAATAACTTCTTTTAGGAGGGACTTGAGTGTCAAAAAGGTCTTAGGTTCCCTGCATAGACTCCAAGTTACAGTTAGCACCATTAATGTTGATCTCTAGGGATGACTTATTGGAGTTTTTCCTTTCCCAAGATTTTGGACATTTTTTTGCAAGGCGAACCTCCGTTGTTAGTCCATCCTTCATTAAAGAGAAAATCTAGGTTGTGTCACTTAAAATATTCTTTATGTCTAAGAATATTCCTGATATGAGAAACCCCTTTTGTAGGTGGTTTTTACCTTGGTTAACTTCGATTTCTAGAAATCAGCCTTTAGTAAATATTTATTTCCTTCCTTAATCTCTAGATCTCTTTATGAATTTTCTGTAGAATAGTCAAGGTCTCTTGGCTTTGTTGATTCAACTTTTAGAAGGGGTTGAGTAATGGCTATTTGCATGGTACCAAACAAGAAAGATTTGAAATCTACCATAATCAATGTGGAGCTAAGGAACCGTCCCATCCTATAGATTTTTACTATGAATGATAACAAAAAGCTTAGCTTCTCTTATAGCTAGATGGATCCCTAAAAACTATGATTTTATTCCATAATTATATTTTCCTTGGGGCATCATATTTGAAACTATTGTAGTACATATAAAAGAACGGCTTAATAATGGTGCTACTTTCCAATTCCTTAATGCCGATATCGCATCAACTTATAAATAATGGAAAATAAATTCATTAGTAATTGGAGTGTCTATGAAATAACTACAAGAATTGTTCCAATGAAATAAATTCAACTAATATTTATGATTGTGAATCATCAAAGGAACATGCAAAACTTAAATTTATTCTGAATTCGCAATTTTTTTCTTTGAGGTAAAATTAGAACGCAAAAATATGAATGAAGGCTTGGGAATCTATGTAATCATTAAATAACTTTTTGATTCATTTGATTACAAGTCCATGATTTCGCTAATATACGATGATATTTTCATCAGTATAGGAATCATTTGTTTCGAGATGAAGTTCAGTTGTATTTCCTTTTGTATCATTCTTCGTGAATAAATTGATAATGGATCTTGATATTCTTTATTCTCCTATAGTATGGTGGATTTTACGCTAACATAGGACTTACTAAAGAGTAAAGAACGCATTTCCATTAAATAAATAGATGTCCATGTTCTTGAGAAAGTACTTCAACAATTGGACTTCACATCCCAATTGCCTCAATCTCTTTGATTAAGATTTTATAGTTGTTAATGACAACAAATATGCTCCTTAATACTCCATAAATCAATCACATTTTCCAGCGAGATTACAGATTTACTTGTCAGCCGTGATGAATAAAATGTCAAGCTATATCTGTGTCTGAGTATTGTAACATACATGGCTTAACTTTTCATTCATCATGTGTAATTTGACATAACGTGTTTCGTCAAAGTGCATACGTGTAATTTGGAACGTTTCTGTATAAGTTGAGCGATGCTAGCTCCAAGTTTTCTATCCGGTCATTGAATTGTTTACGAGAAGAAACTACCAACTAACTTTGTATACATATTCATATTATCGAAGTATTTCCCATCATCCAAGAACTTTGTATTTGCATCAACTGGCATTTAAAATAGATCCTCTAAATTAGTCATTCTAAATATGCATTATTCTCTAAATGTATCTTCTCATAAATTGGATTGAACATGTAAATTTCAAAAATTGTGAATTTTTTCTAGATTTAGGAAATAGTGGTATGGGTTTATGATAATAGTTGTCTGAGTTAAGAAACCTCTTTGTGATAGAAGAATAGTATAGCACATTGACTTCACTTTATTCTGTCGTTGATTTTATGAAGGGGGCAATTCTCGATTTTGTTGCTTTTATGCAAAGTCCGATCATTAGTATCTAATCATTTTTATTGAATAGTTGTTTTTTTTCTGAAGAGACAATAAGTGAATTAATATTGGCATGTAAAGATGTACAAAGGGCAAAAATGCCCCCACCTCAAAGAAAAAATGCCATCACCTCAAGGCAAAAATGCCCCCACCTCAGAGAGACATTAGGGAAACTTGGCGAGAAAATCCCATCCATAAATAGAAGATGAATAGGTAAATACACAGACATCTGCTCATTTAGAGCTACAAAGCATAACCATATCAAGACGAGTGGGAGAATACATAGATAGCAGGGAGTGCCTCCATTTTTTGGGAGCAATGTCCCTTAGGTGTCTATTGAGGGAAAAGTCCACAAATGGAGTAGTAGATATATAATCCAAGCATTGTTGACAAAGTCTTCTGAGCCGATTTTTCAGGTTGAATAGGAAAGAGCTCAAAAACTTGTTGTTGAAATGATCTTGATTCCTTCTTCTCGAGATGCTCCACAGGATGTGAGCCCTCCATATGTTCCACAATGCAAACTCAAATCTATTGGAGTAGCCAAGAAGAGTCTCTTTATAGCTAAGTTAAAAGTTGTACTTCAAGCAGAATGGCCGAAGAGTCTTCTAGTATGTGTGGGCGTGTCTGCAGTTGAAAAGAAGGTGGGGCACATCCTCCATAGTGTAACAAAATTTACATACACTAGTATTAATATTAAACTTCTTGTCCTGAAGGACACACAAGACAGCATTGTGCAAGATGAGGCAGAGCAACAGAGAATGTTTGACGTTGTAGGGCAAAGAACATATACAAAGGAATTTGTGAGTCCACTCCTCTTCTTTCCAATGAACTTTCCACTTCTTGTTAAGTTTAGGGATGATCATCGAGATGGAACCTCTTTTCTTCTTGAATTTCTCTAGCATGTCTTGAGCCACCTCAATCAACAGAATGATCCTCCTTCCTTGAGAGTCAACTCTGTCAACCAGCATTCTTTTGTGCATAAGGAGGACCTGCAGACAACTAGTAGAAGCATTAGTCTCCATAATTTGGTCTTCGAAAACGATCTCACCATTGACTGTGAGATCTTTCCAAGTAGTATAGCCAAGTTTATAACACTTATGCTCTCTAATCCCAACTTGGCTATCTAATCCCAACTTGATGATTATTCCAGAGAGATAGTCAGCCACTCCAAATGCTCTCCTGGAGTCAAAAAATCTGATGTTAGGACAAACATGCTTTTTTCACTTCCATCCATGCATGCCATATCCTGCAACATAAGTTATTACCAATGGGATGGTAGAAATGGGGGGAAGCAATGATATCCAAAACAGAATGATTTTTCCAAGCTTTATACCCATCAAGGTAAAACCTATGCATATTTCTTTTAATAAAAAGGGCCCAACAAATTTGAGATTCCAAAGCCCTTGCAATCCATTTAGCAAATAGGTTAGTAGAAATTTTTAAAGGACAAAAATATCCTAGACCCCCTTCTCTTTTAGGCATGCAACAGATTTTCAATGCAACCTTGGGGATTTTATTATGCACAAGAATCCACCCCTCCATGGAACCTCCTAGAAAGACCAACAATCTTATTAAAATCTGTTTTATTGGGAACCCAACATGACAAGAATAAACAATTGAAGGCAGAGTGTGATGATTTAAAACAAACACATGATCAACGATTGATGACTGACAACCATACAAGACAAACAACTTTTTTCTAAATCTCTCCATACGCCACTCCCACCTTTGACTCAAGGAGACTTGAAAACCTATAGGTATGCCTAGATGCCTAAAGATTTAGCACTTCACTTCCAAGTTCACTAATGCAATCAGGCACAAAATTATCAAAAAGCCATTTTCTTGTGATTAATGTGAGGGCCACTAGCTAGACAAAAACTTTTGAGACAATTTAAGATACCATTAGCATAGTCAACATTAGCTTTGGTGAGAATGTTAGTGTCATTAGCAAAGGCTTTGATGAACCTTCTTCCTGCACGTATATCCTGAAGGGATTGGAAAATGAAATCCCACTCAATCATATCATAAGCCTTGTAAATGTCAATCTTGAAAAAATAAAAAGGATGGTTAGACTCATTAGCATAATCCATCTCTTCCCAGATGGAAATAATAGCATCAAGGATAAACTGACCTTTAATAAACCCTTTTTGCTTAGGGAGGATAATATCTTTCATGATGGGGCTCAAACGTTTATCTAGGGAAGAGGCAAAGATTTTGTTGATACTAGCGAGGCAGGTAATAGATCTCTAGTTATTCAAATCCTTCAATAGGGAGAGTGCCCCAGCTAACAGAACCCTTCCAAATCAACAGAATATAAGGAGCCAAGAAATCTTTCATAGCAATGAAACATGCATTAGGAAGACCATCCAAACCAGGAGTCTTGTAGGGTTTGAATTTTCCAATGGTTTCTTTAATGTCACTAGCAGTGAGGAGCAGGTCTAGCATGGCAACCAGCCTAGGAGGAATAGTTTTTCTCCTTTTAAGAGAGATGAGGGCCGTGGCTCCATGGATATACTCCCCCCACTTGGGAGTACTAGAGAAAACATTAGTAAAGAAGCTAGTAGCCTCCTGCAAGTTCTCCTCCAAACTAATAGCATAACCACCATTCTTTTTCTTGAGGAAAGGAACATAGTCTTTAATCTTTTTCTTTTTCAATAGAGTGAACATACTTTTGTTAGGTTTGTCAAAATTTCCCACCCAAAATTCTCTTGAAGAGTGTAGAGGAGGTACTGGGGTATCCGCTTTTAACAAAAGTAGAGAGTGAAGATTAAACACGTCCAGTACGTCGCCTACTCAAGGGAGGTTCTCTTTAGGGAAGTATACCCTTTAACATTTCTGTGAGCAGGCAGATACAAGGATTGCACAGAGTGGTAAATACTTCAGAAAATGTGAACAACCAAGGACCAGAGAAGACCATACACTTCTTGATTCAAACCAGGTGATTACAAGATTGGGCAGAGAGATGTTCAAGGTGCAACTTAAGACTATAAGTCACACTTAGGGCTAATAAGTCACCCTATAAGTAAATAATTTCAATACAACAGATTCTTCCCATCAGCATAAGGGGCCACTGATACGTGGACTAACTCAGAACAATACAAGGAATTTCTCAAGAGGATAGAACCTAATCAACAACACTGACTCAGAAAAGAAGAATCCAAGCTACTCTCTTACACTAGAGTGCTCATAGCCCTCCACTAAGAAGCCCACCCTCTGTATACACACTACAGAGTAGCTCCTACAATAGGCTTGAAAACCACCAAGTGTGAGAGAGGACTTCTGCACGTATACACGAACCTCTGTGTCTCTAAAATTGTTGTACCCCAATGAGCAAAAATCCATTGCTTTTATAGGCCTCAATAAGCCAAGAGAGCCTTGCCGAATCTTCACGTCCACTCACTGATCACGCGCCGGTGGAATGCCCAAAATTGAGGGGTAGGTCAAATATTCCACTTGATTTGAATTAGTCCCACAAAAATAGGTAGTCGTCGTGAATGGTTGCTGGCAATTCCACTTTCAATTTTAACAATTACCTTTTTATCTTTTCTAATGTCCGTGAGACATACGACGAGTGCAAATGCATTCCTCCTTTTGCCTGAGTTGGAGAATGAAACATTCATATACACATCCTCTGTATCATCTTGGTGTTCATCCTTCTCATGCTCCAAAGCCTGCTCTTTCCCGATCCAATCTGAGGAAACCGCAACTACTTCATTATGCCTTTATGCTTCAACTCCCTCCATCTTGCTTTTGCCAGTATTATCTACCATCTTCTCATCAGTAAACTCCTGAGGCTTTTCCACAAGAGAGAAACCTTCCATTTCATCACTGAGGTCTGGGACAGTATCAGTGACTTTAGTAGCAACATCACGTACGTTTAATCCTGTACTATTGTCTACAATCATGTCCTCTTTTGAAAGATCCTAAATTTGAAGATCCTCTGTTGAGAGGATAGGAACAACAATAGTAGAAGGTCCATTCTTTGTTCCATTTTACTTCTTCATCTTTCATAGACTCCTGTAGCAATGGCGATAGTTCTCCTTGAGGAACTACTTGAATAGTTACCCACACTCGTTGACCAAATTTCTGGCCAGATGGTGCTACAAGACACCAATAAGATGTGTACCGCCCAGCCTTGTTAGGTGCCACAAGATCCACTGACAACTCTACTTGGGTGATCATGGTGAGGGGAGGGGAGGGGTGTGGCGGGGGGTCGAAGTGAGGGGAGGGGAGGGGGTGGCGGGGGGTCGTGGTGAGGGGAGGGGAGGGGGGTGGCGGGGGATCGTGGTGAGGGGAGGGGAGGGGGTTGGCGGGGGGTTGAGGTGAGGGGAGGGGAGGGGGGTGGCGGGGGATCGTGGTGAGGGGAGGGGAGGGGGGTGGCAGGGGGTCGTGGTGAGGGGAGGGGAGGGGGCTGGCGGGGGGTCGAGGTGAGGGGAGGGGAGGGGGGTGGCGGGGGATCGTGGTGAGGGGAGGGGAGGGGGGTGGCGGGGGGTCGTGGTGAGGTGGTGAGGGGAGGGGAGGGGGGTGGCGGGGGGTCGAAGTGAGGGGAGGGGAGGGGGTGGCGGGGGGTCGTGGTGAGGGGAGGGGAGGGGGGTGGCGGGGGATCGTGGTGAGGGGAGGGGAGGGGGGTGGCGGGGGTCGAGGTGAGGGGAGGGGAGGGGGGTGGCGGGGGATCGTGGTGAGGGGAGGGGAGGGGGGTGGCGGGGGGTCGTGGTGAGGGGAGGGGAGGGGGGGTGGCGGGGGGTGGAGGTGAGGGGAGGGGAGGGGGGTGGCGGGGGATCGTGGTGAGGGGAGGGGAGGGGGGTGGCGGGGGTCGTGGTGAGGGGAGGGGAGGGGGTGGCGGGGGGTCGAGGTGAGGGGAGGGGAGGGGGGTTGCGGGGGATCGTGGTGAGGGGGGGGGGGGAAGGGGGGTGGCGGGGGTCGTGGTGAGGGGAGGGGAGGGGGGTGGCGGGGGATTGTGGTGAGGGGAGAGAGAGAGGGGGATAGAGAGAGAGAGAAAAGAAAGGGAGAGAGAGGAACCAAGAGAGAAAGAGAAAGATAGGGAGTGGGGGAGAGAAAGAGGGAGAGAGAGAAGGGACGGAAAGGGGGGAGAGAGAGAGAGGAGAGAAAGAGAAGAAAAATCCAAGAAAGGGGAAAAGAGAGAAAAATAACAAATCTCTGAGGTAGCAAAGAATGAAGGCAATAACTGCCGCAACACCCTTATGAATTGAAATGGAATATTCCCTGAAACTTCATCCCAATCCGAGAGTTTTCCGACCCCTACAGACCCCCACATCAAGCTTTTGCACCGTCCCTGGTGCAATTTCTTCCTTATTTTACTTGTTTCGATGAGATCTAGTTATTCTGTACTCTCTGAAAGAAACATGGTATGTACAAGGGTGGAATGCTTCCCTTTTGACCTAGTTCAGATACTTCTTCACCCGGGAGATGTTGACAAGGGGCATCTTTTTACCCTGCAGATCTTCCAGTTGTACTGCACCATGTGGCAATACCTCGATAACCTTATATGGTCCTGTCCATTTAGGTGCCAATTTAGTTGGAATTGCCGGGACTTGATGCACTAAAACCACGGACCCTTCTTGAACTTCATTCGATCTCAGATACCTGTCGTGCAACCGCTTGCGCTCTTCTTGTGTTACTAGAAGTTTCTGCATGGCCCCTTCTCTGTACTCTTCTAATGCCACCAATCTCTGAATGGGGAGTTGAATGCCAATGGTTTTGATTCCTATTTCCTTTCTGATAATGAACTCAAATGGTGCCAATGCCTCTTTTCCATAAACTAAGCGAAATGGGGTCTCGCCTGTGGTTCCCCTCTTCGTAGTTTTGAAAGCCCAAATTGCACCAATTAGTGCTAGTGGCCAAGAGCTTTGATGATCAAAAGATAATTTGCGAAGTAGTCCGATCAAAATCTTATTGGAACTCTCTGCTTGGCCATTTGCCCTGGGGTAGTAGGCACAAGATTTTTTATGGAAGATTTTGTACCTGTCAAATATAAACTGGAGCAATTTATTTACAAAATGGGTGCCCCCATCGCTAGTAATTTCCAGAGGGCAACCAAATCTTGAGAAAATACGTTTATACATAAATTTAGCTACTGTTAAAGCCGTGCAGTCCACAGTAGCTTTAGCCTCTATCCATTTAGTGGCATAACATGTGGCCATCAAAATATACGTTTTACCTCCTGGTTGCCCAGTTGGGCTAATTGGCCCTATGAAATCAAGACCCCATCGTTCAAATGGGAGCCATCCTGTAGATATGACCAATGGTTGAAAATTCAATCTGGTTGGCGCGGGAGCACACCTCTGACAGATGTGGCATTCTTTTGCAAACTTGATTGCATCCTTGAAAATATGAGGCCACCATAACCCTTTGTGGATGATTCTGTGAGCCAATTCTTCCCCCTTTAGGTGTCCTTCATTGTGTACAGCCTCCAGCAAAAGATTTACCTCTTCCGGATAGACACACCTTCTCAATATATCATCCTGACAGTATTTATATAAATTACCATTTATAAGAGAATAGGCTTTGGTTTTCAAAACTAATCTTCTTTTTTCTACAGGTGTCAAGTGTTCTGAGATCTTTCCAGTAGTAAGAACATGGAGAATTTCATCATACCAACCAGTCCGAATTGTTACTAGGAAGAGATTGCTATCCACCAGTTCATCATTAATACCTGTTGCCTTTTCGCTCATTGCCGTCCTGGACACTTGATCTGCCATGTAGTGCTCTTTTCCTGGCTTAATATGAATATCAAAACTAAATTCTTGAAATAGGAGTAACCATCTCCAGATCCTTCCAGCTACTCTAGGCTTGTTTATCAAATACTTCAAGGGCTGATGATCAGAAATGACAATGAAATGTACACCAAGGAGATAATGTCGGAACTTCTGAAGAGAAAATACGATAGCCAAACCTTCTCTTTCCGTTGTACTGTAATTTCTTTCAGCTTGATTGAGTAGTCTACTTGCATAAGAGATAGGTCTATCCACTTTGTGAGATGATGGTTGAGCTAGAACTGCACCAACAGCATGAAGACTAGCATCTGTATGCACATGAAATTCCAATGACCAATCAGGAACACTTAAAAGTGTAGCAGTACATAGCCTCAACTTTAGTTCACAAAATGCTTTGTCGGCTTCAGCACTCCATGAGAAAGGGATCTTTTTACTGGTAAGCCTTGACAAGGGCTTAGCAATTTCTGAATACATCCTAATGAATCTTCTGTGATACCCTGCATGGCCCAAGAAACTTTGCACTTCCTTTGGGCTTTGTGGAATTGGCATAGAAAGAATAGCTGTAACCTTTGCAGGGTCAACAGTTTTACCTTCAGCAGATACTATGTGACCAAGAAGAGTACCCTTGGTGACCAAGAAGTGACATTTGTCAGGATTCAATTTCAACCCTGTTTTGAGACATTGCTCAAAGATTTCTTTTAGATTTTCCAAATGTTCATGGAAATCTTGAACTGCTGCCCTTCTATCCGTACCTGAAAATACTGAAAAGTCATCCATGAAAATGCGTAGAAAGGTTGTTAACCATTTGCCCAATATCAGATACATTGTTCTATTAAATGAAGCTGGCGCATTCTCCAAACCAAAAGCCATGCGAGTATAGACATAAGTGCCCCATGGAGTAACAAAGGCGGTTTTGTCCCTATCATCGAGATGGATCACTATCTGATTGTAGCCACTAAAACCATCCAAGAAACTATACAAAGTGTGACCAGCTACTTCCTCAAGCACTTGCTCTGTGAAGGGCTGAGGAAATCCATCTTGAACAGTCACTTTATTCAAAGCACGGAAATCAACACATACCCTTATTTTTCCACTATTTTTCTTCGGCACAATAACCATAGAAGAAAGCCACCTGGAATGTTCTACTGGCACAATTATACCTGCTTCTTCTAGTTTTGTAATCTCTGCTTTTACCGCCTCTGCATACTTCGGATTGAGTCGATACGGCCTACTTCTTACAGGCGCAGCTCCCTCAACCAAGGGTATCCGATGTAATCCAAGCTCTTCTGGTATTCCTGTTAGATCTTTGTAGGACCATGCGAAGACACTTTTGTAAGTAAAGAGCAAAGAAGTTACCTTCTGTAGTAAGGGAGGAGAATGCCACAACCAGGATGCCAAATGGACCATTTGAGGGTTCTCTCCATCCCCCAAATTTACTTCTTGAACCAATGTTTCAGGACTGGTCTTGCTTGAGAAATCATCTCCACTATATGCAGGAGTGGATTTTAATTTATATTCTGCAACCTGTTCTTTCATCCATCCTTGAGGTATATCTGCAAAAGGAAGATCTTCTCTGCTCTTAGGTTCATAATCTTCCCTTTCTGATACTTTTTTATTGGTTGCCTCCTCAAAGCTTGTACTTTCCTTCAATTGCTCATTTTCCAACACCTTGTGGTCTTCATAGCCCTTTTCTGTAATTTCCTCATCTGTAACTTCTTCCTCAATTTCATTGATCTCCACTGTGCAACACTCTGCATTTCCCATCATCCAATTTAACAATGTATCATCTTCTTGGGGTAGAGAGGGCATTACCTGAGTATCCACAGTATATCCAGTGGTTTTTCCTGAATCAAATCCTTCTTCCAAGTGTAGTTGCAGTTGGCTATTGGTGCATGTTGAAATCCATAATTTATTTTTCCCCCAATCTTGCAAAGCTTTTGCTTGTCTCAGCCAAGGTCTCCCCAGGAGTAAAGGATAGGAAGTCTCCTGTGGAAGTGTAATAACAACAAAATCCAAAACAAATTGGCAACCCTGTACAATCATCAATACCTTTTCAATAATGCCAAGTGGCGCAACCCGATGTTGATCTGCTAATGTAACCGTGAATGGTGCCAACTTGGTGGGGTTCAATTTCAGCTTCTTCATTGTAAAATCTGGCATCAAATTGATACCAGAGCCTCCATCAATGATCACACCTGTAAGAGCTTCATCCTTTATACAGACTGATAATCTTGAACTTTGGTAGTCTGCTAAGGGTGCAGAGGAAAATCAACCATGAAACCATCTATACTAGGTGATTGGACCAAGTGAACTGAGTGTATCATCTTCAGTAAGTCACTTCTTATTTTTGAATCCATCCTTATAAGTTCATATAGACTAACCTTGTGATGAATACCTTTCAAGATCTGTTCAATGTTTACCTCCTGAGTGTTTTCTTGCAGACTGGTTGGTTGACCTTTTAGAGAAGTAGTCATCTTATCATAAGCTCCCTCAATTTCTACCTGGTTCTTCCATCTAGACTCCTTCTCTTCCTCTTTATCTTGCATTCCTTGTTGTTCCCCTCTAAAGTTTGCTACTGCTTGCCTAGCTCTGGTCATCATGGGCATAGCAGAGGATGAAACAGCATAGGATTGAGTAGTCATACCTTCTACTGGTGGGGAGACTGCAATCATGTGAATTGGAGCAGGACGACCTCTTGGGCAATCTTTGGTATAATGATCCTTGGCCTCTGGACAATGTTGACAAGGAGGTGCATCTTCTGGAAGGGAACACCTATTTTGCATGTGGCCGTACTCACCACAACGATAACACATCAAAGGTCTATTGTATCTAGGTTTTGCGGGCCGATTCTCCTCTCTATTAGATGTATTTGAAGTACTAGCATAATATGAATCCAAAGTTTGAGGGTTACCTCTCTGCTGTGTACCCTTGAGGTAATAGCAATCTCTGGCTTCATGACCATCTTTTCCACAAAATTGACAGCTTACCTTAATAGGGCAATTAGCATTGGAATGTCCATTGTTGTTACAGATTGTACACCAAATTTCTCTCCTTATATCCTGAGTGGTCTTCAAATCTTCTAACTCTCGGCGAAGTTGGGCCACTTCATCATCAGTTCGACACAGTGGTGGCAAGACCTTCTCTTCTTGTTGATTTTGTTGCGTCTTCAATGCTTCCAACTCCCTTCTCAGTTGCTCAATAGGATCCAGATCTGCAGCATACTTTGGTTGTGTATCCCCTTCAAAATGTTGCCTTGCTTCTTCAATGCGTGATGCAGCTGCAACAAAATCGTTGAGGGTAGAATCCAATCTAAGAGACTCACGAAGCTTCTGTTGAGATGACCTGGGCAGAGCCTTCTCAATCCATTTTTTAACCAAAAAATCACCTGGAGCATGTGGCAGACGGGCAACAAGTGCTTTTGTTCTAGTATGAAGTTCATGAAAAGATTCACCTGATCTTAGCTTCAAATTCTCTAGCTGATCTAGAGCTCTTTCCGAGGAATCACTTGGTCGGAATGTTTGTGAGAAAGCCGCCTTCAGAGCCTCCCATGTAGTGAAATGGCCATCTGCATATTGACTATACCATTTATCTGCAAGGCCCTCAAATGTGGATGGAAATAGTGCCAACATTGCGTCCTCTCTATTCTGCAGACCTCGTCCACGGCATAAGGAGATGAATCTCCTTACATGATCATCAGCATCCTCATAAGCATGTCCCTTGAAGGTAGGGAATTTGATGTTTAATCTGGAGAGTAGATGAGAAAGATCCTCCATTTGGACTGGTGTCTCTTCTGACGTATCTGAGGAGAAGTCTAGAGTTCTCCTAAACCCTTCTTTTGACAATGGTGTCGCACCCAAATCAATAGACAAATTTAGGGAGGACAGAGGGGAGGTAGACTCACTAGTCGTGGTTGTGGCTAACTTGTTAAGGCTCCTCCGAACACGAAGAGACTCCTTATCTGCTCGTGTATGGGTCATGTACTTATTCGCAATTGCGATAGCGCAAAACACCTCTCACAGAAAATGCAAAGGTCCCACCGGGCGTGCCAAACTGTAGAGGAGGTACTGGGGTATCCGCTTTTAACAAAAGTAGAGAGTGAAGATTAAACACGTCCAGTACGTCGCCTACTCAAGGGAGGTTCTCTTTAGGGAAGTATATCCTTTAACATTTCTGTGAGCAGGCAGATACAAGGATTGCACAAAGTGGTAAATACTTCAGAAAATGTGAACAACCAATGACCAGAGAAGACCATACACTTCTTGATTCAAACCAGGTGATTACAAGATTGGGCAGAGAGATGTTCAAGGTGCAACTTAAGACTATAAGTCACACTTAGGGCTAATAAGTCACCCTATAAGTAAATAATTTCAATACAACAGATTCTTCCCATCAGCATAAGGGGCCACTGATACGTGGACTAACTCAGAACAATACAAGGAATTTCTCAAGAGGATAGAACCTAATCAACAACACTGACTCAGAAAAGAAGAATCCAAGCTACTCTCTTACACTAGAGTGCTCATAGCCCTCCACTGAGAAGCCCACCCTCTGTATACACACTACAGAGTAGCTCCTACAATAGGCTTGAAAACCACCAAGTGTGAGAGAGGACTTCTGCACGTATACACGAACCTCTGTGTCTCTAAAATTGTTGTACCCCAATGAGCAAAAATCCATTGCTTTTATAGGCCTCAATAAGCCAAGAGAGCCTTGCCGAATCTTCACGTCCACTCACTGATCACGCGCCGGTGGAATGCCCAAAATTGAGGGGTAGGTCAAATATTCCACTTGATTTGAATTAGTCCCACAAAAATAGGTAGTCGTCGTGAATGGTTGCTGGCAATTCCACTTTCAATTTTAACAATTACCTTTTTATCTTTTCTAATGTCCGTGAGACATACGACGAGTGCAAATGCATTCCTCCTTTTGCCTGAGTTGGAGAATGAAACATTCATATACACATCCTCTATATCATCTTGGTGTTCATCCTTCTCATGCTCCAAAGCCTGCTCTTTCCCGATCCAATCTAAGGAAACCGCAACTACTTCATTATGCCTTTATGCTTCAACTCCCTCCATCTTGCTTTTGCCAGTATTATCTACCATCTTCTCATCAGTAAACTCCTGAGGCTTTTCCACAAGAGAGAAACCTTCCATTTCATCACTGAGGTCTGGGACAGTATCAGTGACTTTAGTAGCAACATCACGTACGTTTAATCCTGTACTATTGTCTACAATCATGTCCTCTTTTGAAAGATCCTAAATTTGAAGATCCTCTGTTGAGAGGATAGGAACAACAATAGTAGAAGGTCCATTCTTTGTTCCATTTTACTTCTTCATCTTTCATAGACTCCTGTAGCAATGGCGATAGTTCTCCTTGAGGAACTACTTGAATAGTTACCCACACTCGTTGACCAAATTTCTGGCCAGATGGTGCTACAAGACGCCAATAAGATGTGTACCGCCCAGCCTTGTTAGGTGCCACAAGATCCACTGACAACTCTACTTGGGTGATCGTGGTGAGGGGAGGGGAGGGGGGTGGCGGGGGGTCGAAGTGAGGGGAGGGGAGGGGGTGGCGGGGGGTCGTGGTGAGGGGAGGGGAGGGGGGTGGCGGGGGATCGTGGTGAGGGGAGGGGAGGGGGGTGGCGGGGGGTCGAGGTCAGGGGAGGGGAGGGGGGTGGCGGGGGATCGTGGTGAGGGGAGGGGAGGGGGGTGGCGGGGGGTCGTGGTGAGGGGAGGGGAGGGGGGTGGCGGGGGGTCGAGGTGAGGGGAGGGGAGGGGGGTGGCGGGGGATCGTGGTGAGGGGAGGGGAGGGGGGTGGCGGGGGGTCGTGGTGAGGTGGTGAGGGGAGGGGAGGGGGGTGGTGGGGGGTCGAAGTGAGGGGAGGGGAGGGGGTGGCGGGGGGTCGTGGTGAGGGGAGGGGAGGGGGGTGGCGGGGGATCGTGGTGAGGGGAGGGGAGGGGGGTGGCGGGGGTCGAGGTGAGGGGAGGGGAGGGGGGTGGCGGGGGATCGTGGTGAGGGGAGGGGAGGGGGGTGGCGGGGGGTCGTGGTGAGGGGAGGGGAGGGGGGGTGGCGGGGGGTCGAGGTGAGGGGAGGGGAGGGGGGTGGCGGGGGATCGTGGTGAGGGGAGGGGAGGGGGGTGGCGGGGGTCGTGGTGAGGGGAGGGGAGGGGGTGGCGGGGGGTCGAGGTGAGGGGAGGGGAGGGGGGTTGGCGGGGGATCGTGGTGAGGGGGGGGGAAGGGGGGTGGCGGGGGTCGTGGTGAGGGGAGGGGAGGGGGGTGGCGGGGGATCGTGGTGAGGGGAGAGAGAGAGGAAGAGAGAGGGGGATAGAGAGAGAGAGAAAAGAAAGGGAGAGAAAGGAACCAAGAGAGAAAGAGAAAGATAGGGAGAGGGGGAGAGAAAGAGGGAGAGGGAGAAGGGACGGAAAGGGAGGAGAGAGAGAGAGGAGAGAAAGAGAAGAAAAATCCGAGAAAGGGGAAAAGAGAGAAAAATAACAAATCTTTGAGGTAGCAAAGAATGAAGGCAATAATTGCCGCAACACCCTTATGAATTGAAATGGAATATTCCCTGAAACTTCATCCCAATCCGAGAGTTTTCCGACCCCTACAAAGAGGTAAGGATACTACTAGCCTCAAGGTACTCTTCATATCTCAACTTCTCTTGAAGAGATAAAATCAAGTCCATTTTTTTAGGGCTTTGAGAGGAAGCCAGAAGACCTATTTCTTTGGCAAGAGCATATCTTCTTTTGTCTCTAGCTTCTCTTTTCAATTTCTTGAAGTGAGTGAGGACAACATGGATGTCTCTAATGGCTTTGGCCCAGGCTAGGCTAGGGTTAGATATACTTTCGAAGTAATGGGCAATTATAACCTTAGTTCTTTGGATGACACACGCGTGCTTAAGCACGCAAGGGTCTAGGTGGGGCTATCCTACCCTAACATTAGGGATATCACTCTTGAGAACAAACCTAATAGGATATTGACGAGAGATACATAACGTTGGATCAACCTCATCCTTGATTTCACTAAATTGCTGTAAGTAAGGCAGATTGCTATAGGCAGGATCTAATCTAGCAGCACAATAATGAGGAGACTTTTGTTTGTTGCTCCAGGTGAATCTAGAGTGGGAGGAGAAATCGTATAAATCATGAGTGGTAGAGAGATGGATCCATTTCTACCATTCAACACTCCATATAGTATTTCCTCTTTTATCAAATCTCTCCTTTATGGCCGTGACCATATTGAAGTCTCCCACACAGATAATGGGGCCTTTAATCCTACTGAGCTCTTCCCAACTCTTGGAACTTTAGGAAGGAGAGTTGGAAGCATAGACGCTTATAATGGTGCACTCAAATAGTTTCCCAAGAGTGACAACAGACCAATATTCTTTCTTTCAATATGAAAGGGATTACTGACTCTGTTCAGTCCAAATGTGTTAATAAGTGGATGGTTGATCTGTCCTCACCCCCATGGTAGGGGGATCTGCCATAGGGGTGTCTAAGCCCCTACGTCCGCTCATTATTGACTCCTTGAAAAGAATATTTGTTTTTTGTTCAATCAACCTCCTATGACTTTTGATATGGTTGATGCATCCACAATTATCACTTAGTGTTTATAATTGCAAGGTTAATACATACTAATTAGCATATGTTCTATAGTAAATTTGTTTTCTCCTTAGTTATCAACATATGAAACAATTATAAACATGGGCTAGTGTAAAACGTTCAGCGCTCTATTATTTTTCTTACCCATGTGGCCATATTTTTTGCAATAATAAGATTTCCCTAGTAATTAAGATGTCACTTTAACACTAATGTTAGAGCTTCGTCCTTTTCGTACATTTCTTAGATTTGATTTTTAGATAATAATTCTTTAGTTTGTGATTTATATCCTAAGTGAGGTATGGATCTATTGAGTTATCACTTTTTTAGTCGTAGAAATAATCATTGAATCATTAAGTTGTAACATTGTGCCTCTAATAGGAATGAATGAGACAAGAATTGAATATTTCGTTCTCAAGCTATTGTGTGTCCAAAATGCTTAATTGTTATCTAGTACCCTTATGTCTATTGAATAAAAATTACCATACATTTCCATTAAATCAATAACGTGAAAACTAACATAATCATTTACTCACCACAAACTGTGTATATTTTGAGTCAAGTGAATCTTAAGTTGCGTCAATAGAAGTGCCTATATATTTCGACATGATACCCTAGTATTCATTGAGTGTCACAATAATGTACTCATGTATGTAGCTCTTATATGCCTTATAATACCTAAAAAAGTAGATCCTTGAAAATTGTAATCTTTTTCTACTTCCCTTGATAAGTAGGATTCAGATTGTTATAAACTCATGGTTACCATATGTGATAACTTTCTTTAACAAAGTTATCTCTATAATACGTGCTAAATTTGTTTCCGTACTCGTCTATTGATCTATTTTTCTTTTTTCAGATTCTTTTTTATCAATTTTGAAAGTATTTCATTGCATTCGTGATACTTATTACTTTTTAACTTCAACATGAGCATGCATGCTCATAACTATTTTACCTACTGTATTGATAAGTAGATTATTTAAGAAAAAAAATAAACTCTTAGAAGAATTTTCCGAAAACATTTTAGACTGAAAATCTTCATGAATTCATCGCCATCAAATCATATCGTAGCACAATCGTCGTTAAGTCCAAAACATTGATAACTAGTTCAACAACACTATATAGCACTTCCACCTATAATAGCTTGTTCTTCAATGTTTCGCACGGGTGTACCTCAACATAATAATATTTTCTGTCAAGAAATCCCCCTAAGAGTTTGTTTTTATATAATATTTTCTTAGAGATATAAAATACTTCATAGTATTTGCGTTTTCAATACACATACCTATTACTTCAAACATTATATCTCGAAATGTAGTACATGTCTTGGCGCGGGTTGGTTGAAGTATCCTAAGCAATGCATAAGGATTATGTGGGTTGTGGTTGCCCACATTCCACCAGCCATTTATAGCCATCTCTAGACAACCACATCCCTCCATTAGCCTATATATACATGACTTCTATACTACCAGAGATATCAAATTTGTCCAACATACCTCTACCTTGTAAATTTGTATCTAGAGTTGCCTAGATTAACATTTGAGCTCTACATTGAGAGTGCATACGTGGACACAACAATCATCTTTGTCTTTTTATTTGTGGTAATTTTTTGAGATTCACTACATCTATTATCATCTTTACTACTACTTTTGTGTTCTCTTGCGTAACTACTTTTGCCAAGGAGGAACAACGATTTCTCAATTGACCACTCCTTGGGGGAGTCACCGAAGTTAAGAGCACATCTTTCCCGCCATATTTTCCATAGGACCTCTCCTCTCATGGCATTCTAGAGAGTCGTCGAGTAGCCGATCGCTTGTCCCAGCAAGGCTTGCTGCCAACTGAGATGTTTCTGAAGTCTAATTTTCTTTCCAACCGTCTCCCAGAGTGTATTGGAGTTGGGGCACGTAAAGAAGATGTGTGGAACATCTTCAATAGACCGGTAGCAGCGTTTGCACCAGGGAGGAATCCCACAAAGTTTGCTAGCCTTAAGGTTGGTCCAGATTCCATGATGAAGAATTTGCCATAAGAGGACAAACTTTTTGATTTCTATGAGGGGGTGCCAGATAGCCATGAACTTCATGTCCCATCGACGCCGCGTCCATGACAGGCACCACTTCTGGTTGAGGTTAACCTGATGGTCAATCGTTTCTTTGATGTTCGGGATTTTTGATAGGCTATTCCCATTGTGCCATTTGAGACCAAGCGAGCTCGATGTGTCGTGTCCCATGAGAAGGCGAGTTTTGTGTCAATCCCAGGCGAGACATCTGCTTTGCAGAGTGTTCCATTCTCCATACGAAATGTTGACCCAAGAGTCAATATCCTCGAAGTTGATCCAAGTGTTGGTGTCTTGTTTCCAGAGATGTTTTCATTTTTTGAAGCCTTTGTTCCATAACTTCTTGGCATTTTGAATATTCCAAGAATCCACACTCCGGATGCCATGGATCGGAAACCAGATATAGTCGTTTTGTCTGATGACGGCAGCCCACTTCTAGTCTTCACTAATTCTTGTGTAACTTTTGACTTTATTCCAACTCTTCCATAGGGAGCACACGAGATTAGAGCCTTTCAGGAAGACGAGGATCGGGGAAAACAAGGTCAAGATGTCGAGATTCTTCCAATTTGGGAAACCCATGAGAGCCAACTCGTTCTTGTTTCTGAAGATCAGCTTGGCCCACGAGGCCTCCCCATTGCACCAAGCCTTAATCATCCATTTGGCTGCCAGTTTGTTAGCCATGCGCCCAATGTCCAGGATACCAAGTCCCCCACTATCTCTATGGCTGGTGCAGATGGACCATTTGATTTTAGGCACCTTCCTTCTATCGTGATCGCCCGTCCAAAGAAAGTTTCTACAAATACTATCCATGAAGGAAAATAATTAATTATTGGGAAGCCAAATGCATTTAACAAATTATCCATGACAAATGCATTCAAGTCCGGGAGAATAGGCTAAAGCCGAACTTTCTTTATTCAAAAAAAAACAAATTAGCCATGACAAATTTTCATGTGTAAGCCCATTTATTGGTAGTTAGTATGACTTAAGTTTATGATCTATAACCAACTGTTTTTTTCCAGCTATACCAAATTTTACTCCATCGTTAACATTGTCTCCACTTTATTGGGCGCTCCTTGATTTTTGCTGCACTACCGGATCCCTCGTAAAGCTTTGTCGTTACATGTACACTGATCATGAGAATAAGCTTTAAAGAAATAAGGAAACTCGAAGGGAATGCAATCATACGCAAGCGAGTATGTATACAAAAGACCGTGAAAATATTCTAACACGTTAGAGTCTAAAAATCAGTCGTGAGTGGAGCTTTGTGAAGAGGAAAAGCTCTCTCCAACGCTACATTGTTGATCCTTCCTCCTATGCCTACCATACGTGGACCTTTGAAAGACTGAGGTTTCATGCATACTCATAGAACGACTCATCCTTTAATACCACCAAGTCCTCAAGGTCATCATCATGGAAGGCTAAGAAGGTAGCCATCATTGTAGGATCCTTCACTTTAAGTGGAATTTCTACCTCCCCTACAAAAGGAATCTATACTCTTGACAACATCGGAATTGAAAAGAAATAGTGGATACTCTGAGTGGATCAAAATTTTATCAACCATCGTTTTTTTAGGTCTACTCGTAGTAACCTGTAGAAATGGGAGTCTTCTTCAATACATGGTTTTCTAGAGCATCTCATTTGAGTCATTTGCATGCAATATGGATAAGGCTGACTAGATTTCTCACATAATTCTCTTCTTCTCAGCATATATCTTTATAGGAGTTCGAATTGAAACTCCTCTCTATTGCTTGCATCCTATTCTTTCCTTTCTTTTCCACATTATTTCATTATTTCAATGTCTCTTCAGTAAGGAATTCTTGATAGAACGTGATATCCCAAACTATTGGAGATTCGTGTCAGTTACCATGGGTAGATATTCTTGTTTCTCCAGTTTCTGAGCATCTTTTCTTGGACTATTAAAGCCACTGAATTTCTAACCTCAAGCTCCTTCTCTTTGATCTTTGCATCCTAACAAGCCTTTTGTTTATTATTTTCTCATTCAGATTCTTCCTCGTTGAAGTCCCTTAATTTCTTTAACTTTTATTTTAATGTGCCCTTGTTGTCTAGCTCTCGAATATTGAGATACTCTACAGTTTAAATTTTCTACTTTTTAATTTCAATATAAACTAGGATTTTCCTTGACGGTCTCAAGAAGTTTTGTTTAGGTGATCATTTGTTGTCCACATAATCCTGCATTCACACTCATAAAAGTAAAAATCCTATTGTATGGGATTCTCTGAAAAGGTTCATTTTCTTGCTCTCCACCAAGGGGTGCTAGAGAACTTTGAATTTAAGATCCCATGTTTTCAAGGACCAATTCAAAGAAAGTATTTCTATTGAAATCTTAGTGATATTTAAAGTTTTTCCTAATTCTTCAAACATCTTTAATTTTCCTTCCATTTGGCCTTGTGATTCCTTTGGGACTTTGGTCTTCTTGGAATAAAGGCAAGTGAGTCTCGAACTCCTTCCATGCATAATTCCCATGCTTTAGAAGGCACCAACAATGTAAGTCCACTATTTGGATGAGAGAAATGTAATTGAGTCTTATCTTATTTCTTTTAGATTGAAACTAAAGCTGCTTACAACAATGGATCATGCTAGAGCAAAGGTCTTGGATCTTTGACATTTTTCCTTCACAATGGCATTCATGCATAATTCTCATGCTTTAGAAGGCACCAGCAATGCAAGTCCACTATTTCGCTCACAGAAATGTAATTGAGTCTTATCTTAGTTCTATTAGATTGAAACTAAAACTGCTTACAACAACGGATCATGCTAGACCAAAGGTCTTGGATCTCTGACAGTTTTCCTTCACTATTTCTCCAAGGTTTGATCGTCCAACATTAAGAATGGTGGTGCATCATCTAGGGTCCTTTTTGGTACCCCATGAATTGAGTCTTTCATGCTCCTCTCTTGTAGGTTGTCCTTTGCTTCTGAAATGGGCATCCCCTCATCTCCTGAGCTGTATCCATAGAGACTCCTTCCTTGAAAGTATGTCTTCATCCTCAATGACCATGCTTGGAAGTTGTTCCTGTCCAATTTATCAATGAAAGAAGGAAAACCATCTCCCATTTTACCTTAGCTTTGCTTTGATACCACTCTTTGGAAAGATGGATGCTAACTCGAGAAAATGAGTTGGTACTGTTGATTCCTGCTTTGTACGAGCCCTTTTTGACTTCAAAGTTGCGTTTAAGGCCCTCTTAGCTTTCGAATGATAGTAAAAAAGTGCCTATGAACTTTGGAAATGATGCAAGTAATGATTAATTCAAAACAGACTACTTCCCACTTCACAATCTCATCAAAACCTTCTATTTTGATTCACACACCTGCTGCTTCTTAAGCTCAATGCTTCCAGTACGGTAGGAATCAGAAACAATCCTTTTTGAGATATTACATTAGTCTAAGGAGCTAATGATTCCAAGTGGAATCACATAAAATAATTGAATATACATAGAGCAATCAATTTAGCCTGTGTAGCATTATCCCCGATTTTTTAGGACCTCTGTAGAGAATGAAGAGTGATCACTTGGACACATTTCTCTCAAAATCCATTGAATGGAATCGCTTCAAAATTTGTCAGCATGTAGGTGACTTAGAACTGATTCCAATTAGCTATAGTACATTGAAAATGAAGGAGTAATGACTGAGAAATGATCAATACAAATTGAATGTTTTGAGTGACAATAATAGAGAGATCAATAGATATAAGAAATGATCTAGTGTATTATATGACAATGATGTAAATGATCATTGGCATGATAATCAATGCTCAATGATAATGAGAAGTTTAGGCTATGAAATGAGCCTCACTCTCTTACAATGTGATCAACGAGAGGCTCAGAATTGGAGTGCTCTCTACCTCGAGATTTACATTCATCTTTTATAGATGTTTCATTCAAAATTTGAATTTGAATTAAAATTTGGCTCTCACTAAAAAGTGATCCACTAATCTAGGAGATATTCTCTATAAGAGACTCCTACTTTTTCAATCCATGTAAATACACGAGTTTTGTCAATTTACAAACACTCTTTTAGATGTATATACCTTTTACAAAGGATAAAAGGTAACTATTCTTAGGCAATAGTTTTCATGGGTCTTCAATCATTCACATGGAGTCTTCTCATGCCTAGTCAAGTGTGTAGGCTTGGCTCTTGCACCAACACAACCAACTCCTTGATGGAGGTGATACTTCATTAGAGGCTTGTCTCCAAGATAAATTGATATCTTTTTTAACTAAAGGTAAAGAAACGATTCAAGAATTCTCATGGAACCCAGGAACTTTTTGATTCTTAGTAAAGGTATTAAATGTAAACCGATGTGCAAAATCCTTTGAAATAACAATGCCCACATCTTCGGACACGGAGGGTACATAAAGGTTGTTAATGCTTCTTTAAAAGACATAGCCTCTATCCAGTTTAGTCTTTCTTTGAAAACCTCCTTTTGTTGCTTCAGCTCTTCCAAGTACTCATTAAGCTTCAAACGATCGTACCAATCCCTTGGCAACCCATCGATATTCATGCCTCTTTGGAGGACCTACCCAAAAAAGTGTTGAACAATATTTAACTCACCAAAAAGCATTATATATAATGTAAATGAGTTCTGAGCACCAACAAAAGAGTGATGAGAAATTGGTAAGCACCAGCAAAAGAGTCTTCCTACTTTTCTTCAAAGAGACAATATTAAACTTAGGGACCAAAATAATCGGGATGATAGAAAAACAAGGTGGATGTTAGTAGGGATTAAATTACAAGAACTAGGGGGATTGTTTAATAATTCCTCAACTTAAGATTGAATATGAATTTTTCGCATATCAATGAAGATTTATTAAGGATATTAGTAGTACACTTTGGACATTGTAACCATGCACGTATAATTGATCGAGTAATACTAATGTTTAAAGAGACGGCCTACACAAAAAGAGTAACGACCCATGAATATTTTCACCAACCAAACCGAGAGATTTATTGAAATTCCAAACATATTATATATATATATATATATATATATATATATATATATATATATATATATATATATATATATATATATATATATATATATATATACAGAGAGAGAGAAGTGAAGATGGTTGCGAACACACTTAAGATGATGAGAACACTTTTATCTCAATTCAAAGCCTCTCACGCTAGGATTCGCTATGGGGCGTGCAAGACATCCATTTTCATATTACATTCAATATAAAAGTTGTTTACCTGCGGTATTTTGGACACGATTAATGCGTTTAACAATCTTTTCCTGGAAGAACTACGCGTCTTCCTATAATTGCAGGTTGCAATGCAGGAAAATAAGCAATTATTGGGCAGCCAAATGCATTTACCAAATTAGCCATGACAAATTTTGATGGATAGGTAATTTGTTAATCGTTAGTATGACTTAAGTTTATGATCTATAACCAATTGTTTTTTTTCCACCTATACCAAATTTTACCCCATCGTTAACATTGTCTCCGCTTTATTTTGCGCTCTTTGATTTGTGCTACACTAGCGGACCCCTCCAAAAGCTTTGTGCTTACATGTACATGCTCGAAGCCAATGCAATCATACGCAAGTGATTATGTAAACATATCATCACGAAAATATTCTAACACGTTAGAATCTAAAAATCAGTGATGAGTGGAGCTTTGCGGAGAGGAAGAGCTACATTGCTGATCCTTCCTCCTATGCTCTGGATAACGTGGACCTTTAAAAGACGGAGGTTTCATGCATGCTCATACAACAACTCACCCTTTAATACCACCAAGTTCTGAAGGTCATCATCATGGAAGACTAAGAACGTAGCCATCATTGTACAATTCTTTACTTTTAGTGGAATTTCTGCTCGCCCACACAGGGAATCTGTACTCTTCACATCATTGCAATTGAAAAGAAATAGTGGATTCTTTTAATGGATCAAAGTTTTATCAACCATCGGTTTTTAGGTCTACTCGTAGTAACCTGTAGAACTGGAAGTCTTCTTCAATACATGGTTTTCTGGAGCATCTCATTTGAGTCATTTCCATGCAATATGGATAAGGATGACTAGAGTTCTCACCTAATTTTCTTCTTCTCAGCATATGATCTTTCTAGGACTTAGAATTGGAACTCCTTTCTAATTCTTGCATCCTCTTCTTTCCTTTTTTTTTTCACATAATTTCATCATTCCAATGTCTCTTCAGTAAGGAGTTATTGATAGAACCTGATATTCCAAACTAGTGGAGATTTATGTTAATTACCATGGGAATATATTCTTGTATTTCCAATTTTTGAGCATCTTTCATTGGACTATTAAAGCCACTGAATTTCCAACGATAATGCCTTCTCTTTGATCTTTGCATCCTGACAAGCCTTTTGTTTATTCTTGTATCATTAAGATCTTGCCTCATTGGAGTCCAATAATTTCTTTAAATTTTATGTTAATGTGCCGTTGTGTCTAGCGCTCGAATGTTGAGATATTATAGAGTTTCAATTTTCTACTTTTTCATTTCAATCTAAGCTAGGACTTTCTTTGAAGGGTTCAAGTACTTTTGTTCAGGTGATGATTTGTTGTGCACATAATCCGGCAGTCACACTCATAAATACCTCTCATAATCAAAGATACGTTCATGCAACTTTCATGTTGGTAAAACATTTTGCTAATGCTTCAAACATCTTCAGTTTTCTTTCTATTTGTCCGCGTGATTCCCTTGGGAATTTGGTCTTCTTGGAATAAAAGAAAGTGAGTCTCCAACATCTTACATGCTTAATTCCTATGTATTATGTATTAGAAGGCACCAATAATGCAATTCAATTATTTGGCTCCGATAAATGTAATTGAATGCTATCTTATTTCTTTTCGATTGAAACCAAAGTTTCTTACAACAGATGAACATTCTGGATCTCTGACGATTTTCCTTCACAATGCCATTCATGTTATAAATAGGAAACCAAACGGGTCATTCTTTATTATCCTCCCATGCCTTTCAAGTCATTATCACATTGCAATGAGACTTCATTTTGTTTTTTTTTAATAAGAGGAATTTCGGCCTTAGCCTACTCTCTGGGATTTGAATTAAATAAAGGAAAATACAAAAGAAGGGGACAAGTGCCCATGGGAACCCCCAAATCCCACAGAGCGTGAGAAGATTTTACAAAAAAAGGTTAATCACCCACTCATCATCCTCAAGTGGGGCACACCTGGGTAAAGTGTGTTCTTGATCAAAAGGAGAACTTGATGACTCCTAAAGAAAAGGGGGGGTTTCTTACAATTAGCAATCCTTTTGCCAAGAAGGAATAGTGAATACTCAATCGACCAGAGTTTCGAGTGTTCCAAAGATTCATGGAGCGACCATTCGCTTCTTCCAGCAGAGTTGTCTTCTAACTTATATATTTCTGATGACTATTTTTCATTCCGATGATCTGCCATAGCCTATGTGGTAGGCCTTACAAGGCTTACATGGAGTTAAAGAGGAGTTTGATAAACCTCCCATCCCCATCATGTGGAGCCCACTTGGTTTTAAGCTTATTGTTGACATACTGTAGCTCTTTGTGATGTCTAAAGGGGGGGGGGGGTTTCTTACAGTTAGCAATTCTTCTGCCGAGGAGGAAAAGGGACTTCTGGATCGACCTCTCCTTGGGGGTATTTCCAAAGTATTGAGCTCATCTTTCTCGCTAAGTCTTTCAAAGGATCTCTCCCCTAATTGCATTCCAAAATGCAGCAGAACAACCGATCGCTTCACCAATGAGGGCTTGCTTCCAATTGATTTGTTCTTGGAGTCCCAAAGAACGACCAAGGACCCTCCATAATCGAAAGGATTTAGGGCAAGCAAAGAACATGTGACCTATATCCTCTATGCTACAGCAACATCGCTTGCACTAGGGTGGAATTTCACAGATCTTGTTAGCTTTTGCATTGGTCCATATTCCACGATGTAGAATTTGCCATAGGAGAACCGACTTTTTGTTTTCAATGAGAGGGTGCCAGATAGACATAAATTTCATATCCCATCAAAGTCGCGTCGAGTTGAGACACCATTTCTTGTTGAGACTGATGTGAATGTCATTGCAGGCTTCGACATATGGAAGCTTGGAGAGGTGATTAGCATTATACCATTTAAGGCCCATTGGGTTTGGAGAGTCCTCTCCCATAAGTAGTCGGATTTTAGATCAGTCCCAAGCATGGCGTCTGCTCAGTAAAACATTCCATTCCTCATATGTGACCGTAGTAGTAGGGTCAAGGTCCTCAAAGTCCACCCATCTGTTTGTGTCGTGTTTCTAGAGGTTCTTCCATTGTTTGAATCCCGTATTCCAGAGTTTCTTGTCACTCAAGGGCATTCCATGGCTCCACATTTCTCATGCCTTGGATCGGGAACCAAATAGAGTCGTTTTTTCTTATACCTGCCACCCACTTCCAATCTTCACTGATTCTGAATTGAGGTTTGAAAGTGTTCCAGCTCAGCCACAAGGATCTTACCTGGATCGATCCTTTGGGTGAGACCAGAATCGGAGAGAATAGGAGGGTGAGGATGTCAAGGTTTTTCCATCCAAGGTAGCCTACCGAAGTAATCGCGTTTGTGTTTCTAAAAATTAATGTGGCCCAAGAGGAATCTTTGTTGCCCCACGCCTTAGTCATCCACTTAGTTGCACGTTTATTGGCCATGCTACCAATGTCCATAATACCTAGACCTCTATTCTCCTTTTGGCTAGTGCATATGGACCATTTGGTTTTAGGCACACCCCTCCTGTTATGGTCCCCGGTCCAGAGAAAGTTCCTAAAAGTACTTTCTAATTTGGCTAAATATTGATTCTTTGGTCTCCAACAAGAAAGAAAGTATATGATTGAGGATATGAGGAACGTGTTGATCACCATGGCCGGGCCAGCAAGATTGAGTTGCAAACCCCTCCATTAGTTAGGTTTATTATTAAGTCTAGCGAGGACCCAAGCCCACCTTTGTTCTAGAATAACATCAAATCCCAAGGGGATACCAAGAAGACTTCATTTTGTTTCACGCAATCCAAAGGGAGGTAATCAATCCAATAGGCTTAGGGATCATTAGGGTCGGGGGAGAGACAAAATCAAAGAGGCCAAGTCCAAACCATCTCAAGAATTCTAATAGCATCAAGTTTTGGTGTTTTTTTTATGATTAAGTTTGACCAATATTTGCCACTATTTCTCCAAGGTTTTATCGTTAATTTTGCAGTGAGCTTACTCGTTATTGCTCAACCTTATGAATGGTGATGCCTCTTCTTCAGTACTTGGGCCAACAAGAGTTTTCTCGCGTGATTCTTAATACCCTTCCACTTAAGGTCTAATGTCGAAGGAAATTTCTTGTAGAACATATTCATAGGCGCCAACTCAAAGTCAAGGAATCCCCATGAGAAAAGAAAGAAACTGCAGGAAATAAAAAACGTGTTCATAACCATCCCTTTTCTAACAATGCTCAACTCCATGCCCTTCTAGTATTAAAGGTTGAAATCAATTTTCTTAAAGAACGACTTAAATCTTTCACCCATGGAAACATCAAACCCCAATAGGACCCCAAGAATGCAGAAAACTTGGCCAGATGCACGATCCACACAAACATGGTCAATTGAGAGATAGCCTTGAAAGTAGTAGTAGTGTGGTAAATTTTAGCGTAGAAGGTAGTGAAAAAATATCAAGATACTGCCACAACTCAAAAACGCATGCCACTTGATTGGCAATGAAAACATCAATGTTGTTGGTACACATCTGAAGTCCAGCTTATAATAAGAAATTGCCAAATCGCAAGAACGCATCCTACTTAAAGCATTAATGTCGCTATCAAACATCTAAGAGACCATCTTATCTCGTCATTGGAGAAGAGAGAGGCTTCAATTCTGTTTTGCGTTGAATTTTGACTAGATTCTATGCATAGTAATATCGTCATATAAATTCGAGCTTAAGTTTTCCTTTCATAAACATGTCTGCAACCACGAGGGCACGCCTGAAATAAAAGATTTTCTTCTCCTCTACAATGTAGTTTAAGAAATCTTTCGTACTATTTCGATGATCAAATACTTTAAGATTTCTGCTGTTCAATGAAGTTTCAGATCTCTTTTGTACTATATCGGTGATTAATGACTGTGAATTGCTGCGCTAAACGTTCTACCTAGTTTTCGCAATAAGACAAGTAGGAAGCAGCCGACAGCAAACTAATGATGTTGATAAGGCGATGCAGCAATCGAACCGATATTTGAACACGAAACGTGTTAAGATGAAGTGGATAAAAGTGATCAGAAGCATATAGCATGATGTCTGCAGTGATGGCTACGTATGCTTCTTTCTTAAGTCCATTCTTGTGGTTTAAGATTTCGCCACTCAAGCCATGGGAGCCAATTGGCGTAGTGCACAGAAGTTGAGCATTGCCAAGAAAGTTGAGAGGAGAAGGCCCCAACGAACTCAGCCTTTGTGTGATGGTAGTGTTCCCAGTTCAACAGTCATAAATTCAAGAGACATAAATGAGTTCTCGATAACGACGGATACGGCAATGGCATTTATGCAGGTCTGGAAAAGACTAATCAGCACAAAGACTAATCGCCGACATCACCAGTGATAGAATAAAAACACAAAGAGAAAGAGAGTGCGCGTGACATGCGATACACAAAGAATGTCCTTCTGTCCTTTTTCCCCTATCATTGCGTATACCGAAGCATGCACTCGTATAAATGGTCGGCCTCAAAATTATACAGTAGCCTTCGTGGACAGAGTCGAGAGTGATTCACGTTCCGCTCTAATTAAAATCACATGGATACTGTGGTTCATCTGCCGCAGTAGGCACTACGTCTAGCTTCTCCTTCACCCTTGATAGCAATCATATATATATATATATATATATATATATATATATATATATATATATATATATATATATATATATATGTCTACTAAGATGTGTCCGTATCTGAATCGAGCCTTGGAAAAGAAGGGCTAACCGTTTGCCAAAGAAGTCTCGAGGTGTCTGTGTCTGTGTGCTCATGATGTGTCCGTATCTGAATAGAGACTTGGAAAAGAAAGGCTAACCGTTTCCCAAAGAAGTCTCGACGTGTCTGTGTATGTGTGTTCATGCATGTGTATACAGTGTCTCTTTGTGTATCTATGTATGCATGTATATGTATGCTTGTTTGTGCATATGTATGTATGTGCACTACGTCAAGCTTCTCTTTCACCCTTGAAAGCAATTATATATATATATATATATATATATATATATATATATATATATATATATATATATATATATATATATATATATATATATATATAATTGCTTTCAAGGGTGAAAGAGAAGCTTGACGTAGTGCACATATATATATATATATATATATATATATATATATATATATATATATATATATGTGTCTGTGCCTGTGTATACATATGTATGTATGTATTCTGTATTTATGTATGTATGGGTTTGTGTACAAAGATGTGCTTGTAACTAAACCAAGCTTTAGAAAAGAAGGGCTAAAAACCAAACTTGCCTTTGGACGTCCTGAGAGGTCCGCAATTCCTCCATTTCTTCGTGAACTCGAGCCATCAAATCTTTGTTCCCGCATGTGGGTGGCAATAAAATCTTTTCTTCATTTTAACTTCAATGCATCTTTAGGACTTCATATTCCCTTCTAAGCTACTCGATTGGGTCAAGATTTCACAGCATAATTTGCTTGAGTCCCTCATTCAAAATGCATTCTAACTACCTCTATGTGAGAAGTAGCTGCTACAAAGACCTTTAGAGTGGCATCAAGCTTCAGAGATTTCCAAATTTTTGGTTGAGATGTCCTAGGAAGCCCATGACGGTGACATAAGGAGCTACATCTCCTCACATAGTCATCTCCATGTTTGTATGTTGATACCTCAAAGATAGGTAATTTAATGCTCAACCTTGTCAATAGGTTGGGTAGGTTCTCCATTGGCACTTTGGCTTCTTTCGATGTATCAGAAGGAAATCCAATGTCTTTCTATGCTTTTCCTTTTAGAGTAGGCTTGCAACCCAATCACTTGACAAATTTAAGGGTGGAGGGGTGCTACAGTGACTAGACAAAGGTAAACATGAATTCTTGAGGCTCCTCTCTACATGAAGAGGCTCCTTGTCTGGTCGCATGTGGATCATGTACCCACTCATTAGATGCAAAAATCAAGAATGGAAAATGCACCAATAAGTATTTACTGCAATAAAGACCTCACACAAAAATTCAAGGGTCCCATCATGCATGCCAAATTGTAGAGGAGGTACTTGGGCATCTACATTTGGCTAGTTTCCAAATTGTAAGGGAAAAGAAGAACTCACACTCCTAGTACATCTTCTACTGAACAGAGGTTCTTCGGGAAGTATACCTTGTAACACTTTAGTGTGCAGATTTTCTCATTGAAAAAAAAGATGATAACAATTGCACAATCACAAAGAAAGAAAATCACAATGCTCATACAAGAGAGAACCCCACTTTCGTAGCTCACTAAATGATTATACAAGTTAGGAGTGCTACAAATGAGTGTTACAGTGGGCTATATGCGACTCCTGAAACTAGACAGAATCAACACAAGAAATATCAATCATCGAGAGAATATAGTAGGGACGAGTATCAAACCTTCTGCTGTACAAATGGGCTCACGCTTCTTACGTTAATATGCAAGAAAATGATCTTTTGATTGCAGCTGAACTTCATGTTCTCTATTATCCATGTCGTTTCCTTCGTTCAAAGAGAATATCGAGCATGTTCCTTAGAGATGTGGAGCATAGCGAATGATGGAGACACATGTGGTAGTTCAAGATGTAGTGTTACGAACGTCTTATAAATGCGAAGAGTGTTATCGGATACATAGCAATCACTGGAAGATTACTCAACCACATATGACTATGAATTTCAAGAAACTTTATGTGAGAACGCCATGGATCCTTCAGTGGTATACATATGATTGTAAAAAGACTTCACTCAAGATTATCACATAGCATATTATTGATTTTAAGCACTATACCCTCTCACTCGCTCTACGCGTGTGTGTGTATGTGCGTGTGTATATATATATATATATATATATATATATATATATATATATATATATATATATATATATATATATATATATATATATATACGTATATATATTTTGCGTATCTCTTACAATAAGCCTTTCTTTTATTTGACCCACTTCTACTCTTTTGAGCATGTGCACACCTCTCGAGCACAGACATTTTATATTTATTCTCTATCCTATGAGCTTGATTATAAGGTGGTATACATATGATGGTAGTAAGACTTCAATCAAGTTTATCCTATAACATTCTTACCTATATAGAGCGTGATAGAGGGTTTACTGCTTAAACTAGGTAAAATGGATGAGTATCAAATCTTCTGCTGTACAAATGGGCTCACGCTTGTTATGTTAATATGGAAGAGAATGAACTCTTGATTGCAGCTCAACTTCATGTTTTCTACTATCCAGGTCGTTTCCTTCCTTCCAAGAGAATATCGAACATGTTCCTTAGAGATGTCGAGCATAGCGAATGATGGAGAAACATGTCGTAGTTCAAGATGTGGTGTCAACAATGTCTTATAAATGGGAAGAGTGTTATCGTATACATAGCAATCACTGTAAGATTACTCAGTGGTATAAATATGATTGTAATAAGACTTCACTCAAGATTATCACATAACATTCTACTTATTTTAATCACTATACCATCTCTCTCGTATTGCCCGTGTGTGTGCATATATATATATATATATATATATATATATATATATATATATATATATATATATATATATATATATATATATATATTGAGTATGTATGTGTGTGTGTATGTATGTTTGTATATGTATATATATTCTGCGTATCTCTTACTATAAGCCTTTCTTTTATTTGAAACACTTCTACTCTTTTGACCATGTGCACACCTCTCGAGCACACACATTTTATATTTGATCTCTATCATATGAGATTGATTATAAGGTGGTATACATATGATGGTAGTAAGACTTCAATCAAGTTTATCCTATAACATTTTACTTACATAGAGCGTGATAGAGGGTTTACTGGTTAAAATAGGTAAATGATATTACATAATCTTGAGTGAAGCCTTACTACTAATATATATATATATATATATATATATATATATATATATATATATATATATATACATATATATATATATATATATATATATATATATATATATATATATAGAGAGAGAGAGAGAGAGAGAACTACAGATGGTTGCGCGGACACTTAAGATCACGAAAGCACTATAATGTCACTTCAAGAGGCTCTCAAGAAAGGGTTTGTTATCAGGTAATCTACACATCCATTTTCATATTACATTCAATATAAAACATGTTAACGTTAAGTATTGTTAGTTGATGATATATTTTGGTTAGGATTGACGTGTTTAGAAAGCTTTTCCTAGAGGAACCATGCCATTTCCTGTAATAATAGGTTGGGATGAAGGAGGATAAGAAATGTTTGCGCACAAAAATGCATTTAACAAAATGATGGTCACATTAGGCAACAGAATTTTCATGGTTAGGTGTGTTTATAGGTAGTTGGTATGACTTAAGTTGATGTCGAGCTTGCTTGCTCCAAACATGTTAAGCATCTATAATCTACAACCAATTTTTTTCTTCACCTACACGAAATTTTGCTTCATATATAGGACATGTTCCTTGTAGTGGCATTCGGACTCCATCGTTAACATTGTCTCCGCTTTATGGTTCGCTCCTTGAGTTGTGCTGCACTGCCGTACCTCTGCAACCCCTCGAAAAGATTTGACGTTATCTCTACAGGCATCATGAAATTACGATTTTGGAAAATAAGGAAGCTCGAAGGGAATCCTATCACACGAAAAAGATAATGTATACACATGATCATGAAATGTTTTAACAGTTAGCTTTATGGAGAGAAACAGCCCCCTTCAATGCTACATTGTTGTTCCTTCCTCCTATGGTTGGCATAACGTGAACGTTTCAAAGGTTTCTTGCATACGCAGACGACTCTTCGTTTAATACCTTGTCAAGGTCATAATCATGGAAGACTAACAAGTTCGCCATCATAGTATAATCCCTCATTTTTATTGAAATTTCGAGTTTCCGTACACAATGAATATTATATACACGATTCTAGGGATCTCACTAGGATATCCAATTCCTGAAAACATTGCAAGTAAAGCGAATTACTGGCTTCTTTGATTGGATAAAATTTTTAGCAACCCTCTCTCTTTAGCTCTACTCGTAGTAGCATGTAGAAATGGGAGTTATCATCAATAGATGGTTTTGTAGAGCACCTCATTTGAGTCATTTGCAAGCAATATGGATAAGCTGACTCGGGTTCTCATGTATTTTTCTTTTTCGCAGCTTATCTCTTTCTAGGACTTCGAATTCGGACTTCTTTCTAATTCTCGTATCCTCTTCTTTCCTTTTTTCTCAGATCATTTCCTCTTTTTTAAGGTCTCGTACTCAATGAGGAGTTTTTGATAGAAGTCGATATCACAACCACTTAAACACTTATGTAGCACATCTTATCTAGGGTATCTAGTTGCACATCATACTTGTAGAGTTTTATGTTAATTACCATGGGTAGTTATCTTTCTTTCTCTAGTTTCTGAGAATCTTTCTTTAGACTATAATGTACATTGAATTTCCAATCTTAAGGTCCTTATCTTTAATGTGTACTTCATATGTTGCGATTCAAGCTCCAATATTATGCTGGTATGGACCTTTTGAATGAACTACAACTAGAGGAATGAGAAGCGTGTTTCCAACCATCAATACTCGTACTTGAATTTGAATTTGAATAATCCTCAAAACAATAAATTTTCCACCTGTCATACTTAGGTATGTTGAATCCTAAAATATGGTAAAAGATATCCCTATTGTTAAGGGAATCGTTTCAATGCCTTATAAACACGTATTATACGTCGAATTAAAAATATCCCATGTGAGTTATCTATGAAGGATCTCAATGAAAGCGCCTTGCTTGCTTGAGGATTTTCATTAGATTTGAGTTTCCATATCTCTTTCACACATTTTTCTGTGTGAGAGCTAAATAGCCATAAGTGATGAGTAGAGCTTCCTTATCATTTTGTATCGATTTCTTGTATTATTTAGTTTTCTGGAAAGCTTCTACAATTTTTTTAATTTTTGTTGGACCTTAATTCCAAAACTTGCATATTCTAAGAAAATTTGACTTTAAAGTGAACACGTCTGTTTCTATGCATGCCTAGTGAAGGCAAAAAACAAAATATCTTGGAACTAGTAGAGAGATAACTCGCATTAGAAAGATCTCATGGTATAGCTTGACTTTACACGATCTCTCGAGTTTATTTTCCAAGAGCTTAACCGTCATTTTGAGTGAGAAAACGTATCTATGAGCATATGTTTGAGGCCCTGTTTTCTTCAAGGTTGCATAGGGAAGGTGTTAATTCTCCCATCAGTGGCGACCTACCATTTTATCACAAAGAGACTTTCAGAAAGTACTACAAGGATCCATTGAAGGAGTTGGAGGAAAGAGACCTATTGATTCGAGTTCAAGAGCACACAACCAACATGAGGGGACAAAATTTTGAAGTGCAAAGGAAAAGATATTCATACACTCTATTCTTATTGCATCATAGGGTCCTAGAAGATAAAAATGATAACACATCATGTCAAATTAAAGCACTCATATTGACAAATTGGATAGAAATAATTATCAAGCATGGAAGTTTAGAATGTCCAGGTTTTTTAGGGAAAACGGTTTATGGACTATCATTAGTGGTACATATGCTAATCCTAGATTAGGTGAAAATCGGATTCTTGATCAGTGAAGTAAACGCAAATGGTGGACTTATCCTAGCATCATTGCATTGCTAATATGTCCCATCATTTCATCTTATCCTAGCATATTAGCAATGCAATGATGGGAAATATATAAGATCTAGAGACCTCTATGAAATTGTGGGAGACACTAGAAGGTCTATACCCCAATTCAACCAAGCCAAGATGCTTCAATTAAAAAATGAAGTCTATAATTTGAGGGAAAAATAGATTAGCAATATAAATTAACATATTCTAAATATCAAAGAAACAAGAAATACATATAAATATATAGGTTGTGACATAGACTATGAGCTAGTTGCATACACCTTCAATGGGCTTTAAGATGATGGTAGTCGGAAGGGTTTTACCACCTCTATGTATGTGAGAGATGCTCTTCCTAACTTTGAATAGTTAGTAGCCTTGACGGCTATAAAGGAGATGAACATTGGAGGCCCAAAGGTAAAGGGAAATGAAGCCCCAACATTTATGCATGTAAAGAACGAGGTAGAGGAAGTTAGCAAGGTAGAAATAGAGGAAGGAATGAAAAGGTGTCAATGGAGATCCTTGCCAAGACAAAGGAAGAAAATGCTCTTCATCAAGAGGAAGAGGGAATTCCGGAGGAAGAAGAGGAAGGTACAACCGAACTAGAGACAATAAAAACTCACAAGAATTCTTCATATGTGGCAAAGTTTGACCACTATGCAAGCGATTGCTATCAAAATGAATAAAATATTACAAAAGATATAAATGAAAGTAGAAGGTATTTCACGAAAACAAAAGGAACTATCATATATCCTAAATTTCATGTGATCATATATATATATATATATATATATATATATATATATATATATATATATATATATATATATATATATATATATATATATATATATATATATATATATATATATATATATATATATATATATATGAAGAGAGCATGACAAACCCCTAAAAATGATTTACTACATGTTCTATTTGATATCAAGAGAACCTTTTTCAATTGATATCAAGTATATCTCAATCAAGCTGATGAATTATGAGAATTAGGCTCATTAGAAAAAATTGTATGTACCTAATCACCTGTACTGGTTGTATCTTAGAATCACAACATAGAATGTATATTTTTATTATTTCCTTAGAAATCCTCTTTTTTTTGAGAGAAATAAATGATTGAAAAGGAAATAAGCAAACTCACATGGTAAATCTTATGTTTCTAAGACAGGACCAATGCAAACAATTAGGATGATTAGACAAAATGTATGGGTCTAATCAATTCCATTGGTCATGTTTGAAAGATGAACTTGAATAAGAAGCCTAATGATTTTCTTCATGAGTTTACCTCTTTTCTCTCTTCGATCAAGTCTTCTCAATCAGTTGTTATTGAGTCCTTGTCCTCATAAACATCAACAAGAGAAAATACTTTTCCAAAGAGCTAAATTCCAAGATTCTTATACTTTTAAATGAATTCTTTGAAAGGCACTCCTACTTTCAAATTTGCCACATTATATTTTTTTACCTCTTATGATTCTGCTTCAATATTGATATCTTTAAGAACTTTGTTGAAAGGAAGATCTAAGGTGTTGTGAACTTAGAGGTGTAATGATGTTTCCTTACCTTCAATCATTGTTCTTCTACTGAACTCCTTAGATTCATATATGATGAAGCCAAAACATAGAGCCAACATTCACTAGAAGCAAACAACATCCACTTCCATGGTGAAGGAAAAACTTCATCCTCCCAAGGATGGGAAACGCCTTTTCTACACTTGTTATTTTGGCCTTCTCCAAAAGATCTTTCCTAGAGATGCATAGATGAATATATATTTTTTTGAGAGATTGACACTCTATGTGCATTTATAACACTAAGAAAATCATCCACCTCATCTCTTAGAAATGGCTTATACTTCACTACAAGGGCTCCAAATAGAATGTAGGTTCAATATCCTTGTATTATGTGAAAAATTTGGTTCTAACAGTACAACATATTAGCCTTATACTAGCCCTTACACCGACACCAATGCACATGGGCAAATTGGTCGTGACATGAATATAAGCGCCGATATGAATATTGGTATGATAACGTCAATATGAGTGTCACTATGGGAACTGATATAAACATCGCTATGTCTTGAGTATCATTGGTATAAGCATCGGTATGAATGCCAATACTTTTTTGTTGGTATAAGCATTGGTACTTACTTGCAAACCATCGGTGTCACCAATGGTACAAGCATAAGAAATAAAATTACCGATATAACCAATGATGTGTTCATGCGCAAAATTGTTAGTATAAGGGTCTATATGGAAGTAGGCATCATAATAATCATAGCAGTCCCCTTACAAAAGAGCACATACTACCAAAAAATACGAGTACATATGACATGTACTCTAGTGGTTGCCAATTTATGGGTTTAGATCACCAACAACGAAAGCAAAATTTGATAAAACAAAATACATTATCGTCAATAAAAGAGATATGTAGGGGTAGAATGAACCATGTACAAAAGAGATATTTCATAAATGAACCATGTACAAAAGATATATTCTATAAATGAACCATGCATAAAATTGTGGTGAAGCCCTACCATACCATATATGAGCCAAATAGAGAATGTGGGAAACCACTATCATATATGAACCAAATAAAATGTTGTGGCATACTATTGCCAAATATGAACCAAATACAAAACACTAGCACACCACTATCAAACACAAAACCAGAAGGGTCAAAACATATATATCTGAAGTCCTATAACAAAGCACATTCAACAAATGAGACAAATTGAAATGATCTTTATAGACCACAATTAAAAAACACAAAACCTAGTTAAGAAGCTCATCTCATAGTACATGCTCCCATCAAATGATCACATCCTATCCCCCAAGTCCTCCAACAGCACGGCTAGCCAATGATAATATCCATAAGCCTCCTGTAATCTTGTCGAAAGATGCCAAGTGCGAGATCCTACAAGAAATATGCAAAACCTGAGGTCAACAAACATGACGTGATCAACATAAGTAAAAACCTAGCTTCTAATTATCCTAATTTAAAAAAAAACAATTCAGACATTATGGATCAACTACTAAGTTGAAGGCAAGATATGGCTCACTCAGCATGTGTTACTTCTACACTGCATTCCCAC
The DNA here is from genome assembly GCA_020310875.1 of Ceratopteris richardii. Taxonomy (NCBI): domain Eukaryota; kingdom Viridiplantae; phylum Streptophyta; class Polypodiopsida; order Polypodiales; family Pteridaceae; genus Ceratopteris; species Ceratopteris richardii. The sequence goes on along the minus strand of CM035440.1, from coordinate 67,463,895 downwards.
AATACTTTCCATGCATGTCATTCACCAATGACCGATTATGAATGCATATTCATCACGATGATTAGACTTCTGGGTGCCTTCGAGTATAAATAAGCAAGAGCTTTTGTATACATGACATAGGAAAATCTCATCTTTTCAAATAGACTACGAATAAAATGCACTTGGTATTTCAATGGGGAGTAGAATAAATTAACATTGTTTTAATGAAGCACAAAATGATAATTTTTTTCATCCATCAATTCATGTAAAAAAAAAGCTTGCCTAGCCTGATGCAACAATCATTATAATGCAAACCCATCATGAAGCTTCTAACACGTTGTAGATAGGTAAAGGGACAACCACTTGTCTGTAGAGAAAGATACGTCCTTATATATTTAGCCCATCAAGTTCACGACCATCGTCACAAGCGCATAACGATTTTTCATAGAAAGAAATAGAAGTGAATATTCCGTCATTAAAGTCGTCTTATTATTCCATTCCTGTATTGTAAATTGTTGGCCAAGCAAACTATGTTGAATATAGAAAAACAAAGAGTGATGAGCTAGATTACGCAGAAATTAAAAAATGAGAATTGTCTATAGAGGAGTTTTGAATGTGAGATAAGATCGTCAAACTTCGTTTTACTGAACAATGAGCAGAATCATAACTGCAATTAAATTTACATGGTTATCCCCCTTTACGTTTGCAGAGTAGCTTCAATCTCCCATGCTTACAAGGATCTTGGCACACAGGGAGGAGCTAGAAATTGACCTACAACATGACTAATACCCACCAGCATAGATCGTGCAAACAGAACCTACTGCACTTGTACATGGAGCACCACCGAGTCACAGGTATGACATCCGTGACCTCCTTTTGGACATCCCCACTCCGTCAGAATTCCATCCTCAGTGCTATCTCTCATGTGGTCTAGATCAAACCAGCATCTTCCCGTTTTCTTTCCAAGGTCGTAACGGCGAGATCCACACACCCCCCCCCCCCCCCCCCCTTTTCCAAGTATATCTCATAAAATTATCCCCGTGTCTGATGCACGCACCTCCTCTCCTTTTTTCTCTTTACAGACTAGCACACAGTTTCTCTCCCTATCTCTCACGATCAAAAGTTGGCAATGCACACCCCCCCCCCCCCCCCCCCCGCCCCTTCATAGGTAGATGGTTTTCTGATCTTTCTCTTTAGGTTGAAGATAGCAAGAAACTTGAAAGGTGGCATCCCGATAGAGGAGAGGCATCCCTCCGAAATTGCCTATTGTAAGTATATTCTTGAACCTTTTCTTTTTGAAGGAGCCCTTATTTGTTTCCTTTTTAAGCGATGGCGTCGAGCCCTCCAAAACTAAAATCTGCCCCTTTCCATATTTCGATGCCAAATCCCAACCAAGTGCCTATTGCTAGCTTCTTTCATGCATCTTCAAATTAGCTTATGTGTGATTAGATGTGCATCTATGGGCTTCAAATCTCCGTGCACATACATTTCCAAGCATGTGTACTTTAGATGTAGGTCTTCACAATCATGGTGCAAATATGAAAAAAATTCTTAACATTTCTACTAAAGGAATCTCTCCACTCATAACTCCGCTCTCAAATGCAATCACTCTTATGATCCTATATTTAACATGTGCAAATATTTTTTACTCAAGGATAAACATTTTTTTATTTACAATATTACATATAATATATCTCAAGTGGAAATGAGTGTGCACCTATGTGAATTCAGAAGACGTGCTTTCTATACATTTTTAGATGCATATCTGGAGTGCAATGCATCTGCAAAATGGATGCAAAAAAATAGGATTTTGATTAACAGGAGAGCTAAAAAAAAAGAGAAGGCTTTCTGATCTTCACTTCACTTCCCATTTCCATCAGCTTCTTATGATCTTCTCCTGCAGTCAAACACTAAACATGTGATAAGAAATATCGAATCAAAATATTCATATGTACACATGCAATCTACGATAACACTTCACAAATATCTATTTTTAATATGGTATGTTTACACGATTCAAAAAGTGTTGCTCTTCTTACAATCCATTCAAATTCTTGATTCGCCCTTGGCTCCAAATCTTCACCTATACTCATAAACTCAGAAAACATATCACTGGCATCATATTCAAAAAGATTATTTGAGAAAATTTCATTTTCTTGAAACTAGATGCATTTTCTTGCTCTATTCATTTATGCATTTATTTATTTAATTATGTATTTAATTTATTTTTTATATATTTTTTTCTTTTTCTATTTATTTATATATCTATGTATTTATTTTTAAATTTAGTTACTTAATTTAATTATATATGTGTTTATTTGTTTATTATTTTTATTTTATTTCCTTATTTATTTATGCATTTATATATTGATTGATTTATTTATTATTTATTTATTTTTATATTTATCTTTATCCATCTCAAAAGATCAAAATATAATTATTAAATATTTACATATTTATATTTACAAAATTTACTTTTACAGATTCAAAGGTCTTCCTTCCCAATACATCTTCATGGCTATGTTTTCTTCGAAAAAACTATGTTAAAAAACATCCAAGAATCAGAGTCACATTCATAAATATGGGGGCTATGTATATAAGCCACCTTATTTGCTTGTGTATCTCTTGGCAACTTGCTTGGTCTCTCTAACTCTCAGAGAATTTGGACATGCATGTTTCAATTATCTGAGCATAAGTATGTTTATTTATGATTCATTCAAGTTCATCATGTGAGAGTTAGGAACATAAGTATATGAAGTTTGAAATTTGCATATGTTTGATTCATAATCAAACTTTTCTTGCAAGCATGTATTTTCTTTTACTTCATGCTTTATATCATGTATAGGATTTTTATCCATTTCATTATCTTCTATCATGTTTCCATATTTGTTAAAATGAGGTTTTTGAATAGAATCATTTGAATCCAACTTCAAACGGAACTGTTTCTCATGCTCAGACATTAAAACATAGTCATCTTTATTCTCTATGGTAAAATCATTCGTTCCGAAAATTATGAAGTCTGCTTCTTGCTCCAACCTTTCTAGGAACTCTCCATTATCATCACTTTCCAAATCCAGTCGCCCTTCCTCATGGAGTGATTCCATGTCATCAAAATTAAAAAAATCCTCTTCATCTCAATCACTGAACTCCCCCTTTATATGAGAATCTTTATAGACTTTATATTCATCCTCAAAAACCTTTTTAGGGCTTTGGATGTTGTCCAATGTCAATTGAAATTTTTCATTCAAAAGCTCACTATAGTGTTCTCTACCAACATCAGTTCTCTCTTGCCTATTCTCTTGAAAGGATATGCTTAGACCACATTCTTCATCCATCTCATCGATCATTGACTCTCGGTCAAGTGCATCCTCATGTACAATCCTTCTACAGCTATAGTTGAATCAATTGATTCTTCATTCGATTCATAGTGACTAAGTCTAGCCTCTTCACTAGAGTAATAAGTTTCTACCTTTTCATGCTCACCCTCACTCGGTACAAATTCTTCATCAGATTTGTCATGTATTTATATGAGTGTTTTATTTGACATTTCATGCTCAATCTCATCCTCATAGGAACTCAACTCAGCATGATTGTTATTGGTATTCATATCACTGTCTTAATGAGCAACCAGTGACTTATTTTTATCCTTCTCATGATCGTTCTCATATCCCTCTTCGTGGAGTGTGGCAGCATCTACATGCATATCACTCTATAGAATTGCAATTAGTGGTTTATCCTCCTTTGTATAAGTAGGATCATTGTCTTGCATCTCATGACATATATCTGATGTAGTATCACTCAGAGGAATATCAAAAAGTTGATCTGTAAATGAGCTATCCTCATGACCAGCATCACACTCATCATATCTGATATGCAATCACTTTTTAGAGAACTATATATTGAAATGTCTTTGATCTTGACATCATTTCTATTGACAATTTCTTCATGTTGTTCTTGAGACATTCTAGACATCTTTGGCTTTTGGTTTATTGTATATCTTGGTTTAATATCTATATAATTACTTTCTATGAGATGTGAGGAGTTTGTTGGACCAGAAGAAGTTTCATATTGATTTCATGTTTGAGTATCTTGATTTTTTATTTGATTTGTTTTTCTTTTTAGTTCGTATTCGGTTAGCTTATCCCAGCTCCTTTACTCCTTCGCTCACTAGGGTATGTAGTTTTGGCACACTTAAAGATGTTTTTATTATAAAGGCATCTTCTGTCCCATGACATCTTAAAGGTTTAGGGTTTGTATCATTTATTCTTATTGGTTCTTCTTGATGAACCTCGATATGATTATAGATGTGGTTTTTAGTCATACTTCTTTCTTTTTTGACCAAATTTTCTAAGTGTTTTTGAGTTTGCACATTATACTCAAAGTTTGGCATGCATGAAATATGTGCATCGGCTATATCCACATGAAGATCTAATTTTCAATCATTTCGGAAATTCTCAAACATTTGCTGCTTTCTAACATATCTTCTTACAGCATCATGAACAAGTGTCCAATCATCTCTAAGCCCCAATTCGAAGTCTAGGTCTTGCAGAGATGAAATTTGTTCCTCTCGGGCTCTAACATCTCTGGTCATACATTAGTTCCTTTCATGCATTATACATCTCTAGTCATACTCGCTCATATCCTCAAATTGCTTCTCGAACCATTTTTTAACTTCTAGGATCGGTTGGTTCTTGGGTATATAAACCCACCTTAGGAAGGACTTGCGAGTCACTTTATCTATGTCCTTCAGCATGAATTGCTTGAGAAGCATCGCTTTTTATTGTGAACATATCAAATGGTTTTTTTTGAATCAGTTGATCGTGTAAACTGTATTGACACACATAGGCAAAGTTTTAGCATAATTCTATATCCATCATCAGAGTCGAACTAAAACCTAGGTACTTTGCCTCAAGTTCGTATTCTTTGTAGAACCTAGATATATTTTTGCCATTGAAGAACCTGCACTTCTTTACTAGTCGCCCATGGAGCGACTGAATGGCTTTTTGATGCTTATCCTCTTGCTGAAAGCATACAAATTGAGCTAAAAGGTCATCCATGTTTGATGTCCTAGATTCGTCCAATTTCAGGATGCTAACTCAAATCTTTAGTGCACTAGCTCGATAATTTTTTCACCCCCTCCTTTCTCATTAGGTTCACCAGGTATGTTGTGGGGATATTAGAAAGGAGCGAGAAGCAAAAGTGAAACTAAGATATTCAACCTACCTTTGTTCATCATTTTTGTTCTTTATAAACTAGACTTTATATGTCCATTGCCTCCATTTCCCACGAATTTGTTAGAAAGGAGATCAACGCGGATGAGAAGCCTTGACTTCATTCCAAGTCACTCTATAGTTAAGGTGAAGAGTAAACTTTTCTTCAAAAAAAAGAAACCTTCGAGTGAGATTACTCTTTAATGATGGGAGTATCATAAACATGCAATGCAAATATTCATGCACTAGCATTCACACACATCCTCGACCACCAACAATTGGAATTAGACGGATATATCCATAAAAGAGATTTTTTGTTGAGAAGAAGTTTTCAAATTAGACATTAAAAGCATGCTCATCACTTCTCGTATTATGTATAAAGGAAACGATGACATTGATGTGCATAGTGGCAAAAGATTTGACTGAATGTTTGCTTGATATTGTTACTAGATCTTTAAAAGTCTGAGGAAATCAACATCATAGTTCTGAACCAGTCAAAAGTTTTTGACGTTGGATTGTTGATGATTTCCTTTGAAAAATCCTGCTTAGACTTGTGGCTATTGCTTCTTCAATGCACCTAAATCCTTCGTTCATAATCTTCACAATATACCTTCACATTCGAATTCACCTTGAGAAATACAAACGCACAAGCATGGAGAAGAAGAGAAAAAAAAAACATCGTGCGCATATTCGAGTCTGCATGCTATTCAAAATACATTTGCGCATTCAAATTTTAAGGAAAATAGATGTTGGATGATGTGGAGCGAGTGCAGGATTCCCAGAATGGCTTGCTCAAAACAGCGCACTATCATGGAAACCTAGCTTCTAATCATCATAATAAAAATTAAATCAGACATTATGGATCAGCTACTAAGTCGGAGGCAAGATATGGCTCAGTCAGCATGTGTTACTTCTACATTGCATTCCCACAATGCTTTCCATGCATGTCATTCACCAAAGACCGATTATGAATGCATATTCATCACGATGATTAGACTTCTGGGCACCTTCGAGTATAAATAAGCACGAGCTTCTGTATACATGACATAGGAACATCTCATCCATGCACATAGACTACGAATAAAATGCACTTGGTTTTTTCAATGCGGACTAAACTAAATTAACGCTGTTTTAATGAAGCACAGAATGATAATTTTTTTCATCCATCAAGTCGTGTAAAAAAAAAACACTTGCGCAGCCTGATGGCACAATCATTATAAATGCAAACCCAGCATGAAGCTTCTAACACGTTTTAGATAGGTATAGGGAGAACCACTTGTCCGTAGAGAATGATACATCCTTATATATTAGCCGATCAAGTTCAGGAGCATCGTCACGAGTGCAGAATGATTTTTCATAGAAAGAAATAGAAGTGAATATTCCATCATTAAATCCGTATTATTATTCCATTCTTGTATTGTAAATTGTTGGCCAAGCAAACTATGCTGAATATAGAAAATCAAAGAGTGAAGAACTAGATTACACAAAAATGGAAAAACGAGAACTGTCTATAGAGCAGTCTTGAATGTGAGATAAGATAGTCAAACTTCCTTTTACTGAACAATGAGCAGAATCATACCTGGAATGAAATTTACATGGTTATCTCCCTTTACGTTTGCAGAGTAGATTCAATTTTCCATGCTTACAAGGATCTTGGCACACAGAGTGGAGCTAGAAATTGAACTGCAACATGACTAATACCCACCAGCATAGATTGTCAAAGAGCACCTACTATAATTTGTACATGGAGGACAGCCAAGTCACAGTTATGGCCTCCGCGACCTTGTTTTTGACATCCTTAGTCCCTTAGAATCTCGTCCTCAGCGTCATTTCTCATGTGGTCCAGATCAGACCAGCATCTGCCTGTTTTCTTTGTAAGGCCGTAAAGGTGAGATTTTTTCCCCCTCTTTTCCAAGTGTATCTCATAAAATTATCCCCCCTTTTGATGCACACACCTCCTCCCTTTTCTTCTCTCTACATATCAGCGCACGGTTTCTCTCCCTACCTGTCACGATCCAAAGTTGACAATGCCCCCCCCCCCCCCGCCGTAGGTAGATCGTTTTCTCCTCTTTCTCGCTAGATTGAAGATAGCAAGAAAATTGAAAGGCGGCATGCCGACAGCGGAGACACATCCCTCCGGAACTGCATGTCATAACTATATTCTTGAACACTTTTTCTGAAGGAGCCCTTGTTGGTTTCCTTTTTAAGCCATGCCTTTGCGCCCCTGCCCTTTCGCCATATTCCGATGCGGAATCCCAACCAAGTGCCTGTTATTAGCTTCTTCCTTAGACAGATAGAAGGACCACACTTAGATGGACAATTGCTACCCTCAAAATATATCCATGCAAAAATATCGAGTACATGATTGCTACATCAAATATCATATGATTTAAATTCATCGAGTTAAAATAAAATAGTAAACCCATGCTTGATCAATAAACTTGGCTTCAAATCACGAACACAAGGTATATACATACATACATACATACATACATATATACATACATACATACATACGTACATACATACATATATACATACATCAATATATACATACATAATTCCTGTTTTACTTATTTATGTACTTAGTGATTTACTTACATGCATATACATGCATTCATGCATAAATACATACATACATACATACATACATTCGTAGATACATAGATACATACATACATAGATACATACATACATACATTCGTAGATACACACATACATACACACACACATACATACATACATACACACATGCATGCATACATACATACATACATACATACATACATACATACATACATACATACAAACAAACATACATACATACATACATTCAACATAAATACAAACATACATCGATATATACAAACATGCATACATACTAACTTGCTGACTTAGTTAATTATGCCAAACATACACACATACATACATACACAAATATAAAAAAACAAATATACATGTATACATAGATACACATATACATATACACATACATACATACATACATACACACATTTTTACTTACTTGCTTACTTGCTTAATTATATACCCAAATACATACATAAATACCTACCTACATAGTTACTTGTAGGTATAATGTATTTGTGTTGGTGGACTCTTGTTTTGCAGGTGGATTTATTTTTCATGGCATGTTAACTGTAAATGTTTAACTCTAATTGTTGTGTACATGACTTATGTATGTATGCATACATACATACATACATACATAGAAATATGCATACATACAAACATACATACATACATACATATATGCATAGATACATACATAGTTACATAAATACATACATACATACATACATATATACATACATACAAACATACATATATACATACAAACATATGTACCCACACATAGATACACATACACACACATACATAGACATGTTTAAATACATATATTTAGATGCATACCTATGGACATATACACACATACAAACATTCACACACAAATACATATACACATAAATTCAAAATACACTCAAATATATACACATGCATACAAACATATACACATGCATGTACATACATACACACACATATACACATACACACATACACACATACATACATACATCGACACACATTTGTACACACATACATATACACACAAACATACACATTCACTTATGGAAAAAAATGATTTTGGCCTACATACATCCTTATATACATATATACATCCTTATATGCATGCATACATACATACATACATGCATACATACATATATTCATGCAAAAATACATACACCCAGACATACAAACAGACATGCATACATAAACACATACATACATACATACATACATATGTATGTGAGTATATACATACATACATACATACATACATATCTACATTCTAACAAGCATACATACATATAAAAGGTCAAAAACTTTGCCAAGATCAATGAATAGTGCAAATGGGTATTCGATATTACACAAAATGACTTAATATGGTTCCCTATCAAGGGCATTAGAGGTGTTGAGTCTTACGGCCTCCAAAAAGCTAGGAACCTTTGGAGAAAAGGTTTTCATTTGTGGAAATACCTCTAGAATCAATAAATTGAATTCGAGGACATTGAATCGGGTATGAGAGTGGAGTATGAAGAATGTACTTATTACAAAGGAGATTCAATGCTTGGCAATGCTCGAGGACTCCACTTCTTATTGGGCTTCTCTCCCCTCACATAGAGTGTCTTAGATGGCACAATGAAAAGAGTCTAGACTAGTCGAGTTTTAGGTGGAATCTTAAGTTCCAAGACATTTGGTATCCCTTCTTTGAGGTAGAGAAATTTGCTCTTATGTGGAAGATCCTCCACCATAAATTTTGGAAAATGTAAAAGTGGAAAAATTTTGTGGAGCCTCTTGGTGGTGTAAATGATGCTTCTATTGCATTAAGAACTTGGGACACCTCTTCTCTTCTTGCCCCAAGTTTATATCAATCTAGTGCGGCAAAAGAATTTCCAATTGCATGAAGCCCCCATCTTTTAAGCATCATAATGCATTTTTCCTCCAGAGCATCAACATTTGAAGCAAGTGGGACCCCATGAGGGGGAGGAAAGGATTATCATCTTTCTTTGTAATCTTTTCTAGAAAGTTTCAAGAAACCCCTACATTGTGGGATCTGGTGGGTCTCATTGTTGCTAGGCGTGTGGTCAGATACTTGAACGAATCAATAATATGAAGCTATCTTTTATACTTATGAAGAGAATCTACAACTAATAAAATAACCAAAATGGACTCTAGCATAACTCAAAATAAAATATAATCACAAGACCTGATGAGGCGATCATGTTTGATAATACGATTATATTTTAGTGGTCCCTGAAAAAAACTACATCTATATTACTTTGATTGAATTCAAGTAGATGAATTTTCCCCACTAAATATGTGAACTAACTTGAGTTTAAAAACATTTTCAAAACTTTAGCTCATATCTCAAGTTAATACCATATTTTGTTATAACCAAGGTAGCAAGCATCTAAGAAAGAATATAAAATTTAATGTGGGCTAAAGCAAAATTAGATTCACAAAAAATCTATTGGATAAAAGGTGCGTAAAACAAAAACAAAGTTTTTTTTATGTAAAACGTTTTTAAATTCCTAAATGACAACATTAGAAGAAAAATATAGATGAGTACAAAGAAAAGTGATGAGTTTCTCATCTCGTTCATGAAGAATCCACCTACGTTTAACATAAACGTCTTGTTCTCTATAAGCCAATGCCAATGATCCTTGAACTTCAAAGCCCATTTAATCGACCACGAATCAATGTCGCACTTCTATCTTAAAGAAAGATCAAGAAAATGATGATTTTTCATAATATGCTTTATCTTATAAACATTTCCCCACTTCAAACCTCTAAGAAGGGGGCCTTGGCCAAGAAAAAGTCAAATCTCCAAAGCGTCCCAAGCACTTATTATGTGACTTGAAAGGTACCTACCTTCATTATCAAATCTAAAATTAAGATAACTATCCTTGAATTCGATAATCAAGTATCATATATCTTGGTTCCAAAGTTGCTTCCACTAGAAAAAAGTTAAGACCAAATATAGTTAAATCTTTGAATACTTTATTGCTCAAAACTCTTGACACTTGCAATAGGAAACCATATTCATCCATGTTTATTGGTCCCTAGAACAGATATCGACTTGTTACTCATCGACTGGATTAGCTGCATCTTGTTCCAAGCTTTCCAAAAAACAAGATTTTGTCATATCCCTTAACAACATTAGAAATGTAGAGAAAAGGAATTTGATCGAATGGATACTTTTCTAACTAGGGTAATAGAGAGGCAAACATTATTGCATTTCCTGAAAATAAGCTAAAATCAAGAATCCTTTGTATTACATGAGGTTTTGGTGATCCATTTTTCTAGAAGCCTATTCCCATGATCTCTGAATCCAAAAGTCGAAATTCACCTATATGCTTGAGGCTAGCAAATATTTCTCACCTAACCTTTTGGCATATTATGGTCACCAATGGAGAGGAATTTTTCTATAGCTATTGTAGAGGAGGTACTGGGGTATCCGCTTTTAACAAAAGTAGAGAATGAAGATTAAACACGTCCAGTACATCACCTACTCAAGGGGGGTTCTCTTTAGGGAAGTATACCCTTTAACATTTCTGTGAGCAGGTAGATAACACAGATTGCACAGAGAGGTAAATACTTCAGAAAATATGGACAACCAATGACCAAGGAAGACCATACACTTCTTGATTCGAATCAGACGATTACAAGGTTGGGCAGAGTGATGCTCAAAAGTGCAAGCTTAGGGCTGACAAGCCACACTAAAAGTATTAACTCCAATACAACAGATCAGCATAAGGGGCCACTGATATGCAGGCTAACTCAAAACAATACAAATGGTAGAATTTCTCAAGAGAATAGAGATTAATCAACACACTGACTCACATAAAAGAAAATAAATCCAAGCTACTCTCTTACACTATAGTGCTCATAGCCCTCCACTGAGAAGCCTACCCTCTGTATCCACACTACAGAGTAGCTCCTACAATAGGCTTGAAACCACCAAGTGCAAGAGAGAACTTTTGCACGTATACACGCGTCAATGTAACTCCAAAAATGTACCCCAAATGAGCACAAATCCATTGTTTTTATAGGCCACAATAGGCCAAGAGAGCCTTGCCGAATCCTCTCGTCCACTGATCACACGCCGGTTAATCACCCAAAATTGAAGGGGTAGGTCAAATATTCTACTTGATTTGAGTAGGATCCACAAAAAAATAGGTAGTCGCCGTGAATGGTTGGTGGCAACTCCACTTTTAACAATTACCTTTTACCTTTTCACCTACCATCTGCGATTCTCATTTTGTAGTTTTGTTACTTCCTCACTGTTTTAATCCCGGGAATTCAAATGAAGCCGATTGGTCCAACTGCTTATTCCTTGACCAAGTGCATTTGCTATTGCATGAGCAGCACTACCAACCAAGACAGCCCTCAGCAACTTCTAAGGAGACTTTTACTGGAGACAAGTATTTCTCAACATATGCTTTGAACTCTGTTGCTGATGTGATAGCTAATAGGTCTTTTAGGTTGAGAATCCTCTGACCATTTTACAGGTCCAATCCTACTCTGACGTGCTTAGAGCATGATTGTCCTGTATCCCTTTTTTAAGCTCCGACATTTATTAATCTGACATGCTCTTCCAGGGTAGTGTTCGTGTATGTATGTCTGTGGGTGCGCGTACGTGAGTGAGAATTATGTATGTGTGTGTGTGCTTTTGTGTGTATGTGAGTGTGTAGATGTGTGTGTGTACATTTGTGTGTATGCGAGTGTGTAGGTGTGCGTGTGTGAGTATCGGGGTGCGTGGGTTGCACGTGTGCGGGTATGTGTGGGGGTGTGTGTGTGTGGAAGTGTGTGTGTGGGGGGTGTGTGTGTATATGTGAGGATGTGTGTGTATGTATGAATGTGTGTGTGTGAGATGTGCGGTTGTGCGAGGGTGTGCAAATGTGTATATGTATGGTTGCGTGTATGTGCGTGAGCGTGCATGTGATTGTGTGGGTGTGTGTGCATATGAATGTGCATATGTGCATGCATGAGTGAGGGTGCGCATGCGTGTGCATGTATGTGTGATTGTGTGTGAGTATGTCTTTGTGCGTGTGTATGTGTGTATGAGTGAATGTGAGTGTGCGAGTGTGGGTATGTGAGGGAGATAGAGAGTGGGGGGGGAAGTGTGTGCGCGTGAGGGGGCGGGGGGTGGCAGGGAGCAGCGGGGTGAGGGGGCACGGGGTGGCAGGGAGCAGCGGGGTGAGGGAGGGGGGGTGGCGGGTGTGTGGGGTGAAGCAGCGGGGGTGTGGGGGAGTGCAGCGGGGGGTGCGGGGGAATACAGCGGGGGGTGCGGGGGAGTGTAGCGGGGGGTGCGGGGGAATGCAGCGGGGGGTGTCGGGGAGTGTAGCGGGGGTGCGGGTGAATACAACGGGGGGTGCAGGGGAGTGTAGCGGGGGGTGCGGGGGAATGCAGCGGGGGGGGGGGGGGGGGGCGGGGGAGTGCAGCAGGGGTGCGGGGTGGGGTGGCGGGGGAGTGCAGCGGGGGTGCGGGGGAGTGCAGCGGGGGTGCGGGGTGGGGTGGCGGGGAAGAGAGAGATAGAGAGAGAAAGAGAGAGAGGGAGAGAGAGAGAGGGAGAGAGAGAGAGAGAGAGAGAGAGAGAGAGAGAGAGAGAGAGAGAGAGAGAGAGAGAGAGAGAGAGAGAGAGAGAGAGAGAGAGAGAGAGAGAGAGAGAGACGGGGGCATGTGGGGGGAAATGGCGGGGTGAAGGGGGGGGGGTTTGCGGGGGTGAGTGGAGGGGGGATGGTGGGGGGAGATGGGGGGGAGATGGGGGGGTGGCAGGGAGCAGCGGGGTGAGGGGGCAGGGGGTGGCGGGTGTGCGGGGTGAAGCAGCGGGGGTGCGGGGGAATACAGCGGGGGGTGCAGGGGAGTGTAGCGGGGGGTGCGGGGGAATGCAGTGGGGGGTGCAGGGGAGTGCAGCGGGGGTGCGCGGGAATACAGCGGGGGGTGCAGGGGAGTGTAGCGGGGGGTGCGGGGGAATGCAGCGGGGGGGGGGGGGGGGGGGCGGGGGAGTGCAGCGAGGGTGCGGGGTGGGGTGGCGGGGAAGAGAGAGAGAGAGAGAGAGAGAGAGAGAGAGAGAGAGAGAGAGAGAGAGAGAGAGAGAGAGAGAGAGAGAGAGAGAGAGAGAGAGAGAGAGAGAGAGAGAGAGAGAGAGAGAGAGAGAGAGAGAGAGAGAGAGAGAAAGAGAGAGAGGGGGAGAGAGAGAGAGAGAGAGAGAGAGAGAGAGAGAGAGAGAGAGAGAGAGAGAGAGAGAGAGAGAGAGAGAGAGAGAGAGAGAGAGAGAGAGAGAGAGAGAGAGAGAGGGAGAGAGGGGTCACACGCGGGGGAGAGAGAGAGAGATAGAGAGAGAGAGAGAGAGAGAGAGAGAGAGAGAGAGAGAGAGAGAGAGAGAGAGAGAGAGAGAGAGAGAGAGAGAGAGAGAGAGAAAGAGAGAGAGAGAGAGAGAGAGAGAGAGAGAGAGAGAGAGAGAGAGAGAGAGAGAGAGAGAGAGAGAGAGAGAGAGAGAGGGGGGCCTGTGGGGGGAAATGGCCGGGTGAGGGGGGGGGGGGTTTGCGGGGGTGAGTGGAGGGGGGATGGTGGGGGGAGATGGTGGGGTGAGGGGGGGGGGGGGTTTGCGGAGGTGAGTGGGGGCTAGAGGGGGAGCTAGAGGGGAAGGATGGCGGGGGAAATGGTGGGGGTGAGTGGGGATTAGAAGGAGGAGGATGGCGGGGAAAAGGCGGGGGTGAGTGAGGACTAGAGGGGGAGCTAGAGGGGAAGGATGTCGGGGGGAAATGGTGGGGGTGAGTGGGGATTAGAGGGGGGAGGATGGTGGGGAAAAGGCGGGGGTGAGTGAGGACTAGAGGGGGAGCTAGAGGGGGAGGATGGTGGGGGGTAATGGTGGGGGACAGTGGGGGTTGGCGAGGGGAATGGCGGGGGGAGATGACGAGGGTGAGTGGGGATTAGAGGTGGAGGATGGCGGGGGGAAATGGTGGGGGTGAGTGGGGGAGAGAGAGAGGGAGATTCGGGCAGTTGATCATAAGTAGAATCTTATGGAATCTTGTCAGCCACCCTCCGAACTCGAGCATATTTATCTCAAAATCATAGAGCCAAAGAAAGAGCGAATGGCAATGCAATCTTTAGCATAACAACTCTGTCTATCACAGAGAGAGGAAGGAGGGGTACTATAGACCCCCACATCACGATTTTGCACCGTCCCTGGTGCAATTTCTCCCTTATTTTACTTATTTCAAAGAGATCCAGTTATACTGCAATTACAAAAAAAAAACACGGTATGTACAAGGAATGAAGTGCTTCCATTTTGACCTAATTCAGATACTTCTTCACCCTGGAGATGTTGACCAGGGGAATCCTTTTACCCTGCAGATCTTCCAGATGCACAGCGCCATGTGGCAATACCTTGATTACCTTATAAGGTCCTATCCACTTGGGTGCCAATTTAGTTTGAATTGGTGGAACCTGATGCACTAAAACCATAGACTCTTCCTGAACTTCATTGGATCTCAGATACCTGTCATGCAATCTCTTGCGCTCTTCTTGTGTCACCAGAAGTTTCTGCATTGCCCCTTCTCTGTACTCTTCTAATGCCACTGTAGAGGAGGTACTGGGGCATCCGCTTTTATATAAAATAAATACTTCCAGTACGTCGCCTACTCAAGGGGGGTTCTCTTTAGGGAAGTATACCCTTTAACATTTCTGTGAGCAAGTAGAGGTAAATAAGTGCACAAAGGTTGTACGTACTCCAGAAAACATCAACTACATGTGACTAAAAGGACCATCCACTTCTCGATTCAAATAAGATTGATTACAAGGTTGGACAGAGTGATGCTCAAAAGCGCAAGCTTAGGGCTAACGATCCACCAAAAAAGAAAAAGAATCCAACCTACTCTCTTACACTATGGTGCTCATAGCCCTCCACTACGAAGCCTACCCTCTGTATACACACTACAGAGTAGCTCCTACAATAGGCTTGAAACCACCAAGTGCAAAAGAGGACTTCTGCACGTATGCACGAACCACTGTATCTCCAAAATTGTCCTTGTACTTGTACCCAAATGAACACAAATCCATTGTTTTTATAGGCCCCAAAAGGTCAAGAGGGCCTTGCTTCACGTCCACTGATCACGCGCCGGTGGATTGCCCAAAATTGGGGGGTAGGTCAAATATTCCACTTGATTTGAGTTGGACCACAAAAATAGGTAGTCACCGTGAATAGTTGGTAGCAACAGCCATTTCTCCATTTTTTTTTTTCTTTTACCCCTTACAACCATAAAGTCCTTTAAAATCACTGCTGCCAAGCCCATTTAGATACCAATTTCCTACCTTGGAAGCGATGTATGACCTCAAATTCCCCACTTAGAGAATTGCTCCAACCATGCAGAGTAATTAACTATGTGAGGGGATTCATTTCCCCATCATCATGTGTAGCACCTCTTGAGCTCCAGTAGAAGTTTGCCATCTTTGATATGCCAAGGCACCCTTCTTCTGCAGTTTCCATGTTGCCACAAGCTTTGACCTTGTTGTGCATAGCCTTGAGAGTTTGCTTGACTCCAAGATTTGAGTTCTTTGAGTTGTACAAACTGAATAGAGAAGCAGACTCTCCAGATACCACAAATTTGGGCTTCTTTACGTAACCGCAACCACCATTTTGCCTTTAAAAAACTCTTGGGCGACCCATAGATGTTTTCTATGGCCCTGAGTATTCAATGCAACTAGTATGTGTGTGTGTGGTGGTGTGTGTGAGTGTGTGTGTGTGCGTGTATGTGGGTGTGCATGTATGTGTGGTTGCAGGTGTATATGTATAGGTGTGTGTGTATGTGAATGTGCCTATGTGTGCATATATGAGTGAATGTGCACATGTGTGCATGTGTGGGGGTGTGTGCATATATGTATGGGTGTGTGTGTGATTGTGTGTGGGTGTGTATGTGTGGATATGAATGTGCATAAGTGTGGGTGTGGTTGTGTATGTGTGGGGTGTGTGTGTGTGGATATGAATGTGTGTGCGTATGTGTGTATGAGAGAGTGTGGGAGGGCGCATGTGTGTGTGGGTGTGTGTGTGTGGGTGTATGTGTGTATGAGAGAGTGTGGGAGGGCGCATGTGTGTGTGGGTGTGTGTGCATGAGAGAGTGTGTGCGTGTGTGTGAGCGGGTGCATATGTGTGTGTGGGAGTGTGTGAGGGGCAGGCGGGAGTGAGCGGGGGGAATGGCGGGGGGAGTGGCGGGCGGCTAGGGGGGGAATGGTGGGGGGTGGCAGGGGGACTGGCGGGGGGATTGGCGGGGGGTTGCGGAGGGAAATGGTGGGGGGTGGCGGGGGGTTGCGGGGGAAAATGGTGGGGGGTGGGGGGTTGCGGGGGGAACGGCGGGGGGTGGCGGGGGGAATTGGCGGGGGGTTCCGGGGGGAAATGGTGGGGGGTGGCGGGGGGAAATGGTGGGGGGTGGCGGGGGTTGGGGGGGGAATTGGCGGGGGGTTGCGGGGGGAAATGGTGGGGGGTGGCGGGGGGTTGCGGGGGGAAATGGTGGGGGGTGGCGGGGGGTTGCGGGGGGAATTGGCGGGGGGTTGCGGGGGGAAATGGTGGGGGGTGGCGGGGGGTTGCGGGGTGAAATGGTGGGGGGTGGCGGGGGGTTGCGGGGGGTTGCGAGGGGTTGCGGGGGGAATTGGCGGGGGGTTGCGGGGGGAATGGCGGGTAGAGGCGGGGGTCGCGGGGGGGTCAGCGGGGGAGGTGGCGGGCTGCGGGGGAGGGAGGGGGGAGAGAGAGAGAGAGAGAGAGAGAGAGAGAGAGAGAGAGAGAGAGAGAGAGAGAGAGAGAGAGAGAGAGAGAGAGAGAGAGAGAGAGAGAGAGAGAGAGAGAGAGAGAGAGAGAGAGAGAGAGAGAGAGATAGAGAGAGAGAGAGAGAGGGGGAGAGAGAGAGAGAGAGAGAGAGAGAGAGAGGGAGAGGGAAAGAAAAAGAGAGTGAGAGACCAAGAGAGAGAGACGGAAAGAGAGAGAGAGGGGGAGCGAGAGAGAGAAGAAGAGAAAATGGAAAAGCCCAACTGATATGCTCGATAATGGGCAAAACCCATGCTCACGATGCGCGCAGAGAAGCAGATGGCGACCAATAGGAGAGAACGAATCGAGAGAACCTGAGAACAGGTTCTGTTTGAACAAAAAGGAAGAACAGAAGGTGTGCTACAGACCCCCGCATCAAGATTTTGCACCGCCTCGGTGCAATTTCCTTCTCATCCACTTATTGAATAAACGAAATACTCTGCCAAAACTCGAATGACATGTGGTATATACAGTGGTCGAAATCCTTCCAATTGAATTTGTTCATAAATTCAGATACTTCTTTACCCTGGAGATGTTGACCAGGGGAATCCTTTTACCCTGCAGATCTTCCAGATGCACAACATCATGTGGCAATACCTTGATTACCTTATATGGTCCTATCCATTTGGGTGCCAATTTAGTTGAAATTGCCGGGACTTGATGCACTAAAACCATGGACCCTTCCTGAACTTCATTGGATCTCTGATACCTGTCATGCAATCTCTTGCGCTCTTTTTGTGTTACCAGAATTTTCTGCATTGCCCCTTCTCTATATTCTTCTAATGCCACCAATCTCTGAATGGGGGGTTCAATTCCAACGGTTTTGATTCCTATTTCCTTTCTGATAATAAACTCAAATGGGGCCAATGCCTCTTTTCCATATACTAAGTGGAATGGGGTTTTGCCAGTGGTTCCCTTCTTCGTGGTTCTGAAAGCCCAAATTGCCCCGATCAATGCTTGTGGCCAAGAGCTTTGATGATCGAAAGATAATTTGCGAAGCAGTCCAATCAAAATCTTATTGGAACTCTCTGCTTGGCCATTGGCCCTCGGATAATAGGCACAAGATTTTTTATGGAAGATTTTGTACCTGTCAAATATAAACTGGAGCAATTGATTTACAAAATGTGTGCCTCTATCACTAGTAATCTCCACTGGGCAACCAAATCTTGAGAAAATACGTTTATACACAAATTTAGCTATTGTTAAAGCCGTGCAGTCTACAGTAGCTTTAGCCTCTATCCATTTAGTGGCATAACATGTAGCCATCAAAATATACTTTTTACCTCCAGGTTGACCAGTTGGGCTAATTGGTCCTATGAAATCAAGACCCCATCGTTCAAATGGAAGCCATCCGGTAGATATGACTAATGGTTGGAAATTCAATCTGGTTGGCGCGGGAGCACACCTCTGGTAGATGTGGCATTCTTTAGCAAACTTGATTGCATCCTTGAAAATATGAGGCCACCATAAACCTTTATGGATGATTCTATGAGCCAATTCTTCCCCCTTTTGATGTCCTTCACTGTGTGCAGCCTCTAACAAAAGATTTACCTCTTATGGATAGACACACCTTCTCAATATATCATCTTGACAGTATTTATATAAATTTCCATTTATGATAGAATATGCTTTGGTTTTCAAAAGCAATCTTCTTTTTTCTACAGGTGTCAAGTGCTCTGGGATCTTTCCAGTAGTGAGAATATGAAGAATTTCATCATACCATCCAGTCTGAATTGCTACAAGAAAAAGATTGCTATCCACCAGTTCATCATTAATACCTGTTGCCTTCTCACTCATTGCAGTTCTGGACACTTGATCTGCCATGTAGTGCTCTTTACCTGGCTTAATATGAATATCAAAATTAAATTCTTGAAATAGGAGTAACCATCTCCAAATTCTTCCAGCTACTCTAGGTTTGTTTATCAATTACTTCAAGGGCTGATGATCAGAAATAACAATGAAATGTACACCAAGGAGATAATGTCGGAACTTCTCAAGAGCAAATACGATAGCCAAACCTTCTCTTTCCGCTGTACTGTAATTTCTTTCAGCTTGGTTGAGTAGTCTGCTTGCATAAGAGATAGGCCTATCCACTTTGTGAGATGATGGTTGAGCTAGAACTGCACCAAGAGCATGAAGACTAGCATCTGTATGCACATGAAATTCCAATGAACAATTGGGAACACTTAAAAGTGGAGCAGTACATAGCCTCAACTTTAGTTCACAAAATGCTTTGTCGGCTTCAGCACCCCATGAGAAAGGGATCTTTTTACTGGTAAGCCTTGACAAAGGCTTAGCAATTTCTTAATACATCCTAATGAATCTTCTGTGGTACCCTGCATGGCCCAAGAAACTTTGCACTTCCTTTGGGCTTTGTGGAATTGGCATGGAAAGAATAGCTGTAACCTTTGCACGGTCGACAGTTATACCTTCAGCAGATACTATGTGACCAAGAAGAGTACCCTTAGTGACCAAAAAGTGACATTTATCAGGATTCAATTTCAAACCTGTTTTGAGACATTGCTCAAAAATTTCTTTTAGATTTTCCAAATGGTCATGGAAATCTTGAACTGCTGCCCTTCTATCTGTACCTGAAAATACTGAAAAGTCATCCATGAAAATGCGTAGAAAGGTTGTTAACCATTTGCCCAATATCAGATACATCGTTCTATTAAATGAAGCTGGTGCATTCTTCAAACCAAAGGCCATTCGAGTATAGACATAAGTGCCCCAGGGAGTGACAAAGGCTGTTTTGTCCCTATCATCAGGATGGATCACTATCTGATTGTAGCCACTAAAACCATCCAAGAAACTATACAAAGTGTGACCAGCTACTTCCTCAAGCACTTGCTCTGTGAAGGGCTGAGGAAATCCATCTTGAATAGTCACTTTATTCAAAGCACGGAAATCAACACATACTCTTATTTTTCCACTATTTTTCTTGGGCACAATAACCATAGAAGAAAGCCACCTAGAATGTTCTACTGGCACAATTATACCTGCTTCTTCTAGTTTTGTAATCTCTGCTTTTACCGCCTCTGCATACTTCGGATTCAGTCGATATGGCCTACTTCTTACAGGTGCGGCTCCCTCATCTAAGGGTATCCGATGTAACCCAAGCTCTTCTGGTATCCCTGTTAGATCTTTGTAGGACCATGCGAAGACACTTTTGTAAGTAAAAAGCAAAGAAGTTACCTTTTGTAGCAAAGGAGGATAATGCCACAACTAGGATGCCAAATGCACTACTTTAGGGTTCTCTTCATTCCCTAAATTTACTTCTTGAACCAATGTTTCAGGACTGGTCTTGTTGGAGAAATCATCTCCACTATATGCAGGAGTGGATTTTAATTTATATTCTGCAACATGTTCTTCCATCCATCCTTGAGGTATATCTGCAAAAGGAAGATCTTCTCTGCTCTTAGGTTCATAATCTTCCCTCTCTGAGACTTTTATATTGGTTGCCTCTTCAAAGCTTGTATTTTCCTTCGATTGCTCATTTTCCAACACCTTGTGGTCTTCATTGCCTTTTTCTGTAATTTCCTTATCTGCAACTTCTTCCACAATTTCATTGATCTCCACTGTGCAAGAGTCTGCACTTCCCATCATCCAATTTAACAATGTATCATCTTCCTGGGGTAGAGAGGGCATTACCTGAGTGTCCACAGTATATCCAGTAGTCTTCCCGGAGTCAAATCCTTCCTCCAAGTGTAGTTGTAGTTGGCTATTGGTGCTTGTTGAAATCCATTGTTTATTTTTTCCCCAATCTTGCAAAGCTTTTGCTTGTCTCAGCCAGGGTCTCCCCAGGAGTAAAGGGTAAGAAGTCTCCTGTGGAAGTGCAATAACAACAAAATCTAAAACAAAGTGGCAGCCCTGTACTACCATCAATACCTTTTCAATAATGCCAAGTGGCGCATCCCGATGTTGATCTGCTAAAGTAACCGTGAATGGTGCCAACTTGGTGGGGTTCAATTTCAGCCTCTTCATTGTAAAATCTGGCATTAATTTGATACCACAGCCTCCATCCATGATCACACCTGTGAGAGCTTCATCCTTTATACAAACAGATAATCTTGAGCTTTGGTAGTCTGCTAAGGGTGCAGGGGGAAAATCAACCATGAAGCCATCTATACTAGGTGATTGGACCAAGTGAGCAGAGTGTATAATCTTCAGTAACTCACTTCTTATTTTTGAATCCATCCTTATAAGTTCATATAGACTAACCTTGTGATGAATACCCTTCAAGATCTGTTCAATGTTTACCTCCTGAGTGTTTTCTTGCAGACAGGTTGGTTGGCCCTTTAGAGAAGTAGTCATCTTATCATAAGCTCCTTCAATTTCTACCTGGTCCTTCCATCCAGATTTCTTTTCCTCCTCTTTATTGTGAAATCCTTGTTCTTCATCTCTATGGGTTGCAGCTGCTTGCTTAGCTCTAGTCATCATGGGTATTGCAGAGGATGAAACAGCATAAGTCTGAGTGGTTTTTCCTTCTTCATGTGGAGAGACTGCAATCATGTGAATTGGAGCAGGACGACCTCTTGGGCAATCTTTGGTATAATGATCCTTGGCCTCTGGACAATGTTGACAAGGAGGTGCATCTTCTGGAAGAGAACACCTATTTTGCATGTGGCCATACTCACCACAATGATAGCACATCAATGGTCTATTATATCTAGGCTTTGCAGGCCTATTCTCCTCTCTAATATATGTATTTGAAGTACTAGCATAATATGAATCCAAATTTTGAGGGTTACCTCTCTGTTGTGTACCCTCGAGGTAGTAGCAATCCCTTGCTTCATGACCATCTTTTCCACAAAATTGACAGCTTACCTTAATAGGGCAATTAGCATTGGAATGTCCATTGTTATTACAGATCGTGCACCAAATTTGTCTCCTTATATCTTGTGTGGTCTTCAAATCTTCTAACTCACGGCGAAGTTGGGCTACTTCATCATCCGTGCGTCGTAGTGGTGGCAAGACCTTCTCTTCTTGTTCATTTTGTTGCATTTTTAATGCCTCCAGTTCCCTCCTTAGTTGCTCAATAGGATCCAGGTCTGCAGCATACTTAGGTTGTGTATCCTCTTCAAAATGTTGCCTTGCTTCTTCAATGCGTGATGCCGCTGCAACAAAATCATTGAGGGTGGCATCCAATCTAAGAGACTCACGAAGCTTCTGCTGAGATGACCTGGGTAGAGCCTTCTCTATCCACTTTTTAACCAAAAAGTCACCTGGAGCATGTGGCAGACGTGCAACAAGTGCTTTTGTTCTAGTGTGAAGTTCATGAAAAGATTCACCTGATCTTAGCTTCAAATTCTCTAGCTGATCTAGAGCTCTTTCTGAGGACTCACTTGGTCGGAATGTCTGTGAGAATGCCGCCTTCAGAGCCTCCCATGTAGTGAAATGGCCATCTGCATATTGACTATACCATTTATCTGCAAGACCCTCCAATGTGGATGGAAAAAGTGCCAACATTGCATCCTCTCTATTCTGCAGACCTCGTCCACGGCATAAAGAGATGAATCTCCTCACATGATCATCAGCATCCTCATAAGCTTGTCCCTTGAAGGTAGGGAATTTGATGTTTAATCTGGAGAGCAAATGAGAGAGGTTCTCCATTTGTACTGGTGTTTCTTCGGACGTATCTGAGGAGAAGTCTAGAGTTCTCCTATACCTCTCTTTTGACAATGGTGTCCCACCCAAATCAATAGATAAATTTAGGGAGGGCAGAGGGGAGGTAGACTCACTAGCCGTGGTTATTGCTAACTTGTTAAGGCTCCTCCGAACACGGAGAGCCTCCTTATCTGCCCGTGTATGGGTCATGTACCTACTTGCAAATGTAATAGGGAACAATACCTCTCACAGAAATGCAAATGTCCCACCGGGCGTGCCAAACTGTAGAGGAGGTACTGGGGTATCCGCTTTTATAGAAAATAAATACTTCCAGTACGTCGCCTACTCAAGGGGGGTTCTCTTTAGGGAAGTATACCCTTTAACATTTCTGTGAGCAAGTAGAGGTAAATAAGTGCACAAAGGTTGTACGTACTCCAAAAAACATCAACAACATGTGACTAAAAGGACCATCCACTTCTCGATTCAAATAAGATTGATTACAAGGTTGGGCAGAGTGATGCTCAAAAGCGCAAGCTTAGGGCTAACGAGCCACGAGAAAAGAAAAAGAATCCAACCTACTCTCTTACACTATAGTGCTCATAGCCCTCCACTGAGAAGCCTACCCTCTGTATACACACTACAGAGTAGCTCCTACAATAGGCTTGAAACCACCAAGTGCAAAAGAGGACTTCTGCACGTATGCACGAACTACTGTATCTCCAAAATCGTCCTTGTACTTGTACCCAAATGAACACAAATCCATTGTTTTTATAGGCCCCAATAGGTCAAGAGGGCCTTGCTTCACGTCCACTGATCACGCACCGGTGGATTGCCCAAAATTGGGGGGTAGGTCAAATATTCCACTTGATTTGAGTTGGACCACAAAAATAGGTAGTCACCGTGAATAGTTGGTAGCAACAACCATTTCTCCATTTTATTATTCTTTTTTCTTTTACCCCTTACAACCATAAAGTCCTTTAAAATCACTGCTGCCAAGCCCATTTAGATACCAATTTCCTACCTTGGAAGTGATGTATGACCTCAAATTCCCCACTTAGAGAAATGCTCCAACCATGCAGAGTAAGTAACTATGTGAGGGGAATCATTTCCCCATCATCATGTGTAGCACCTCTTGAGCTCCAGTAGAAGTTTGCCATCTTTGATATGCCAAGGCACCCTTCTTCTGCAGTTTCCATGTTGCCACAAGCTTTGACCTTGTTGTGCATAGCCTTGAGAGTTTGCTTGACTCCAAGATTTGAGTTCTTTGAGTTGTACAAACTGAATAGAGAAGCAGACTCTCCAGATACCACAAATTTGGGCTTCTTTACGTAACCGCAACCACCATTTTGCCTTTAAAAAACTCTTGGGCGACCCATAGATGTTTTCTATGGCCCTGAGTATTCAATGCAACTAGTATGTGTGTGTGTGGTGGTGTGTGTGAGTGTGTGTGTGTGCGTGTATGTGGGTGTGCATGTATGTGTGGTTGCAGGTGTATATGTATAGGTGTGTGTGTATGTGAATGTGCCTATGTGTGCATATATGAGTGAATGTGCACATGTGTGCATGTGTGGGGGTGTGTGCATATATGTATGGGTGTGTGTGTGATTGTGTGTGGGTGTGTATGTGTGGATATGAATGTGCATAAGTGTGGGTGTGGTTGTGTATGTGTGGGGTGTGTGTGTGTGGATATGAATGTGTGTGTGTATGTGTGTATGAGAGAGTGTGGGAGGGCGCATGTGTGTGTGGGTGTGTGTGTGTGGGTGTATGTGTGTATGAGAGAGTGTGGGAGGGCGCATGTGTGTGTGGGTGTGTGTGCATGAGAGAGTGTGTGCGTGTGTGTGAGCGGGTGCATATGTGTGTGTGGGAGTGTGTGAGGGGCAGGCGGGAGTGAGCGGGGGGAATGGCAGGGGGAGTGGCGGGGGGCTAGGGGGGGAATGGTGGGGGTGGCGGGGGGACTGGCGGGGGGATTGGCGGGGGGTTGCGGAGGGAAATGGTGGGGGGTGGCGGGGGGTTGCGGGGGAAAAAGGTGGGCGGCGGGGGGTTGCGGGGGGAACGGCGGGGGGTGGGGGGGGGGGGGGATTGGCGGGGGGTTGCGGGGGGAAATGGTGGGGGGTGGCGGGGGAAATGGTGGGGGGTGGCGGGGGGTTGCGGGGGGAATTGGCGGGGGGTTGCGGGGGAAATTGGCGGAGGGTTGCGGGGGGAAATGGTGGGGGGTGGCGGGGGCTTGCGGGGGGAAATGGTGGGGGGTGGCGGGGGGTTGCGGGGGGAATTGGCGGGGGGTTGCAGGGGGAAATGGTGGGGGGTGGCGGGGGGTTGCGGGGGGAAATGGCGGGGCGTGGCAGGAGGTTGCGGGGGGAATTGGCGAGGGGTTGCAGGGGGAATGGCGGGTAGAGGCGGGGGTCGCGGGGGGGGTCAGCGGGGGAGGTGGCGGGCTGCGGGGGAGCGAGGAGAGAGAGAGAGAGAGAGAGAGAGAGAGAGAGAGAGAGAGAGAGAGAGAGAGAGAGAGAGAGAGAGAGAGAGAGAGAGAGAGAGAGAGAGAGAGAGAGAGAGAGAGAGAGAGAGAGAGAGAGAGAGAGAGAGAGAGAGAGAGAGAGAGAGAGAGAGAGAGAGAGAGAGAGAGAGAGAGATAGAGAGAGAGAGATAGATAGAGAGAGAGAGGGGGGAGAGAGAGAGAGAGGGAGAGGGAAAGAAAAAGAGAGTGAGAGACCAAGAGAGAGAGACGGAAAGAGAGAGAGAGGAGGAGAGAGAGAGAGAAGAAGAGAAAATGGAAAAGCCCAACTGATATGCTCGATAATGGGCAAAACCCAAGCTCACGGTGCGCGCAGAGAAGCAGATGGCGACCAATAGGAGAGAACGAATCTAGAGAACCTGAGAACAGGTTCTGTTCGAACAAAAAGGAAGAACAGAAGGGGTGCTACAGCCACCAATCTCTGAATGGGGGGTTCAATTCCAATGGTTTTGATTCCTATTTCTTTTCTGATGATAAACTCAAATGGTGCCAATGCCTCTTTCCCATAAACTAAGCGAAATGGAGTCTTGCCTGTGGTTCCCCTCTTCGTGGTTCTGAAAGCCCAAATTGCACCAATTAGTGCTAGTGGCCAAGAGCTTTGATGATCAAAAGATAATTTGCGAAGTAGTCCAATCAAAATCTTATTGGAACTCTCTGCTTGGCCATTTGCCCTTGGGTAATAGGCACAAGACTTTTTATGGAAGATTTTGTACTTGTCAAATATAAACTGGAGCAATTGATTTACAAAATGTGTGCCCCTATCACTAGTAATTTTCAGTGGGCAACCAAATCTTGAGAAAATATGTTTATACATAAATTTAGATACTGTCAGAGCCGTGCAGTCCACAGTAGCTTTAGCCTCTATCCATTTAGTGGCATAACATGTGGCCATCAAAATATACTTTTTACCTCCTGGTTGACCAGTTGGGTAAATTGGCCCAATAAAATCCAGACCCCATCGTTCAAATGGGAGCCATCCTGTAGATATGACCAATGGTTGGAAATTCAATCTGGTTGGCGCGGGAGCACACCTCTAGCAGATGTGGCATTCTTTAGCAAACTTGATTGCATCTTTGAAAATATGAGGCCACCATAAACCCTTGTGGATGATTCTATGAGTCAATTCTTCCCCCTTTAGGTGTTCTTCACTGTGTGCTGCCTCTAGCAAAAGATTTACCTCCTCCGGATAGACACACCTTCTCAAGATATCATCCTGACAGTATTTATATAAATTACCATTTATAAGAGAATAGGCTTTGGTTTTCAAAAGTAATCTTCTTTTTTCTACATGTGTCAAGTGTTCTGGAATCTTTCCAATAGTGAGAACCTGAAGAATTTCATCATACCAACCTGTCCGAATTGCTATTAGAAAAAGATTGCTATCCACTAGTTCATCATTGATACATGTTGCCTTTTCGCTCATTGCAGTCCTGGACACTTGATCTGCCATGTAATGCTCTTTTCTTGGCTTAATATAAATATCAAAATTAAATTCTTGAAATAGGAGTAACCATCTCCAAATCCTTCCAGCTACTCTAGGCTTGTTTATCAAATACTTCAAGGGCTAATGATCAGAGATAACAATGAAATGCACACCAAGGAGATAATGTCTAAACTTCTGAAGAGCAAATACGATAGCCAAACCTTCTCTTTTCGTTGTACTGTAATTCCTTTCAGCTTGGTTGAGTAATCTGCTGGCATAAGAGATAGGTCTATCCACTTTGTGAGATGATGGTTGAGCTTAAACTGCACCAAGAGCATGAAGACTAGCATCTGTATGCACATGAAATTCCAATGACCAATTAGGAACACTTAAAAGTGGAGCAGTACATAGCCTCATTTTTAATTCACAAAATGCTTTCTCAGCCTCAGCACTCCATGTGAAAGGGATCTTTTTACTGGTAAGCCTTGACAAGGGCTTATCAATTTTTGAATACATCCTAATGAATCTTCTGTGATACCCTGCATGGCCCAAGAAACTTTGCACTTCCTTTGGGCTTTGTGGAATTGGCATAGAAAGAATAGCTGTAACCTTTGCAGGGTCAACAGTTATACCTTCAGCAGATACTATGTGACCAAGAAGAGTACCCTTAGTGACCAAAAAGTGACATTTATCAGGATTCAATTTCAAACCCGTTTTGAGACATTGCTCGAAAATTTCTTTTAGATTTTCCAAATGGTCATGGAAATCTTGAACTGCCGCCCTTCTATCTGTACCTGAGATTACTGAAAAGTCATCCATAAATATGCAGAGAAAGGTTGTTAACCATTTGCCCAATATCAGATACATCGTTCTATTAAATGAAGCTGGCACATTCTTCAAACCAAAAGCCATACAAGTATAGACATAAGTGCCCCAGGGAGTAACAAAGGCTGTTTTGTCCCTATCATCACGGTGAATTACTATCTAGTTGTAGCCACTAAAACCATCCAAGAAACTATACAAAGTGTGACTAGCTACTTCCTTAAGCACTTGCTCTGTGAAGGGCTGAGGAAATCCATCTTGAATAGTCACTTTATTCAAAGCACGAAAATCAACACATACTCTTAATTTTCCACTATTTTTCTTGGGCACAATAACCATAGAGGAAAGCCACCTGGAATGTTCTACTGGAACAATTATACCCGCTTCTTCTAGTTTTGTAATCTCTGCTTTTACTACCTCTGCATACTTCGGATTGAGTCGATATGGTCTACTTCTTACAGGCACGGCTCCCTCAACTAAGGGTATCCGATGTAACCCAAGCTCTTCTAGTATCCCTGTTAGATCTTTGTAGGACCATGCGAAGACACTTTTATAAGTAAAAAGCAAAGAAGTTACCTTCTGTAGCAAGAGAGGATAATGCCACAACCAGATGATGCCAAATGGACCATTTGAGGGTTCTCTTCATCCCCTAAATTTACTTCTTGAACCAATGTTTCAGGACTGGTCTTGCTTGAGAAATCATCTCCACTATATGCAGGAGTGGATTTTAATTTATATTCTGCAACCTATTCTTTCATCCATCCTTGAGGTATATCTGCAAAAGGAAGATCTTCTCTGCTCTTAGGTTCATAATCTTCCCTCTCTGATACTTTTATATTGGTTGCCTCCTCAAAGCTTGTATTTTCCTTCAGTTGCTCATTCTCCAACACCTTGTGGTCTTCATTGCCCTTTTCTGTAATTTCCTTATCTGCAACTTCTTCCTCAATTTGTGCAACACTCTGCACTTCCCATCATCCAATTTAACAATGTATCATCTTCTTGGGGTAGAGAGGGCATTACCTGAGTATCCACAGTATATCCAGTGGTTTTTCCTGAATCAAATCCTTCTTCCAAGTGTAGTTGCAGTTGGCTATTGGTGCTTGTTGAAATCCATAGTTTATTTTTCCCCCAATCTTGCAAAGCTTTTGCTTGTCTCAGCCAAGGTCTCCCCAGGAGCAAAGGATAGGAAGTTACCTTTTCAATAATGCCAAGAGGTGCAACCCGATGTTGATCTGCTAGTGTAACTGTAAATGGTGCCATTTTGGTGGGGTTCAAATTTAGCTTCTTCATTGTAAAATCTGGCATCAAATTGATACCAGAGCCTCCATCTATGATCACACCTGTAAGAGCTTCATCCTTTATACAAACTGATAATCTTGAACTTTGGTAGTCTGCTAAGGGTGCAGGGGGAAAATCAACCATGAATCCATCTATACTAGGTGATTGGACTAAGTGAGCAGAGTGTATAATCTTTAGTAAGTCACTTCTTATTTTTGAATCCTTCCTTATAAGTTCATATAGACTAACCTTGTGATGAATACCTTTCAAGATCTCTTCAATGTTTACCTCCTGAGTGTTTTCTTGCAGACTTGTTGGTTGGCCCTTTAGAGAAGTAGTCATCTTATCATAAGCTCCTTCAATTTCTACTTGATCCTTTCATCCAGACTTCTTTTCCTCCTCTTTATCCTGAAATCCTTGTTGTTCATCTCTCTGGGTTACAGCTGCTTGCCTAGCTCTAGTCATTATGGGCATAGTAGAGGATGAAACAGCATAAGTCTGAGTGGTTTTCACTTCTTCATGTGGAGAGACTGCAATCATGTGGATTGGAGCAGGACGACCTCTTGGGCAATCTTTAGTATAATGATCCTTGGCCTCTCGACAATGTTGACAAGGAGGCGCATCTTCTGGAAGAGAACACCGATTTTGCATGTGGCCATACTCACCACAACGATAACACATCAAAGGTCTATTGTATCTAGGCTTTGCGGGCCCATTCTCTTCCCTATTAGATGTATTTGAAGTACTAGCATAATATGAATCCAAATTTTGAGGGTTACCTCTCTGCTGTGTACCCTTGAGGTAGTAGCAATCTCTGGCTTCATGACCATCCTTTCCACAAAATTGACAGCTTACCTTAATAGGGCAATTAGCATTGGAGTGTCCATTGTTGTTACAGATTGTATACCAAATTTGTTTCCTTATATCCTGAGTGGTCTTCAAATCTTCTAACTCTCGGCAAAGCTGGGCTACTTCATCATCAGTGCGACGCAGTGGCGGCAAGACCTTCTCGTTTTGTTGATTTTGTTGCATTTTCAATGCTTCCAGTTCCTTCCTCAGTTGCTCAACAGGATCCACGTCTGCAGCATACTTTGAGTGTGTATCTCCTTCAAAATGTTGCCTTGCTTCTTCAATGCGTGATGCCGTTGCAACAAAATCATTGAGGGTCGCATCCAATCTAAGAGATTCACGAAGCTTCTGCTGAGATGACCTAGGCAGAGCCTTTTCGATCCATTTTTTAACCAAAAAGTCACCTGGAGCATGTGGCAGACGTGCAACAAGTGCTTTTGTTCTAGTGTGAAGTTCATGGAAGGATTCACCTGGTCTTAGCTTCAAATTCTCTAGATGATCTAGAGCTCTTTCTGAGCAATCACTTGGTCGGAATGTCTGTGAGAACGCTGCCTTCAAAGCCTCCCATGTAGTGAAATGGCCATCTGCATATTGACTATACCATTTATCTGCAAGACCCTCCAATGTGGATGGAAAGAGCGCCAACATTGCATCCTCTCTATTCTACAGACCTCGTCCACGACATAAAGAGATGAATCTCCTCACATGATTATCAGCATCCTCATAAGCTTGTCCCTTGAAGGTAGGGAATTTGATGTTTAATCTAGAGAGCAAATGAGAGAGGTCGTCCATTTGTACTGGTGTTTCTTCGGACGTATCTGAGAAGAAGTCTAGAGTTCTCCTATACCTCTCTTTTGACAATGGTGTCCCACCCAAATCAATAGATAAATTTAGGGAGGGTAGAGGGGAGGTAGACTCACTAGCCGTGGTTATTGCTAACTTGTTAAGGCTCCTCCGAACACGAAGAGACTCTTTATCTGCCCGTGTATGGGTCATGTACCTACTTGCAAATGTAATAGGGCAAAAATACCTCTCACAGAAATGCAAAGGTCCCACCGGGCGTGACAAACTGTAGAGGAGGTACTGGGGTATCCGCTTTTTAACAAAAGTAGAGAATGAAGATTAAACACGTCCAGTACATCACCTACTCAAGGGGGGTTCTCTTTAGGGAAGTATACCCTTTAACATTTTTGTGAGCAGGTAGATAACACGGATTGCACAGAGTGGTAAATACTTCAGAAAATATGGACAACCAATGACCAAGGAAGACCATACACTTCTTGATTCGAATGAGACGATTACAAGGTTGGGCAGAGTGATGCTCAAAAGTGCAAGCTTAGGGCTGACAAGCCACCCTAAAAGTATTAACTCCAATACAACAGATCAACATAAGGGGCCACTGATATGCAGGCTAACTCAGAACAATAAAAATGGTAGAATTTCTCAAGAGAATAGAGACTAATCAACACACTGACTCACAGAAAAGAAAATAAATCCAAGCTACTCTCTTACACTATAGTGCTCATAGCCCTCCACTGAGAAGCCTACCCTCTGTATCCACACTACAGAGTAGCTCCTACAATAGGCTTGAAACCACCAAGTGCAAGAGAGAACTTTTGCACGTATACACGCGTCAATGTAACTCCAAAAATGTACCCCAAATGAGCACAAATCCATTGTTTTATAGGCCACAATAGGCCAAGAGAGCCTTGCCGAATCCTCTCGTCCACTGATCACGCGCCGGTTAATCACCCAAAATTGAAGGGGTAGGTCAAATATTCTACTTGATTTGAGTAGGATCCACAAAAAAATAGGTAGTCGCCGTGAATGGTTGGTGGCAACTCCACTTTTAACAATTACTTTTTACCTTTTCACCTACCATCTGCGATTCTCATTTTGTAGTTTTGTTACTTCCTCACTGTTTTAATCCCGGGAATTCAAATGAAGCCGATTGGTCCAACTGCTTATTCCTTGACCAAGTGCATTTGCTATTGCATGAGCAGCACTACCAACCAAGACAGCCCTCAGCAACTTCTAAGGAGACTTTTAATGGAGACAAGTATTTCTCAACATATGCTTTGAACTCTGTTGCTGATGTGATAGCTAATAGGTCTTTTAGGTTGAGAATCCTCTGACCATTTTACAGGTCCAATCCTACTCTGACGTGCTTAGAGCATGATTGTCCTGTATCCCTTTTTTAAGCTCCGACATTTATTAATCTGACATGCTCTTCTAGGGTTGTGTTCGTGTATGTCTGTCTGTGGGTGCGCGTACGTGAGTGAGAATTATGTATGTGTGTGTGTGCTTTTGTGTGTATGTGAGTGTGTAGATGTATGTGTGTACATTTGTGTGTATGCGAGTGTGTAGGTGTGTGTGTGTGAGTATGGGGGTGCGTGGGTTGCACGTGTGCGGGTATGTGTGGGGGTGTGTGTGTGTGGAAGTGTGTGTGTGGGGGGTGTGTGTGTACATGTGAGGATGTGTGTGTATGTATGAATGTGTGTGTGTGAGATGTGCGGTTGTGCGAGGGTGTGCAAATGTGTATATGTATGGTTGCGTGTATGTGCGTGAGCATGCATGTGATTGTGTGGGTGTGTGTGCATATGAATGTGCATATGTGCATGCATGAGTGAGGGTGCGCATGCGTGTGCGTGTATGTGTGATTGTGTTTGAGTATGTCTTTGTGCGTGTGTATATGTGTATGAGTGAATGTGAGTGTGCGAGTGTGGGTATGTGAGAGAGATAGAGAGTGGGGGGGAAGTGTGTGCGCGTGAGGGGGCGGGGGGTGGCAGGGAGCAGCGGGGTGATGGGGCGGGGGGTGGTAGGGAGCCGCGGGGTGAGGGGGCGGGGGGTGGCGGGTGTGCGGGGTGAAGCAGCGGGGGTGTGGGGGAGTGCAGCGGGGGGTGCGGGGGAATACAGGGGGGGTGCGGGGGAGTGTAGCGGGGGGTGCAGGGGAATGCAGCGGGGGGTGCGGGGGAGTGTAGCGGGGGTGCGGGGGAATACAGCGGGGGGTGCAGGGGACTGTAGCGGGGGGTGCGGGGGAATGCAGCGGGGGGGGCGGGGGAGTGCAGCGGGGGTGCGGGGTGGGGTGGTGGGGGAGTGTAGCGGGGGTGCGGGGTGGGGTGGCGGGGAAGAGAGAGATAGAGAGAGAGAGAGAGAGAGAGAGAGAGAGAGAGAGAGAGAGAGAGAGAGAGAGAGAGAGAGAGAGAGAGAGAGAGAGAGAAAGAGAGAGAGGGAGAGAGAGAGAGAGAGAGGGAGAGAGAGGTCACACGTGGGGGAGAGAGAGAGAGAGAGAGAGAGAGAGAGAGAGAGAGAGAGAGAGAGAGAGAGAGAGAGAGAGAGAGAGAGAGAGAGAGAGAGACGGGGGCCTGTGGGGGGAAATGGCGGGGTGAGGGGGGGGGGGGTTTGCGGGGGTGAGTGGAGGGGGGATGGTGGGGGGAGATGGCGGGGTGAGGGGGGGGGGGGGTGGCAGGGAGCAGCGGGGTGAGGGGGCGGGGGGTGGCGGGTGTGCGGGGTGAAGTAGCGGGGGTGCGAGGGAATACAACGGGGGGTGCGGGGGAGTGTAGCGGGGGGTGCGGGGGAATGCAGCGGGGGGTGCGGGGGAGTGTAGCGGGGGTGCGGGGGAATACAGTGGGGGGTGCAGGGGAGTGTAGCGGGGGGTGCGGGGGAATGCAGCGGGGGGGGCGGGGGAGTGCAGCGGGGGTGCGGGGTGGGTTGGCGGGGGAGTGCAGCGGGGGTGCGGGGTGGGGTGGCGGGGAAGAGAGAGAGATAGAGAGAGAGAGAGAGAGAGAGAGAGAGAGAGAGAGAGAGAGAGAGAGAGAGAGAGAGAGAGAGAGAGAGAGAGAGAGAGAGAGAGAGAGAGAGAGAGAGAGAGAGAGAGAGAGAGAGAGAGAGAAGAGAGAGAGAGAGAGAGAGAGAGAGAGAGAGAGAGAGAGAGAGGGAGGGAGAGAGGGGTCACACGCGGGGAAGAGAGAGAGAGAGAGAGAGAGAGAGAGAGAGAGAGAGAGAGAGAGAGAGAGAGAGAGAGAGAGAGAGAGAGAGAGAGAGAGAGAGAGAGAGAGAGAGAGAGAGAGAGAGAGAGAGAGAGAGAGAGAGAGAGAGAGAGAGAGAGAGAGAGAGAGAGAGAGAGAGAGAGAGAGAGAGAGAGAGAGAGAGAGGCCTGTGGGGGGAAATGGCGGGGTGAGGGGGGGGGTTTGCGGGGGTGAGTGGAGGGGGGTTGGTGGGGGGAGATGGCGGGGTGAGGGGGGGGGGGGGGTTTGCGGGGGTGAGTGGGGGCTAGAGGGGGAGCTAGAGGGGAAGGATGGCGGGGGAAATGGTGGGGGTGAGTGGGGATTAGAGGGAGGAGGATGGCGGGGAAAAGGCGAGGGTGAGTGAGGACTAGAGGGGGAGCTAGAGGGGAAGGATGGCGGGGGGAAATGGTGGGGGTGAGTGGGGATTAGAGGGGGGAGGATGGCGGGGAAAAGGCGGGGGCGAGTGAGGACTAGAGGGGGAGCTAGAGGGAGAGGATGGCGGGGGGTAATGGTGGGGGAGAGTGGGGGTTAGCGAGGGGAATGGCGGGGGGAGATGGCGAGGGTGAGTGGGGATTAGAGGTGGAGGATGGCGGGGGGAAATGGCGGGGGTGAGTGGGGGAGAGAGAGAGGGAGATTCGGGCAGTTGATCATAAGTAGAATCTTATGGAATCTTGTCAGCCACCCTCCGAACTCGAGCATATTTATCTCAAAACCATAGAGCCAGAGAAAGAGCGAATGGCAATGCAATCTTTAGCATAACAACTCTGTCTATCATAGAGAGAGGAAGGAGGGGTACTATAGCTATCTTAGTCTTCAATAGATCATTGTTATGTGGTCTTCAATACCAAAAAAGTAGATGATAGTAGAAATAAGGAATGTGGTCATCACCAACTATTGACCGCCAACATTACATGGCATTCATATTCAATATTGGAGCTTAGTTTTGGGATTTTCTAGAAGCTATCCCCATACTTGATCAAAGGTACTCTAGAACATAAAAAAATTCCAAGAACATTAGAAATTTCTTGAAAAGAAAGCTCCATGCAACCTTGAATGTGGATTTAAAAAGGTGGAAGCTACAAAAGAAATTGTGAAGGTAGACTTGTAGTGTTTATTTTAGATTGAGAAGCAATGCAAAAGATGTCAAGGTAGTGCTACAAGATGGATATGCTACCAAATTTATTGTACAAACACACATTAGTGGAATTCACAAAAAGCCTAAAGGCTATCGGATTATGACCATGGGGAATCTCGATATCGTAGATATGGCTGAAATAAGTTTAATATTTAACAAAGTAATTGAGCCCATTTTTAAAAATTGCAAATAGCAACGCAAAAATCAAAACCTATCTAGAAGATAGAGCATTTGATAAAAATGACTCACTAGAATTGTTTGTTGATGCTATCTCGAGCAAACGTAGTGACAGAACTTAGAGAATTTTGAAGAAAGGTTGCAGGGGAGGTTGCAGGGGAGGTCGCGGGGGAGGTTGCAGGGGAGGTCGCGGGGGAGGTCGCGGGGAGGGAGAGGGGGAGGTCGCGGGGGAGGTTGCGGGGGAGGTCGCGGGGGAGGTTGCGGGGGAGGTCGCGGGGGGGGTCACGGGGGAGGTGGAGGGGGAGGTCGCGGGGGAGGTCGCGGGGGAGGTTGCAGGGGAGGTTGCGGGGGAGGTCCCGGGGGAGGGAGAGGGGGAGGTCGCGGGGGAGGTTGCGGGGGAGGTCGCGGGGGAGGTCGTGGGGGAGGTCGCGGGGGAGGTTGGGGGGAGGTCGCAGGGGAGGTCGCGGGGGAGGGACAGGGGGAGGTCGTGGGAGAGGTCGCGGGGGAGGTTGCGGGGGAGGTCGCGGAGGAGGTCGCGGGGGAGGTCGCGGGGGAGGGAGAGGGGGAGGTCGCGGGGGAGGTCGCGGGGGAGGGAGAGGGGGAGGTTGCGGGGGAGGTCGCGGGGGTGGTTGCGGGGGAGGTCGCGGGGGAGGTCGCGGGGGAGGGAGAGGGGGAGGTCGCGGGGGAGGTTGCGGGGGAGGTCGCGGGGGAGGTCGCGGGGGAGGTCGCGGGGAAGGGAGAGGGGGAGGTCGCGGGGGAGGTCGCGTGGGAGGGAGAGGGGGAGGTCGCGGGAAAGGGAGAGGGGGAGGTCACGGGGGAGGTCGCGGGGGAGGTGGCGGGGGAGGTCGCGGGGGAGGTCGCGGGGGAGGTTGCGGGGGAGGTTGCGGGGGAGGTCGCGGGGGAGGCCGCGGGGGAGGTCGCGGGGGAGGTCGCGGGGGAGGTCGCGGGGGAGGTCGCGGGGGAGGTGGCGGGGGAGGTCGCGGGGGAGGTTGCGGGGGAGGTCGCGGGGGAGGTCGCGGGGGAGGTCGCGGGGGAGGTTGCGGGGGAGGTCGCGGGGGAGGTTGCGGGGGAGGTTGCGGGGGAGGTCGCGGGGGAGGGAGAGGGGGAGGTCGCGGGGGAAGTTGCGGGGGAGGTCGCGGGGGAGGTCACGGGGGAGGGAGAGGGGGAGGTCGCGGGGGAGGCCGCGGGGGAGGTTGCGGGGGAGGTCGCGGGGGAGGTTGCGGGGGAGGTTGCGGGGGAGCTCGCGGGGGAGGTCGCGGGGGAGGTCGCGGGGGAGGGAGAGGGGGAGGTCACGGGGGAGGTCGCGGGGGAGGGACACGGGGAGGTTGCGGGGGAGGTCACGGGGGAGGTTGCGGGGGAGGTCACGGGGGAGGTCGCCGGGGAGGGAGAGGGGGAGGTCGCGGGGGAGGTTGCGGGGGAGGTCGCGAGGGAGTTCGCGGGGGAGGTCGCGGGGGAGGTTGCGGGGGAGGTCGCGGGGGAGGTCGCGGGGGAGGGAGAGGGGGAGGTCGCGGAGGAGGTGGCGGGGGAGGTCGCGGGGGAGGTTGCGGGGGGGGGGAGAGGGGGAGGTCGCGGGGGAGTTCGCGGGGAAGGGAAAGGGGGAGGTCGCGGGGGAGGTCGCGAGGGAGGTTGCGGGGGAGGGAGATGGTGGTGGTGGTGGTGGTGGTGGTGGAGTTTCTGTGGTGGTGGTGGTGGTGGTGTGGTGGTGGTGGTGGTGGTGGAGGAAGAGGGGACGATGGAGTTGGAGGGGGTCGGGGTGATGGTGGGGCCGGGGGGTGGTGGGGAAAAGGAGGGGACGATGGAGTTGGAGGGGGTCAGGGTGATGGTGGGGCCGGGGGTGGTTGGGGAAAAAGGAGGGGACGAAATGCCGCGATACAAGAAGCAATGCAAAAGATGTCAAGGTAGTGCTACAAGATGGATATGCTACCAAATTTATTGTACAAACACACATTAGTGGCATTCACAAAAAGCCTAAAGGCTATCGGATTATGACCATGGGGAATCTCGATATCGTAGATATGGCTGAAATAAATTTGATATTTAACAAAGTAATTGAGCCCATTTTTAAAAATTGCAAATAGCAACGCAAAAATCAAAACCTATCTAGAAGATAGAGCATTTGATAAAGATGACTCACTAGAATTGTTTGTTGATGCTATCTCGAGGTAACGTAGTGACAGAACTTAGAGAATTTTGAAGAAAGGTGCCAAGCACAAGTATTCAAATTTCAATTTGAATCTCCCTCATAATTCTCAAATCAATCAACTATCACACAAGTTTGATAAAGCCCAAATTATATGAAAAAAACTTTCTATAATTGCAAAAATATTTTCAAAGCCATCTAAACATATTTCGTAGCTCAAATTGATGCAATGCCATGTGTATTAAGGGAATTTAAATCGGCTAATAGACATGTTCCTAACCAAGTCGCTTGCTTGCTTTAGTATTTTCTTCACACTTTGAGTAGTAACAACTCACACTCTCATCTGTCTATGTAGGAGCCACTTAGCTATGAGCATTGAGATGTGTTCTAAAATCATTTTGTATCCATTTCATGTAGTATCTAGTTTTTATGGAAAATTAACAAAGTCCTCTTCAAGCTCAAATTTCATCTATGCATATTGCGAAGAAACTACATCTAGAGTAAAGAGTTGTCTTTGTGTTCATGTCTAGTGAAGGAAGCAATCAGTATGTCGTAGAGGCATTGGTTCTCATAGTAGAAGCAAGTATTTTGTGTGAGATAACTTGTATTAGGAGGTTCGTATAATCTATCATAAGTGTACAAAAGGTCTTGGTTTTTTTCTCCATAGTAACTCATTCAAATCCATGAACCGAGGTTTCTGTGAGCATACATGTGCATCCATTCATGCTTCAAGATAAGTGGTATTCAAGCGACTTGATACCTAAAGTAAGTTGAGGAGGACTAGACGGAGGTATTGAATGTCCTCGCAGGGGAAGAGCTACTAATGCGAATTCAAGGGCATACATACAACTCAAAGGGAGTCTATAGCGAAGAGATAATGCATCTCCCTCATTTATTTAGTATTTTGATAGTATAGAGAAAAAATTCTTATTATCGATCAGTCTTCTGCATGAAGAAGCCTTAAAAGAATACATAAGAGTACATCATGTAAGAATATAGCACCTAAATTCAGAAGCTAAAAACTAAAAATTATTTTCCATAGAAATTTAAACTTTCTAACTTTTGTATGGGCAAGTGTTTATGGGGGACTTGTTAGTTGAACAAACCTCAAGCCTAGACTAGGGGATAATCCAACTCCTAGTCACTTAAGGATTTTCAAAGAATGGAATCAGAGACATAATATTGTTATTCTAATCCTATCTAACACCTAAGGAATGCAATGATATGGCATATTGAAGATCTAGACACTTCAATGAAAGTTTGAGGGACCCTAGAGAGAATACACCTAAACCAAAGATAGGAAAACTAAAGTGATTAATAAACTCCATAATTCTAGGAAGATGGCTACTAGTAACATCAATGAATCCATTCTAAAGATCAAGGGAGTAAGTAATGCATTGGGATCCATAGGTTGTCACATAGATAATGATGACCTAGTTTCTTATACATCAAATGGGATTAGCGATTATGTAAAGTGGAGGGCTTTCACAAGTTTTGCCCATGCTAGAGATAGTTTTCCTTATTTTGAGCAATTAGCGCCCTTAAAAATCACTGAAGACATGGTTATTGGAGGTTCAAAGGAAAAGGGCAATGTAATCCAATTATAGAGCAATAGATGAAGGTAAGATATAGAGCAAGAGATGAAGTGAGAGAAAAACAAAGTCAAATACGAGGATCGAATGCACAATCTCATCAAGACCAAGTAAGTAACTTATCTTTATTCATAGAACATACAATTTTAGAGGAAGAGAACGAATCTACAATCAAACTAGAGACAAAAACATTTCAGACCGATGCTACATGTGTGACAAGTATGTCCTCTTTTGCAAATAATTTATATCAAGGGAACACGAGAAAATCATCATACAAAGGGAAACTTAGTTATGTATCTAATTCAAATGAGATGGAAAGTATGCTAGCTATGATGGAGATGAGTCATTAGA
The DNA here is from genome assembly GCA_020310875.1 of Ceratopteris richardii. NCBI lineage: Eukaryota > Viridiplantae > Streptophyta > Polypodiopsida > Polypodiales > Pteridaceae > Ceratopteris > Ceratopteris richardii. The sequence goes on along the minus strand of CM035440.1, from coordinate 67,424,434 downwards.
AAACAGAAGGGTCAAGCATATGGTACATTCATAGTTGATGAAGGAATCATATTAGTTGCAACAAGGACTACTCAAATACATAGCTTCCATCAACCAACAAGTATGTGAAGATAGGTGATGAAACCATCCATGCCATTACACTTATACATGATGTTATGTCACATGGCTAACATGAGGCTAAATTCTTAAAGGATGTTCTCCATGTTTCGCAATCATAGAGAACCGTTTTTCTATGGTCCAAACTGTTGATAGACAATTGAACCTTACATTTTTATTTGAACATATGCGTTTTAGAAATACCTAAGCAAGGGGTACAAATTGGTACATAGAGGGAGGAAGTCTATTCACATTTGATGTGAAGCCAAATTTCAATCCCACTACGTACTTCATATATGCGAGCCAAAAGGTAGAACAATTCAATCTCTAGCACAAAAGCTATGGACATGTCAATACTCAAAGGATAAATTATATGGAAAAGAAGAGGTTGGTTATTGGATTACCAAATTTTTAGAATCAAAAACCTCAGAACTTTTGTGAATCTTGCCAATTTGGTAAGGAAACTAGGTTATCTTTGAAGAGGAGTAACTATGTGGCTTAGCATCCACTTGCGCTAGTTCAAGAAGATGTTTAGCAACCAACAAAGAAGAGCTCAATTAGAGGTAATACAAATTTTGTAATATTCATTGATGATTTCACAAGAATGAGTTTTCTTTATTGCATGATGAATGAATCAGGTGTCTTTAATTACTTCAAGAAGCTCAAACCTATTGTAGAAAAGGAATCTGACATGTACATCAAGTTTTGAAGGTCAGATAAAGGGGGAGAATACTTTCCTCATGCATTGTTTGCTTTTTTGGATTCAAATGGTATCAAGTGCCAAATCACATATAGGTAAACACAACAAAAACCTAGTGTAGCAAAAAGAAAAAATAGGTATATTGTAGAATGTACTAATACTTTGATGATGGAAATGGTAATACCTAATTGTAATTGGGCCGATGCATCAACCATTGCTATAAACATCATGAACATAGCACCCACGTGAGTTTTGCATGAAAGAATAACATATGTAGCTTGGTTTAATAGATAATGAGATGTATTAGAAAACGAGAAACATCACACTTGAGAGTGTCTTTTGTACTCACTATGTGTTGATACCAAGTGAAATAAGAAGCAAACTGGGTACTAGATAGGGATGTAAAATTACATGATGGTTTACCTGCGTATTCCTCAAATATATCTATGCAAGGAAATGTAGATAGTGAAGGATTTCAAGAGGAAATGAAGGAGCATAGACTATATTCCTTAGTGGAACAAAGGAATCTAGTAGACATGCATCATCGAGTGGATACAACCCTATATGAAGTCAAATTAGTGATGCACGGAACAAAGGGAAGGTGAAAATGAGAAAAATAGAAGAAGATGAGGATTTGTGGATGTAGTTCAATGAAGAACGGGTAGAGCTCAAAGGTAAACATGTAATTATGAAATAATATTTTTCTCTGGGGTAAGGTATGCTCTTGAGACTCTTACCTATGATTCATTCATGGCTACAAAATATGAAGATATGAGTGAAATTATTGAAGAACCCACATGCTTTAAAGAAGAAAATACATGTAGGAAATTTCAAGAGGCTATGCAAGACAAGATCAAAGACATTAGCAAACAAAATGAACTCTAAATGGGCCTTTTAGATTAAGGAGTGAATAGTGATAGAACAATCAAAAGAGGGTGATGGTCACCATCTAGACCTTATAAATTACTTGGTTGAAGGGGGAAGAGGGAACAAGATTCGAATAGGTTCATTGTTTTCTTCTAAAGAAAGAGAAAATCTCATAATTGGTCTAGGCCCAAGAATTTCTTTTTTTTTTTAAGTTGTACAACTCATCATAATACCATTAAATGAACCCGTATCATATTTAAGGGTCAAAAGTGCTATTTTTTACTTCTAATTCAAACTCCATGCATGATTAGAGCTAAAGAAGTCACTTGTTTCAAAATAGCTCAGAAATCTCTCTTTTCCCTAATCAAACTCCTATTTTTATACCCAAAACCCAAAAAATCATATTTTTCACCTCTATTCCCTCCCTACCATACAACATAAGCTCTATTTCTCCTCCCACCTTTCTCATCCCAATTCTATAGCAATGGCAACAACTTGGACTCCCATGGAAACCTCCACAAATCATAGATGAATTAAAAAATGAATTAAAAAATGAATTAAAAAATGAATTTTACACAATGACATACCATAACATCAAAACAATGGAAGGAATTTTAGCAGGAGAGGATTTTTGCAAAGGTTCATGGGTGTACATGCAACCATCTAAATTTGTTCCTCATTATGTTTGAGGTCATGGAAAATTGGACCTTCATTGGAAGAATACGCTTTTAGGCTTCAAGCAGCAAACGCATGGTGAAATGGTTGCTATTGTACATCATTTCTTCACCATGTTAACCATAAAGTTGGAAAACATTAATAGAACAAGATATCCAATCCATTGTGAGCATTTCAATACAGTTTTCAATGCTTCATGGTGTCAAATGTCTAACTTAGTCATCCTAGCATGTTTCGCTCTATTAGAGTCATATTTCCTTCTTGTTTAGTGGGAAGAGCAACCACTTCATAGTCTTAAAGGGACTTTCAAGGCATTAACATAAAGATATTGGATATTAATTTTTCCAAATGTACCTCCTACTAAGCTTATTGATGAAATTATCTTCTTTTACACCCACAAATACATTGTTCCTTCTATAGATGACGATTATGGAAGGTTGGAAATTGTTAAAGTTCATACTTTTCTTAGTCTAGAGTGCCCACAACCTGATTTTTGTTCCATATCATGTTTCAAGGGTGAGATGATAATGCACATTCATAACTCTTTTAAATTCACAAAAATTTCTAGATAGATAGGTCTACATTGGACTCTACTTATCCATTGATTTGTCTTTCAAATTCATCTTACCCATTGTAAGATAGTAATGAATATACATAACTCTTTGCGATTAACACAAGTGTCTAGATCAATAGTTGTACATTGGAATCTAATTATCCATTGCTATGGAAACATATCTCAAGGCCTTCCTTTTGTAGAAATTCCTGTTATGATTCTATGTAAAGATATTACATGTGAGGTAGTAGAAGCTTTACTAGGAGAAAATTGGTGTTATGTAGAAGGATTGTCAAAAGGGGATAGATATGGTTTTAAGATCGATGACATAGGTATAGGATTTTGCTATTTAAAACATAGTATCTCTTTGTACATTATATGTTATTACGATCATTGGATATGTAAACTTGGAGTGTGGATACCTTTACAAAGCTCCAAGGATATTTAGTTTCATTTGAAGTTAATGAAAAGTTACCCTACCATTATATGGAGGTGGTTTTAGTTAGTCAACATTGGAACTTGGAAAACGTGAGAGAGCATTTACTTATCATGGGATATGATGATCTTCATGATTTCAAATTCTAAATACAAAGGAAGAAGGCAAGAGTTAGATTCCATATATATATGTCTTATTCTATAATTATTGCTCATGAATTTCATAATTTTTTACTCTATTATGCAGTTTCCATAGATTGGAAGGAGATTGGAAGACAAATTTAAGGTCCTCGTAGATTGTAGCATGGATGAGAATGAAATTTCATTGTCGTAAATTTTTGCCACATTGTTATTAACTTTAACGTAAAGACAATGTGAAACCGATGTCAAATCTATTTTTGCAATGTTTATTTTCACATTTGCTTCAAGAAGATTTTAATAACATTCTACTTCTATGTATACATTCTCAGTATTTTTCTTGTAATAAAGTGTTTTTGGTTTATTTTCTTATTGTGATTGCAAATGTCATTTTTTCTTACTAAAACTCAGTTCTATTTTAATTCTAAGAAAAGTCACTTTTGTGAAAGTGGGATCCATCACTTAAAAATAATAGAATATCTATCAACAGGAGTCCTATCTCCTCATTTCTCACTTTTGCAACTACGTAGAAATTCTACATCAAAAACTTTGTGCATTTGTGAGCTATTGCTTCCACCTTTGTACCTCCTACGAGTGGACACTAAACATTTCTAAAAGTTTTTTTGAGAATTCACATTATAAAGGTCAGCAGGGCCTTTATGGTCTTCTATCCAAGGTTCCTCACCTCCATGGTATCGTTCAAACGAATGCAATGCCTTGAAGGAGCTACTTCAACATATGCAAGTTCATATATTGCATTTCTCAATGCAAATACTGACACATGATTGAAAAGTTGTTACTTGTGACCTTCTCAACTACATTGACAAAGGTCATGAGGAATTTTCAAAATTTTTGAAGCCCTTCCATGCATTTGCAGAGGAACTAGGGCACCTCCTTCATGAGACTCCTCCACTAATAAAGAAACTGAACACGAAACATAAGATAGGTGTAGAGTGCTGATCTTTCATTGCTACCAAAATCTTCATTGTGAATGAAGAATTACATCTAGGCTCATGATGACATCCCTCATCTTCTTACGGATGGTTTTGTTGATGATGAAAATGAAACCATCCCAAGAACACTTGAATCTTCTATTAGAGAGAGAAGGAATCAAAGAAACATATCCACATGGTGTAGATGGTAAATTGGGAGATGTACCTACACCATCCACCTCTTTCGAGCCAAAGGGGACTATTTGAAGGACAAGATGATTTATTCTTGCACAACTTTGAGAAGGCATTTGGGTAATGAGTCGATGGATGCTGAATTTTATTTTGTACCATGTTCGAGTGACATTTGAATAGAAGCTGTGAATTTTTGGAGAAGAGGTGTTTTTCTTTTGGTGGGTCAATGGTAGACACAATAAAATTCGTTAATGATGACATCCTTACAAGTGAAAATAAACAAATCACCAAAGAAGAATTCAATCATGTGCAGGAAAGAATATTGGGATTAAAGGTTCCAAGCTCATCAATCATTGAGCAAAGTGGGATGTCCCATTCTTGCATTAATTTACATCTTCTAGAGAGAGGAGTAGAAGGAAATAAGAGTTCAAGGTGTAAGTGTTTTCAATTGATGTCATTCATTTTTGCAACCACATGTAGATACTAATCATAACATGTCATGAAAGAGGTGGTCAAAGTTGAGAAGTTTGCACCTAGGAGTGGAGGGGATCCAGTATCTTGAGGAGGTGGCTCATCCTTGCAAACTACATTGGGAAACTTCCCAAAGAACATTTTGTAATTATCCATAAACACTATATTCCTGAGGGCCACTTCATGAGATGGTGACTAAAGGCCTTAAGTAAATTTCTTTGTTTATCAACCATTACTTTGGGGACCGATTGTCTTATTTTAGTTAAAAACACCCTTGTAACTAGAATTTTTAGTTTTAACTTCTGTAGAAAAGTATTAGGTCAAATGGGCATACCTCTAGGGCTAAGGGTGAAAAATAGTGATGATGGCTAGGGGTGAAAATAGTGATATTACAAGGTCAATTTCGACTTACACCCTCCCTATGGCTTTGGAGCATCAAAAGAGAGTCATTGAGAAGCTCAAATCCAATTGATGTAATCAAATCAATTAATGATAATATTACACTTTTGTATATTCTATGATTTTTTCTCATGTGATTATTTTCTATATCATATTTAAAAATTGTTTGGATTTTCCTTATCTTCTTATGGGGCATCTTCTAGACCTATCTTATGTGTATATCACATTCTTTGTGCAATCAATGGCATTGGGAGGTAAAAAAAAAGCCCTCCCACAGAAAGGAATGAGAACGACATGCAAAAAATATTGAGGTCCTTCTCCCACGTTTCTATGGTATGGCTTTTATTTTCCTTCCCATGCCCTATGGGAACATACTCAAGAATGTCAATACATCACATTGATTTTTGAAGCATCACGATGACCAAGGTCTTGAAATTTTTGTGTATATGAGGTTTCAGAGATCTTTGTTTTGTCTTTGTCATAAGATACAATTCAACCATTATTCTTATGTATGCGATACTCAATGTCTAATCCATGGCATTGGGAGATCACAAAAGGCCCTACCAAAGAAAAGTACGAAAATCCCTTGCCAATAATTTTAGGAGCCCTACCCCATAATTATATGGAAGGGATATTTTTTGACTTCATATGCTATTTAGGGACATGAAAAGACATATGGTCATATCAAATAGATGTTTCAAGCATGGTTTAGGCATCGGTATAGCTAAGTGATTCGTAGTGATTTGTCAACTTGAGTTCATAAGCTATCCATGGCATAAAGACATGAAATACTCTAGCAACAAGTCTAGTTATCTCAAACATTGTTACAAGGCCAAAAAAGGCCTAGCCACATAAATGGAAGAGAACCTACTTCAAATCCTAGTGGCTTCTCTCACATTTTTGTGGCTGGTCTTGATTTAGCCTAAAGAGTATGGTACAATGATCCTAATGACATATTTGATGGTACCTTGCTTATAGTTTATGACACAAAGAAGAAAATATAAAAAGAAGTAGAGGGATATGTGAGATTACAAAAGATAATGACATGGAAAGAGATAAGAGACAAAAAAGGCAGAACAAGTGCTCATGTTTCATTCAAAATATTAAAAGTTACAAAAACTCCATTGTATGGAGAGATCTATTTACGAGTGTTATCTATGATCACCCCTAATCTTCTTAGCTAATTGTGCATCCTTAGGTTGTATAATAACCCTCTTTGCATGGATGGAACATAGGTTGGAATCATCAATCATTGATATCAAATATGGTTCTATGGCCTATTGTAAAGCATCTCAAGCTTCTAAAGCTAGAGCTTGGATCTTTAATCCCACACAATACCTTTGTAACTCTTCTTTAACCACCCTTGCAAAGGTTCTTCTAGGTACGAACAACTCTAGTATCTTTTGTTACTGCCTTATATCTAAGAATGCCTCCATAAATCTTCTTCTTTATTGTGGACCTCTTGCTTGTGGTGCTCAGGGTCTTTGTTGGACATTTTGTTGTGGTCTTGATTGGGGTGGTGTACAAAGTAGTTTGGACACATTCTTTCTACATTACACATCTTGAGCTTTCTCCTTGTTCTAAATGCTGCTCTTGGATTAACTCCCTCTCTTCATCATTTTGTATGCATCCCTAATTCATTGGTAGAATCTTGCCAGCTATGTTGATCCTATGATTTGATGGTATTTCATGGTTACCCATGGTTCCTCTATGTAACTCTCCTCACTTGAATCAGATTCTAGTGGAGGATTTTTATATTGTTGTGAATCATCCTCTAGAGACTCATTCAAATCATCAAAGAGAACTACCTTTCTTTGAGCATGCTTCTTCTCCCTTTTCATCATTGGTTTGCTAGGTGATGGAGGTTATTCATATGATGATATTGGAGATTTTGAATGACTTGTAATTAGCTTCTTGGATTGTCCATGTGAAACTTCTTTTTCATGTGGTTGTTCACTTCCAAGGTTATTTCCATAGGGTATTGCACGACGAGATGTGGAGCTTGATACACTACATGGTCTTTTGTGGGGATTCATCCATGGTGGTGATTAAGTGCCTTGCACATGGCTAGGAGATCCCTCAACGCAATTTTCTTTGTTTATGCCATACTCTATAGTGCTAGAATGTTGAGATGAGACACTAAGTCTTTTCTTATGATGTTTCACTTAGTAAGGTTCTATTGACATTTGAGTGGATAGAAATAGTTAAAAAAAGGCAAATACTTTCCTTTAAAACTTGCAAAGTAGAGAAGAGTGTATTGAAAAACTTATCATTTATTAAAAATATACCATGAATGGATTTAATGACTTCACTTCTGAGATGAACCCTCTCGTGTTCTTGTAGCCTGCCGTTGAGCATGATGTAAAGGTCCCAACATTGACTTCCATTTTTCACTAGCCATGTTTTGTTGATTAATTCTTGTAGTTTTTGCAATTTTTGGCTCGTTGGCTCATTCCATTGCATACGTCCTTGAGAACGTAGTACAGTAAAACCAATTAAACATCTCTTCAATATATTTTGACTCCATTGCACCAACACCATGTTGTGTGTTTTTGAAGTAAACACCTCTAGACCTGTAGTGTGAGTTCTCCATTCATTGTGTACTAAGAATATCCAATGATCCATATAAATGCACAAAAAATGCTCCACCTGAAGAAAAAAACTAATGTTGAAACATTATAAGTATGTATGACAAATTCTTATTATTAAAAAAATTGAAATATTAGAAAGCTTACAATGTAATGTGTAATATTTCACTCTCCCCAAGATAGGATGAAATAATTTGTGAACTTCGTTAATGTATTTTGAAATAATTGACACTCATTTTTGTTGGAGCTACCAACTTGTTTAAGCATGATCAAACCCTCTTTTGCCTATTAATGAGGTCAATTTGAGAATCATTATCAATTATGATCATGTATGTCTTTCCATAGCCCCCCACAATCATTTTTCTTAGCGCTAATACCTCTTCTTAAAAATTATCTTGTCTTCTTCCTTTTCATTTATATTTGTTGCAAACTATCTTGGGCTTCATGAGGTTTCTTGACATCTAGAGTTTCATTACCACCAGGATAACCAATAGAATTATGCAACACTTCCAATTTTTTGATGGCTTGTACATATTTATGAACTTGCTTCATGGAAAATTCATATTGTATATCAAGCTTAAGTAATCTATGAAATACTGTCATGAGCACATGCAATGTGTAAAAGTGATAATTAACATCCATTTGATAGTCTTCAAATCCCCACCCAAGTGCCAATCTATCTCAAAGTCACTTAAGTATGCTATGTTGAGTTTTGCACCATGAATTTGAGAGGATATTACCTTACTGATGCATGGACACTACATGTACAGTTAGAGCTAGAGTTATTACTTTCATCACATATTGAATTCATCTTAGCTTCATTCATGATTTTTGAATTCAATCTCTCCATTATGATTTGGAATTTTTTTAGGTTCAATATAATCCTCAATTTCGTCTTACAATCTCCATAACTTATCAAATATTTTATAACATCAAAATACAATGCATATCAAGATAACAATAAGGGATATATCCGGTATGGTAAATCTGTAAAATAAAAACATGGATGGTTGAAGAATCTATAAATTGATGAATGTGGTGTTGTACTTTTTGTAAGGAAATCCCTTTCTAGATTAGATTTTCAACTCTTTTCTGGCGATGTAACTGAATGATAAATGGACATAGTCATAATATCCTTTATATATTAGTAGTCTACAAGAATATTTACTATATTCTCATTAGACATCAACTTTTTAAGAGGTATCTTGTACGGGCATGGAAAACTAGTGTGCAAAATACCTTTTCTTTGTAATGCAAACTTCACTAGAATGTACAATGCGCTATATCCTCTAGTACAAATGCCTGCTTCATCACATACCATCTCCGTGACATCCCTTGAAGTGATAATATCTTGTAATTTTCTTGTAAAATCTTTAATAACTTGCATCTTCATAAGGTTTCCTATGAGTGAATCCAAAACACTAACCACATTCTTGTTAGTCAAATAAGAATTTAAGAACTTGAATTGATCCTTTATTGTTGATGAGGCACTAACATCTTCAACAAATGAGCTACATAATATAAAAACGAATAGGAAAGTCTCTAGAAGAAATTACAAATGCAAGACAAACATCATTGCAAAAACTCGTTGTTTGCATGCTCCAACATTTATTGAAAGAGAGTCAAAGGATGTTAATGATCGTTTCCTATATCATATTCCAAGTGGAGTCTCTCTCACCTATTGGAGAGTGATTTTTAATTTCTCAACTATGCTCTCCTTTTGTAACATATGCGTTCCATTTTTGCAATTTGTTCTTGTAAGGATATGATTGTGCTTTCTAAACTGACCACCCTTTTATGAGACAATTGATATTGTTGGATCCAATACTTAGTAGTAGAACTTGAGTGTGTAGATAAGCATTTGCAATAACTTGAGAGTCTAGCTTTATCGACATTCATGAACTTAAGTAGAGTTGAGAAGGTTTTGAATGTTTGAAGGTAAGAAGACATTCAATTGGGAGAATACAGTGAACCATGAGTCCAAAGGTGGTATCACCATCATCTTTTCCAATAAGTACAAGTTATGAGAAACAAAGAAGAAATTTTTTGAGTTGGAACTCTAGAGACTGATTTTCATAGGGGAATTTTGTTTTCTTGGATGTGGATGGGTTAGAGTGTGTTTTTCCAATCATTTGACTAGAAATGATGAAATTTGGAAAAAAGGATTTCTTTTTTTGGGAAACATAAATACAGATTTGATGATCTCACACTACAGATTTCGAGGGATTTTTAAAATACTACTTAAAAAATAAACTTAACAGCATAAGATTAAAGAGTCGTTTTTTATAAAAATATTAAAAAATGGTCCCTTTAAAGTAAATAAACATTGAAGTTGAGACTTAAAAGGAAATCATTGTTTATACCCATACGTTTAATGATATGGAAAGTAGATTCCCTTCGTCTCTCTCTAAAACAAGAGAGAGAGGAGCCTATTAAGGCTAAACAAAATCCTACTCATCCTACAAAATAATGCCCTATTAAATACAATGTATCCCCTTAAATAACAATAAATATAGGTGTAATCCCTAAAAATTTAGGATCCTTAGAAAGTCCATGCAAGGTTCATAATTTCTCATAATTCTTTGGGGGATAATCACACTTGGAGATTAGTGCCAAGGAACAAATACATGAAGCTAATTGGAAACTAGTAGGTATGTAAGGTTAAGAAGCAACTCGATGATGGCATTGCTAGGTATATGAAAATGATGGTAGCTAAAAGTTTTGCTCGATCATATTGAGTGACTATGAAGAGACTTTGGATCTTTCTCCAAGAGGACTAATATAAAAACATTCATTTTCATTGCTAATAGCAAGCATAAGAAGACGTATCAACTTGATGTGATGAATGCTTTAATTCTAAATGGAGAGCCAAAGGAGGTAGCATACATGGAGCAATAGTAAGGGTTTAAGGTTAATTCAAAGGAGATAATTTTTGTAGTTGAAAGAAGACACACTATGGTCTCAAGCAAGCCCCAAGCATAGAGCATCAAAGGCTTCTAGACTACTTGATGAGTTTGAATGCAAAACAAGAAGCCAAGCTGATCCACCATTATTCTATAGAAGAATGCGAAAACTATATCTAGTTATGTGTGTATGTGGATAACTTGGTTATTATAGGTGATTATAAAAAAGGCATCAAGGAAATATGAGAAGGCTTTTGAAGGATCTCAATATCTCACGTCTTGCAGATCGAAGATAATTTTTATGTATTGAAGTCATATATAAAGAAAATAGTATCTCCACATCCAAAGGAAATACATCTTAATTGTATTGAAGAAGTATGGACTTAAGAGTTACAAACCATTGAGAAATCGTATCAAAGTAAAGATGAATTCGACTTCCATGGAAGCTGATGAAGTTTAAGATGCAATATTATGCAAATCAATGGTGGGCTTCTTCAATTATTCCACTGTCACAAGGCTTGAAACAACATATAATCTTGGTGTGCTACCTCAATCTATACACACATCTAGGGTTCCTCATTTATTTGGAGCTAAAATAGTACTCCGATACATAAAGGGAACCTTCAAAAAAGATATTTTATATGCTTTTGAAGATGATTCTCAAGTGAAAGCATATACACTTTCTAATTGGGATATATCGAAATACGATACAAGAAGTACAAGTGGATATGTAGTGATGCTACACAAAAAGATCATTTTATGGACGACAAAAAATCAACCTATAGTTGGTCTATTTTCTAGAGATGTTGAAATACAAAAGCATTGGCACAAGTTACATGTGAGCTCATGTGACTAATGAGAGTTTATGATTGCGTATGATTTTGAAGTGATTCTATTTCCAATCATATGTGGGAACATGAGTATTGTGTACTTATCTATCAATCCTATGTTCCATGCTAAGAGTTGATATATAGAGGTATATTACCACTACATCATAGATAAGATAATTGTTAAAGAGGTACAATTCAACCTCAACAACACCAAGGAACAATATGCTCACATATTTGAAAGGTATTGGACTCAACCTAGCTAACAAAGCTCAAAATAGGCATTGGAATGATGGACCTAGGATGAAGACTTCAAGGTTGATGCCTGAGGGGAAGTGTTGAAAACCAATCTCCAAGCTTAGGAACATATAAACCTTCCAAGTTGATGACAGTTGGAGCATTATGAGGCAAGGAGCCAAGCATGGATATAGTGCATTCAAATTTCAATTCAGATCCCCCGCATCACTCTCAAACAATGTCCGCTATCACATTTGGGTGTGATAAACCCTGTAGTCTAAGAAAAGAACTTCGTGTCAGTTAGGAAATTCTTTTAACAGTTATAAAATCAAACTTTTTTTTATATCACATTTAGCTCGCATGTGTGCTATCACTACGAAAGTTTGAATAAGGTATTAGAACTCTTGGTAAGCAATCCCCTTGCTTTATTTAGTAATTTATTCACACTTTGAGTAGACATTCCTCACATTCTATTTTGTGTGTGTAGGAGCTAGTTAGCTCTATGTATTGAGGATAGTTTTGTTATCATTTTTTATCCATTACTTCTAATCTTTATTTTTCAAGAAATCAAACAAAGTCTTCTAAAGTTGGCATGGATCCCAAGTCTAATCTTTTTATATTCTAGAGAAATGAAATTTGGGTTGAAGAGAGATCTCTCTAAGAATGTCTAATGAAGGCAATAAGTAGTCTCTCTTGGAGGCCTTAGTTCTCAAAGTAGAAGCAAGTATTATGATTAAAATAACTTCTTTTAGGAGGGACTTAATGTAGTTTGAGTGTCAAAAAGGTCTTAGGTTCCCTGCATAGACTCCAAGTTACAGTTAGCACCATTAATATTGATCTCTAGGGATGACTTATTGGAGTTTTTCCTTTCCCAAGATTTTGGACATTTTTTTGCAAGGCGAACCTCCGTTGTTAGTCCATCCTTCATTAAAGAGAAAATCTAGGTCGTGTCACTTAAAATATTCTTTATGTCTAAGAATATTCCTGATATGAGAAACCCCTTTTGTAGGTGGTTTTTACCTTGGTTAACTTCGATTTCTAGAAATCAGCCTTTAGTAAATATTTATTTCCTTCCTTAATCTCTAGATCTGTTTGAATTTTCTGTAGAATAGTCAAGGTCTCTTGGCTTTGTTGATTCAACTTTTAGAAGGGGTTGAGTAATGGCTATTTGCATGGTACCAAACAAGAAAGATTTGAAATCTACCATAATCAATGTGGAGCTAAGGAACCGTCCCATCCTATAGATTTTTACTATGAATGATAACAAAAAGCTTAGCTTCTCTTATAGCTAGATGGATCCCTAAAAACTATGATTTTATTCCATAATTATATTTTCCTTGGGGCATCATATTTGAAACCATTGTAGTACATATAAAAGAACGGCTTAATAATGGTGCTACTTTCCAATTCCTTAATGCCAATATCGCATCAACTTATAAATAATGGAAAATAAATTCATTAGTAATTGGAGTGTCTATGAAATAACTACAAGAATTGTTCCAATGAAATAAATTCAACTAATAGTTATGATTGTGAATCATCAAAGGAACATGCAAAACTTAAATTTATTCTGAATTCGCAATTTTTTTCTTTGAGGTAAAATTAGAACGCAAAAATATGAATGAAGGCTTGGGAATCTATGTAATCATTAAATAACTTTTTGATTCATTTGTTCAATTACAAGTCCATGATTTCGCTAATATACGATGATATTTTCATCACTATAGGAATCATTTGTTTCGAGATGAAGTTCAGTTGTATTTCCTTTTGTATCATTCTTCGTGAATAAATTGATAATGGATCTTGATATTCTTTATTCTCCTATAGTATGGTGGATTTTACGCTAACATAGGACTTACTAAAGAGTAAAGAACGCATTTCCATTAAATAAATAGATGTCCATGTTCTTGAGAAAGTACTTCAACAATTGGACTTCACATCCCAATTGCCTCAATCTCTTTGATTAAGATTTTATAGTTGCTAATGACAACAAATATGCTCCTTAATACTCCATAAATCAATCACATTTTCCAGCGAGATTACAGATTTACTTGTCAGCCGTGATGAATAAAATGTAAAGCTATATCTGTGTCTGAGTATTGTAACATACATGGCTTAACTTTTCATTCATCACGTGTAATTTGACATAACGTGTTTCGTCAAAGTGCATACGTGTAATTTGGAACGTTTCTGTATAAGTTGAGCGATGCTAGCTCCAAGTTTTCTATCCTGTCATTGAATTGTTTACGAGAACAAACTACCAACTAACTTTGTATACATATTCATATTATCGAAGTATTTCCCATCATCCAAGAACTTTGTATTTGCATCAACTCGCATTTAAAATAGATCCTCTACATTAGCCATTCTAAATATGCATTATTCTCTAAATGTATCTTCTCATAAATTGGATTGAACATGTAAATTTGAAAAATTGTGAATTTTTTCTAGATTTAGGAAATAGTGGTATGGGTTTATGATAATAGTTGTCTGAGCGAAGAAACCTCTTTGTGATAGAAGAATAGTATAGCACATTGACGTCACTTTATTCTGTCGTTGATTTTATGAAGGGGGCAATTCTCAATTTTGTTGCTTTTATGCAAAGTCCGATCATTAGTATCTAATCATTTTTATTGAATAGTTGTTTTTTTTCTGAAGAGACAATAAGTGAATTAATATTGGCATGTAAAGATGTATAAAGGGCAAAAATGCCCCCACCTCAAGGAAAAAATGCCATCACCTCAAGGCAAAAATGCCCCCACCTCAGAGAGACATTAGGGAAACATTAGCGAGAAAATCCCATCCATAAATAGAAGATGAATAGGTAAATACACAGACATATGCTCATTTAGAGCTACAAAGCATAACCATATCAAGACGAGTGGGAGAATACATAGATAGCAGGGAGTGCCTCCATTTTTGGGGAGCAATGTCCCTTAGGTGTCTATTGAGGGAAAAGTCCACAAATGGAGTAGTAGATATATAATCCAAGCATTGTTGACAAAGTCTTCTCAACCGATTTTTTCAGGTTGAATAGGAAAGAGCTCGAAAACTTGTTGTTGAAATGACCTTGATTCCTTCTTCTCGAGATGCTCCACAGGATGTGAGCCCTCCATATGTTCCACAATTCAAACTCAAATCTATTGGAGTAGCCAAGAAGAGTCTCTTTATAGCTAAGTTAAAAGTTGTACTTCAAGCAGAATGGCGGAAGAGTCTTCTAGTATGTGTGGGTGTGTCTGCAGTTGAAAAAAAGGTGGGGCACATCCTCCATAGTGTAACAAAATTTACATACACTAGTATTAATATTAAACTTCTTGTCCTGAAGGACACACAAGACTGCATTGTGCAAGATGAGGCAGAGCAACAGAGAATGTTTGATGTTGTAGGGCAAAGAACATATACAAAGGAATTTGTGAGTCCACTCCTCTTGTTTCCAATGAACTTTCCACTTCTTGTTAAGTTTAGGGATGATCATCGAGATGGAACCTCTTTTCTTCTTGAATTTCTCTAGCATGTCTTGAGCCACCTCAATCAACAGAATGATCCTCCTTCCTTGAGAGTCAGCTCTGTCAGCCAGCATTCTTTTGTGCATAAGGAGGACCTGCAGACAACCAGTAGAAGCATTAGTCTCCATAATTTGGTCTTCGAAAACGATCTCACCATTGACTGTAAGATCTTTCCAAGTAGTATAGCCAAGTTTATAACACTTATGCTCTCTAATCCCAACTTGGCTATCTATTCCCAACTTGATGATTATTCCAGAGAGACAGCCAACCACTCCAAATGCTCTCCTGGAGTCAAAAAATCTAGTGTTAGGACAAACATGCTTTTTTCACTTCCATCCATGCATGCCATATCCTGCAACATAAGTTATTACCAATGGGATGGTAGAAATGGGGGGAAGCAATGATATCCCAAACAGAATGATTTTTCCAAGCTTTATACCCATCAAGGTAAAACCTATGCATATTTCTTTTAATCAAAAGGCCCCAAAAAATTTGAGATTCCAAAGCCCTTGCAATCCATTTAGCAAATAGGTTAGTAGAAATTTTTAAAGGACAAAAATATCCTAGACCCCCTTCTCTTTTAGGCATGCAACAGATTTTCAATGCAACCTTGGGGATTTTATTATGCACAAGAATCCACCCCCCCATGGAACCTCCTAGAAAGACCAACAATCTTATTAAAATCAGTTTTATTGGGAACCCAACATGACAAGAATAAACAATTGAAGGCAGAGTGTGATGATTTAAATCAAACACAGGATCAACGATTGATGACTGACAACCATACAAGACAAACAACTTTTTTCTAAATCTCTCCATACGCCACTCCCACCTTTGACTCAAGGAGACTTGAAAACCTATAGGTATGCCTAGATGCCTAAAGATTTAGCACTTCACTCCCAAGTTCACTAATGCAATCAGGCACAAAATTATCAAAAAGCCATTTTCTTGTGATTAATGTGAGGGCCACTAGCTAGACAGAAACTTTTGAGACAATTTAAGATACCATTAGCATAGTCAACATTAGCTTTGATGAGAATGTTAGTGTCATTAGCAAAGGCTTTGATGAACCTTCTTCCTGCACCTATATCCTGAAGGGATTGGAAAATGAAATCCCACTCAATCATATCATAAGCCTTGTAAATGTCAATCTTGAAAAAATAAAAAGGATGGTTAGACTCATTAGCATAATCCATCTCTTCCCAGATGGAAATAATAGCATCAAGGATAAACTGACCTTTAATAAACCCTTTTTGCTTAGGGAGGATAATATCTTTCATGGTGGGGCTCAAACGTTTATCTAGGGAAGAGGCAAAGATTTTGTAGATACTAGCGAGGCAGGTAATAGGTCTCTAGTTATTCAAATCCTTCAATAGGGAGAGTGCCCCAGCTAACAGAACCCTTCCAAATCAACAGAATATAAGGAGCCAAGAAATCTTTCATAGCAATGAAACATGCATTAGGAAGACCATCCAAACCAGGAGTCTTGCAGGGTTTGAATTTTCCAATGGTTTCTTTAATGTCACTAGCAGTGAGGAGCAGGTCTAGCATGGCAACCAGCCTAGGAGGAATAGTTTTTCTCCTTTTAAGAGAGATGAGGGCCGTGGCTCCATGGATATACTCCCCCCACTTGGGAGTACTAGAGAAAACATTAGTAAAGAAGCTAGTAGCCTCCTGCAAGTTCTCCTCCAAACTAATAGCATAACCACCATTCTTTTTCTTGAGGAAAGGAACATAATCTTTGATCTTTTTCTTCTTCAATAGAGTGAACATACTTTTGTTAGGTTTGCCAAAATTTCCCACCCAAAATTCTCTTGAAGAGGTAAGGATACTACTAGCCTCAAGGTACTCTTCATATCTCAACTTCTCTTGAAGAGATAAAATCAAGTCCATTTTTTTAGGGCTTTGAGAGGAAGCCAAAAGACCTATTTCTTTGGCAAGAGCATATCTTCTTTTGTCTCTAGCTTCTCTTTTCAATTTCTTGAAGTGAGTGAGGACAACATGGATGTCTCTAATGGATTTGGCCCAGGCCAGGCTAGGGTTAGATATACTTTCGAAGTAATGGGCAATTATAACCTTAGTTCTTTGGATGACACACGCGTGCTTAAGCACGCAAGGGTCTAGGTGGGGCTATCCTACCCTAACATTAGGGATATCACTCTTGAGAACAAACCTAATAGGATATTGACGAGAGATACATAACGTTGGATCAACCTCATCCTTGATTTCACTAAACTACTGTAAGTAAGGCAGATTGCTATAGGCACGATCTAATCTAGCAGCACAATAATGAGGAGACTTTTGTTTGTTGCTCGAGGTGAATCTAGAGTGGGAGGAGAAATCGTATAAATCATGAGTGGTCGGGAGATGGATCCATTTCTACCATTCAACACTCCATATAGTATTTCCTCTTTTATCAAATCTCTCCTTTATGGCCGTGACCATATTGAAGTCTCCCACACAGATAATGGGGCCTTTAATCCTACTGAGCTCTTCCCAACTCTTGGAACTTTAGGAAGGAGAGTTGGAAGCATAGACGCTTATAATGGTGCACTCAAATAGTTTCCCAAGAGTGACAACAGACCAATATTCTTTCTTTCAATATGAAAAAGATTATTGACTCCCAATATTCTTTCTTTCAATATGAAAAAGATTATTGACTCTGTTCGGTCCAAATGTGTTAATAAGTGGATGGTTGATCTGTCCTCACCCCCATGGTAGGGGGATCTGCCATAGGGGTGTCTAAGCCCCTACGTCCTCTCATTATTGACTCCTTGAAAAGAATATTTGTTTTTTGTTCAATCAACCTCCTATGACTTTTGATATGGTTGATGCATCCACAATTATCACTTAGTGTTTATAATTGCAAGGTTAATACATACTAATTAGCATATGTTCTATAGTAAATTTGTTTTCTCCTTAGTTATCAACATATGAAACAATTATAAACATGGGCTAGTGTAAAACGTTTAGCGCTCTATTATTTTTCTTACCCATGTGGCCATATTTTTTGCAATAATAAGATTTCCCTAGTAATTAAGATGTCACTTTAACACTAATGTTAGAGCTTCGTCCTTTTCGTACATTTCTTAGATTTGATTTTTAGATAATAATTCTTTAGTTTGTGATTTATATCCTAAGTGAGGTATGGATCTATTGAGTTATCACTTTTTTAGTCGTAGAAATAATCATTGAATCATTAAGTTGTAACATTGTGCCTCTAATAGGAATGAACGAGACAAGAATTGAATATTTCGTTCTCAAGCTATTGTGTGTCCAAAATGCTTAATTGTTATCTAGTACCCTTATGTCTATTGAATAAAAATTACCATACATTTCCATTAAATCAATAACGTGAAAACTAACATAATCATTTACTCACCACAAACTGTGTATATTTTGAGTCAAGTGAATCTTAAGTTGTGTCAATAGAAGTGCCTATATATTTCGACATGATACCCTAGTATTCATTGAGTGTCACAATAATGTACTCATGTATGTAGCTCTTATATGCCTTATAATACCTAAAAAAGTAGATCCTTGAAAATTGTAATCTTTTTCTACTTCCCTTGATAAGTAGGATTCAGATTGTTATAAACTCATGGTTACCATATGTGATAACTTTCTTTAACAAAGTTATCTCTATAATACGTGCTAAATTTGTTTCCGTACTCGTCTATTGATCTGTTTTTCTTTTTTCAGATTCTTTTTTATCAATTTTGAAAGTATTTCATTGCATTCGTGATACTTATTACTTTTTAACTTCAACATGAGCATGCATGCTCATAACTATTTTACCTACTGTATTGATAAGTAGATTATTTAAGAAAAAAAATAAACTCTTAGAAGAATTTTCCGAAAACATTTTAGACTGAAAATCTTCATGAATTCATCGCCATCAAATCATATCGTAGCACAATCGTCGTTAAGTCCAAAACATTAATAACTAGTTCAACAACACTATATAGCACTTCCACCTATAATAGCTTGTTCTTCAATGTTTCGCACGGGTGTACCTCAACATAATAATATTTTCTGTCAAGAAATCCCCCTAAGAGTTTGTTTTTATATAATATTTTCTTAGAGATATAAAATACTTCATAGTATTTGCGTTTTCAATACACATACCTATTACTTCAAACATTATATCTCGAAATGTAGTACATGTCTTGGCGCGCTCATATATGTGTCCAAGAGTAAAATTCAAATCCAAACATGTGTACATAAGCACAAGATATCAATCTTGAGTTCTCGCTTCTATGGTATCAGATAAGGTTCGTTCCAAAAGGCTAACGTATATTTATCTTTTGTTTTAGAATTTCTCTTCTTTGAAAATATTAGACCTTAGGTACTGAATACTAGATGATATTACTTTGATCATGATAACATAAAAATGAAAGTCTCTGTTCCAATTCTATAATTTACATTATCAATTATGCGTTTAAGATTATAAGAGACCATAAGTATGTGATTAATGTTTACCCCTCATAAATGTATGTACTAATGGACATTTTGTAAGGCTCCCATTATTGGAAAAAGCCAAACATCCATTATGGAATTGATTGGAATTCCAATTTGCATGTTGGATGAGGGTCAAATTGGACCATCTAAGGTATTATAAGGAAATGCAGTTACTTAGGTCCCAAATTGTGCTAGCTAGGGCATCACGGGGAAACCTAAATGGGACGTCCAAGGGGACTAGTGAACCCCATGGTGGGGGTTACAGGGTAGCACCCTAGCATGATCATAAAGGGAATATTCCATAAGTATTCCTTGTTAAACTAAAACATCATTCATATTATTAGGTTGGTTGAAGTATCCTAAGCAATGCATAAGGATTATGTGGGTTGTGGTTGCCCACATTCCACCAGCCATTTATAGCCATCTCTAGACAACCACATCCCTCCATTAGCCTATATATACATGACTTCTATACTACCAGAGATATCAAATTTGTCCAACATACCTCTACCTTGTAAATTTGTATCTAGAGTTGCCTAGATTAACATTTGAGCTCTACATTGAGAGTGCATACGTGGACACAACAATCATCTTTGTCTTTTTATTTGTGGTAATTTTTTGAGAATCACTACATCTATTATCGTCTTTACTACTACTTTTGTGTTCTCTTGCGTAACTATTTTCTTACATGGCATGAAGGGTATAAGGTATTCATTAGTAGAGAGGAGTACTTCTTTGAAGTTTGAAGTATATTTCTATTATCATAATAGTGGTTGAATGATGGATTCATCTTCTAATTTTGGTGCATCTACTAATTTTATTATTGCATCAACACACATTTATCCACCACATTCAATAGAGGAAAGCTTGAAGGGACATTAAAAAACTTGGTACGTTCAAAGTTTCTACAACTTGGACTCTTACAAGTTATTGAATGATGTCATGGGATTATTAGGGAGTGATCCAATGCCAATTCCAATGGAAGATCCATTGGTCCACATGCATTTGGTTGAGGACCCTAATCGAATGCAGGACTAGAGATTCAGATAGCCAAGACTCTAGCACTAGTCTTTGATGTTATTCCATCTCCTCAGAGTGGCCATATTAGGAGTGTCTAGACCTTCATGAAGATCTACATGTGCAAGGGGAAAAGGCAATTGACAATAAAAAGTAGAGTTTATCGATTACATACATCAACAGATAAAATATTGGCTTTCGGTATCTTTGTTAGTATATGTACATAAGGACATAAACATTTACACTTTACGGATATAATTAAGTATACATACATAACGAGATAAAGCTTAGGTTATATATATATATATATATATATATATATATATATATATATATATATATATATATATATATATATATATATATATATACGTGTGTGTGTATGTTTGTATGTGTGTGTGTGTTGATGTAGGATCCTTGTGTACCCATCATTCTTGATAGACTTCGAATAACTTCATTCAATCTAGTTTATTTGCAAGTTGATGTAAATACAAGGTTTTCTGGATGATGGGAAATACATCGACAATGTGAATATGTATATAAAATTACTTGGTAGTTTGTTCTAAGAAACAATTGAAAGAACGTATCGAGAACTCGGAGTTAGCATCGCTCAACTTATACAAAAGCGGTGCAAATTTAACAGGTATGCAGTTTGATGAAACACTCTATATCAAATCTTCATGCAATTATTGACTATTTTATAAAACAAAAGTCGTCCCATGGGTATTAGAATACTGACACGCATGTATATCTTAAGATTTTATTCATCAAGTGAATCTGTAATCTCGGTTCAAAATGTGCTTGTTTTATGGAGTATTAAGGAGCTTCTGTCTTGTCATTGTCAACTACGAACTCTTAATAAAAGTGTATGGTGCAATTCGGATGTGAAGTCCGATTCTTGGAGTACTTTCTCAAGAATATGTACATCTATTTATTTAATGGAAATGTGTTATTGACTCTGACAATATCTTTAGTTATTTCTATGTTTGCGTAAAACCCAACATACTATAGGAGAATAAAGAATATCAAGATCCATTATCAATTGATTCACAAAAAATGATACAAAAAGAAATGGAACTGAATTACATCAGAACGAAGAAAGCAATTGAGAAAGTTAAATGCAAGAAAAATCTCTTTATTATATATGTTCAGACGTTTTGTCTGCAAGTGTATTTTACGCTTAATCAACGAGATTTTATGCTGTTGTTCTAAAAGATATAACTCTTGCAATAGGACCATCGTGCCATAGCTACGCTTACTTATCAAGTCTCCTAGGAGCGCATCATGTTCACATAGTGATTTCGCAAATGCTGCAAAGGCGTTAGTGTAGTAGTTGTTTTCAGATATAAACAGATTGGATCCAAATGTAAAGTCATTTACAAAGAAGTAGCCTTGTGCCGACGCTTTCAGTCAGTAAACGGTGCAGTCCATCTCTCCTAGAGAGACATCACGCTTTATCCGTAATAGATTCTAAGACATACAGAATGGATCCTTGCATTCGGTTTAAAGATGACCCGTCGACGAAACATAGGCAATAACGATTTCACCATGGATATCAGGTGACATAAGGCAGAGAACTGTCGAAAGTGCATCAGATCTATAGAAATGTGTCCGATTCTCAATTGTCTGGTACATTATGAAGAAGAGATGAGTCATATTCTCCACCTTGTTCAGTACATGACCCACTATGAGAGCGTCTAGAGAGTGAAATAAAAACCTATAAATCATTAGGGGAAAAAGTGAGCCCTACATGGGCTTTGTAAGGATCCTTAATTTTTAGGGATTAAAACTAATCATGTTTAGGATTCATGAAGAAAATAAAACCACTAGTGGTTTTCAATATAACTTTTTTTCTAAATAGCTACAGTTGAGTGATCAGTTGAGATGGATTTGTGGGTATTGAGAGCCATTCTATGTTTTAGGTGAATGGATGAGATTAAAAGAAGTGTGTCTGGCAAAAAAAGACAAAATAGGGTTCTCAGTGTTGGTGGTCCCATGGCTATTAAGAGCCGTTAGATGCTCTTCGCGAATGGAGGGGATTGTTTGGCAAGAAAAGACACAGTAGAAGAGTCACATCAGTTGTACTTGTAAGTGATGAGAGAAAGGAGAAGAGAGATTACAGATCATGAGAATGTCGGATCCTAGGATTTTGCTCACGGATGTCCAGGATTCATGTTCGGGTCTCACAGAAAAAGACATGCCGAAGAGTCATATCACTCATGGGAGATGGGAAAAAGGAAGAGAGAGAGGAGAAAGCATGGGACCCAAATCAAAATGGTCCCTTAGATGCTTTTGAATCTGATGAGCGAGATTAAAACATGATATCACGTGGCTAGGAGTTAATAGGAGCTGTTGGATCTTTTTTGATCCAATGGATAAATTTCAAAGATGCTCAATCCTCTACAAAGAAAATCTCAAGCATTGGATCGATCACTCCATCTGATGGTCTAAAATTAAAGGCGCATCTCTCTCTTTGTTTCAAGATCAACCATTATCTCTCCTCCATATGGAATGGCCCAAATCATATATGCATGGATAAATTTGACTTTTGTGGCCATGAAACCACTAAGGGAGGAAATACCATGCTTGCACCACATTTTGGTTGTGTTTACTATCCCAAACCAAGGGAAATCTAGGCCTAGCCTACTTGATTGAGGCTCTAGATTGTGTCCACCACCCTCCTCTCATTGGTCCATCACTAATCACCTCTTAATAAAAAAGGCCCATGCCAGGTTCACTTTTTCCTTCAATGTCATAGAGCACCGGAAGAACCCTCGCTTCTTGATCTCCCTGGAGGAATTGCATGTTGAACACAAAAACATGCTCGTAGCAGGACTTGATTTACCTTCATCACACAACTTTGATTTATCATGACATTTGGCACAACAAGGTTCCTCCTTTCTCACCACATGAGTAAACCTTGTGGACTTTTTATAGGCCATCATTGTTCAAGCTGCAGTGAAGCCTTGCAATTCTTTAGTGAACACAGGTCCACAATCTAGACGTGACAACAATTCTAGTGTGTGAAAGAGTATTGGAAGGTTTTCTTATAACAAGATACACAGTTATTTTGGCTTTTTTGTTTCGATTGCGTGTGGCAGGCGACATATGTACATGCTTGTGGGTCTTTTAATGGACCTTACTCACATGCTATGAGACAAATGTATGCATTTTATGGGTCCTAAATTGGATAACTCATGTGCCTTGTGAGGTTATATTACCCTCCTAAAAACCTTGAATGAAAAAAAAACTAAGAGACATGGTGAGTTTTTTAATTAGGGTATTCTCTTTTCGTGGAGATACATTGTTGATATAGGTGGAAGACCAAAGAGAAGACAGTCCAAAGACCTCCTGTATCAATCAGGGGAGGGATGTATGACATTCTAAACTCCTATCAAAAAGAATTTTCTTACATTACATGGTGTTATTGATGCTTTTACCTAGACTTTGGGTTTTGGAGTGGATTTATTATAGTTGATTTGGCTCATATACACTTTGGACAAAGAAGACTCTGCTGAATCCTCTTTAGAGAGGACATAAATGAGCATATAAGGGCATAGGGACATAGGGAGTGCTTAGAACAAGAGGAAAACCATTGAGCTTACTTACAAAATTTTATTTTTTTGGTGCATATACCAAGAAATACAACCAAAATGTTGAGCCTCACCATAAGATTGCCATAGCATAGAGAAGTGCTTAAATTGCAAGAATGGGTGATAACATTGCAAGATAACCCTAATCTAGATCAGCAAAAGGAATATAAAACATGGATAGAAAAGTATAAACAAGTTCTCCATTGGATTTTGATTTGTATCTCTGAGAGCCTCATCCCTAGCACACTAAAAGAAGTTTGTAACATAATTCATAAAATATATGGTACATCAACAGACGCTAGAAAAATTCACTTAAAGCAAAAACTACATAGTGTATGGTGTCGCAATAGATCCATAATCGATTATGTGGCTGAAAAAAGAAAGATCACTAATGATTTAGCTTCCATAAATTGCAAAGTCAAAGATGACAATATGGTATCAGTTATCCCAAACATTCTAGGATTCCACTACAAGATCTTAGACACTTCTATCTCATTAAGAGGCACTAGGCCTAATTTTAAAGAGCTACAGGCTGTTTGTATGATAAAAGAAGTAAAGTAAAGCTTGGTTTCAATGCATCAAGAAGTGGCACCTCAAGGGACCATGCGTTCTTTTAGCATAGAGGAAGAGGTTCTTATTGTGGTCACTCAACTTCTACAAATGTAAACACAATGGATATTTCAAGAGGTAGAGGAAGATCAAACTCATGAGGTAGAGGAAGATCATATGCACGTGGGAACTGCTACCACTACGGTAGGTATGGCCACTTTGAGAAAGATTTCTTTCGTAAGCAAAATAAGCAAAAAGGAAGAGCTAGAGGCCATTATGCATCAATGGAAACTTCTCTACCAAAAGTTCAAATAGATATTATAGCAGAGATAATATGTTTGCAAAGGAGCATGTTTTAAATAGCATGTCTAAGCCTGGAAATGATATGAATTGGCACATAGACTTGGTTGCACAAATCACATGACAAGCATAGGAGCGCGGTTGGACTCTAAAGAGCCTTTCAAGTATAAAGAATATATGGCAACTGGTGATGATACTTTACATTTGATTAATTACTATGGGAATGTACCACTAGTACAAAAAATGGGTGTTCTAAACACACTAAGTGATGTTTTAGTTGGTCTGCTTAGTTGGTCTAGCATTACAAAGAACTTAGTTTTAGTTGGTCAGCTTGCAGATGAAGACATGGAAGTAATTTTCAATAAACATGGTTGTTTCATAAATGACTTCAAGTTTGGGAAAAGAGGAAGATTGCTTGCTCATGGAAAGAAGATGTGTAGATTATTCAGGTTTGACACCGGCACACCTCTTTATTAGAATATGTATGCCAGGAACAATGAACACTCAGATATAGCTGAATTGTGGCATAAATGAATTGGTCATATCAACTTGAGGAAATTAAAGTCCATGGAAAAGGAAACATTAGTGCATGGACTACCAGGATTTGGTCATTTAAATTTTGAGAGGATATGTGATGCATGCGCATTTGGCAAACATCAATGTTTGAAGTTTCCAAGAAGAGAAATGCAGAGGAAGAGACCGCTAGAGCTGATCCATAGTGATGTGGTTGGACCTACTAGAACAAAGTCAATTGGTGGCTCACTCTATTTTTTGATATTGATTGATGATTATAGCCAATACACATGGATATATTTATTGAAGGAGAAGACTAAAGTTTTCAAATGCTTTGTGAAATTCAAGAACATAGTTGAGAAGCAATTGGACAAGTACATAAAATGCTTATGATAAGATTCAACGAGAAAATATATTCCAAATCAATTTAAAAATATCTTTGTGACAATGGAACCAAAAGGCAACTCTATTGTAGATATACACCACAACAAAATGGTATTGTAGAGCACAAGAATCGTGTGATTGAAGAAGTTGCTAGATCCATGTTAAATGAAAAGAGCATGCCAAATATATTTTGGGCAGAATCTTGTCATACAATCGTACATTTCATAAATAGAGTTCCAACATGAATGGTTCATGATTTGACTCCTTATGAGAGGCTATGGAAGCATAAGCCAATGTGATCTATCTACGAGTTTTTGGAAATATTTGTTATGCACACATACCTACTGAGTTGAGACACAAGTTTGAGGCTAAATGTGAAAAGTGCATATTCTTTGGATACTCAGAAGAGAAGAAAGGATATAGATTCTATAATCATGTTAAGAAAGAGTGTATAGTAAGCACGAATATTATGATCGATAAGAATGCATCATGGTATGCACCCAAAGACATGGTTGTGATAGAGATTGATATAGATGACTCTATGCATAAAGTTCATGATGAGATAGAAACAAGTGCTAGATATTTTTACCATGAAGAAAGCAAAGATTATGGTTCATATGAGTTTCCTACACCTCAAACATCGTGGAGTGAAAATGCAAAAGACTATGCAAGGAGAAAAGAGAAAGTGAAAGAGAAGATGAGAGAGTACATGTCTAATTTGGATATTGATGATGAGAAAGTTACACCTCAGATGTTGAGGAATAACGAGAGATATGTTCCTCCACACCCAAGGAAGGAGACACGTTCAAGATCAGATGAAGAAACACCTATAAGACGATCTACAAGACTAAGGCATCTTGTGGATAGATTGAATCTATACAATAAGTCTACTGAGCTTCATTAGGCATACATGAAAAAGAGAATCAAGCATGAGAAACCAAAGAACTTTCATGATGCATCACAAAGTGTAGATTGGTGCAAAGCAATAGATAATGAGATGGATGCATTGAAGAAGAATAATATGTGGGAATTAGTGAAATAACCATCTAATAAGAAAGTTATTGGATGCAAATTAATGTATAAAGTGAATTGCAAAAGTGATGGTTCCATGGAGATTTTTGAAGTGCATCTAGTTACAAAAGGATACACATAAGTATATGGATTGCATTATGATGAAACATTTAGTCCAATGGTGAAAATGACAACTGTGAGAAGTGTGATTGCATGGGTTGCTACAAACAATTGGAAATTGTGTTAAATGGATGTTAAAACTGCATTCTTAAATGGAAACTTGGATGAGGAAGTCTATATGCAGCAACCCGAAGGTTACATTCATCCAAAGTATCCTAACTATGTATGCAAGTTAAAGAAAGCGCTTTATGGATTGAAACAAGCACCAAGAGCATGGTGTGAAGGATTCACTAAGACATCATTGGATCTCAAATTTATGCAATCCAAGGCTAGTTATTAAATATTTATATGGAATCAAGGAAGTGAAAGGATTCTATTAGTGATTCATGTTGACGATTTGATCAATACTGCCAATGATGAGATGAGGATTGGTGATTTGAAAAAAGGAATTGAGATCTGAATTTTTGATGTCATATTTGGGAGAGTTGAAATACTTTTTGGGAATTGAAGTAATTTCAATACAAGAAGGAATTTGGATGATACAACGCAGTTATATGTTGGAAATGCTTGATATATTTGGTATGAGTGCTTGGAAACTTGTTGATATGACACTTGATGCTAATCCTAAGATTATGGATGATGGGAAGTACTTGCATTATGCCAATGTGTATAGGAAGATGGTTGAAAATTTGATTTACATAGAAAATAAAAGACCGGATTTGAGTTTTGGACTTGGTTTGGTGAGTCAATTTATGCATAAACCATCTAGAGTGCACTTGGATGCAGTGAGCTGCATATTGCGATATGTGAAAGGAACATGCAACTTTGGCTCGTTTTATGAAAGAAAGGTTCAGCCATGTATATATGCATACAGAGATGCACATTGAGCAAGAAATGTCATGGATAAAAGCTCAACTATTAGATTTTCATTTTCACTTGGAAATGCAACCATTTCATGGAATAACAAGAAGCAACCAATTCTTGTTTTGTCAAGTACCAAAGCTGAATATAGAGGCATTACACAAGCCATTTGTGAAGCAACATGGATTAAGTACCTACCTAAAGACATCGGAGTCTACATCGATGGAAAGGTGGTCATCTGTTGTGATAATGTGAGTAGCATTATGCTATCAAAAAATCCACTTTATCATGTGAGATCGAAGTACATCAAAGTTCTTTATCACTTTGTTTGTGAGAACGTGATTGAAGGAGAAGTGGAGCTGATTCACATCAGCACTAGAGAAGAAGTGGCAGATATCGTCACCAACGCTCTTCTCAAAGACAAGTTCATCTACTCTATAAAAGCTTTAGGAGTCAGAAAGCTTTAGTTTGTATCTAGATTTCATTTCATGTTGATCTCATCTTGTATGGACATATGTACTTCGTTCATTTTGTATTCAAGCTCATTCTGAGTTTGAGGGGCAGATTTGATGATGTGGCAAAAGTATTTAAAACATAAAAATGTTAATAGAAAATTATATGTGTAGCTCATGTCTAGCCATGCAGCCTTATCCAATCTGTCTCTTCTGTATCCCGTCACCCCGTGACTGAGGAAATGGAGCCACCATCGCGCCATAGTTGGACTTACTTATCACATCCCCCTATGATTGATCAGATCATGCCGTTATGTTGCGCCGCGCGATCTTGCATGTGCTCTCTCTCTCTCTCTCTCTCTCTCTCTCTCTCTCTCTCTCTCTCTCTCTCTCTCTCTCTCTCTCTCTCTCTCTCTCTCTCTCTCTCTCTGCCCACTCGCATGCGCTCTCTCTCTCTCTCTCTCTCCCTCTCCCTCTCTCTTGCCATTCACTCCTACTCCTGCCCACCATCCCTTCCTCACCTCACCTCACCTCACCTCACCTCCCCTCCTCACCTCACCTCACCTCACCTCACCTCACCTCCTCACCTCACCTCAACTCACCTCATCTCACCTCACCTCACCTCACCTCACCTCCCCTCCTCACCTCACCTCACCTCACCTCACCTATCCTCACCTCACCTCACCTCCTCACCTCACCTCACCTCACCTTACCTCACCTCACCTCACCTCACCTCCCCTCCTCACCTCACCTCGCCTCACCTCACCTCACCTCACCTCACCACACCTCAACTCCCCACAACCTCCCGCAGCCCACCTCATATTCCCACCCACAACCTCCCACACCCCCCCACAATCTCCCACAACTCCCACAAACTCCTGCAACCCACCTCCTATTCCCACCCACAACCTCCCACACCCCCCCACAATCTCCCGCACCTCAACTCCCCACAACCTCCCATAGCCCACCTCCTATTCCCACCCACAACCTCCCATACCCCCCCCTCCCCCACAATCTCCCACAACTCCCCACAACCTCCCGCAGCCCACCTCCTATTCCCACCCACAACCTCCCACACCCCCCCCACAATCTCCCACAAGCTCCCGCAGCCCACCTCCTATTCCCACCCACAACCTCCCACACCCCCCCACAATCTCCCACAACTCCTCACAACCTCCCGTAGCCAGCTCCTATTCCCACCCACAACCTCCCACAGGCCCCCACAATCTCGCACAGGTCCCCACAACCTCCCGGAGCCCACCTCCTATTCCCACCCTCAACCTCCCACACCCCCCACAATCTCCCACAACTCCCCAAAACCTCGCGTAGCCCACCTCCTATTCCCACCCACAACCTCCGACACCCCCCCCCCCCCCCCCCCACAATCTCCCACAACTCCCCACAACCTCCACACAATGATCTCTTGAGTTCTTCAATGATTTTTTTACAATGATCCAATGGCCTCATTATATAGGTTGTGTACTCCTCCAAAAGCACATTGAAAAGCTTCTTCAATCCATCGCAGATTCGGCGTCGCTCACTTTTTCCAATCATTGCTTTATGAAAAAATAATTTTCACGATCAAGAGATTTTGTCGCTGCCTCTACTAGGAATCAAACCCAAGTCTACACATTGGGAGGTGGATGGGCTATTCAAGGCGCCCGTCGACTTTCTTATATGGACATATAAGAGAAGTTAGAATAGTCAAAGTTCTCACCAATTTTGGATGGATATTTTGAGGATCATTTTTCAACCAAACACTAAAGTGTTATATATCAATGGAAAGCTCTCGACGAGTACTTTCCAATGGTGCAATAATGATTTTTTAAAATCTTGGATCAATTTTTTACCAACAATGACTTCTCCCACCCCTCCCCCCACAACCTTCCACACCCCCCACAACCTCCTCAACCTCCCCCTATTCCCACCCACAACCTCCCACGCCCCCAAAACCCCCCACAACCTCCACAACCTCCCCCTATTCCCACCCACAACCTCCCACACCCCTCAGAACTTCCCACCACTCCACCCACACCACCCACCATCCCTCTTACTCAATATGTAAGGGTCAAAAGCTACTTCAGAAATTATGTGAAGGATGTGCTTCTCAGGGTCATTCGAATATCACGGGCGGCACAATATGAGGATCTCAGCTTGCATGCAAAAGTGACAGTAAAAGTGTAAGTGGTAAAAGTGAAAGTAGAGAAATGACTATTGCCGCCAACCATTTATGACGACTGCCTATTTTTAAGGATTCAATTCAAGACTGGTGGCATATTTGAGTATACCCCTCCAATTTTGTGCAATGAACTAGCGCATGATTAGTGGACGTGAGGAATCGGCAAGGCTCTCTTGGCCTATTGGAGCCTATAAAAACAATGGACTTGTGTTCATTTGGGATACACATATACCTACATACGTACAAGGGTCCTCTCTTTGCATCCTGTGGCTACAAACCTACTCTAGGAAGTCACTCTGTGGTGAGGATACAGAGTGTGGGCTTCCCAGTGGAGGGCTAATAGCACTATAGTGTGAAGAGAGTGGCTTGGTTTTGTCATTCAGTGTGAGTCCGTGTTATTTTCGTGCTCTTACCCTTAGAGCAAGTCTTCCTACCTTTGTATGGAGCAGTGCAAGTCTTCATTTAGTTGTGTTCAGTGCAAGTCTTCATCTAGTTGTGTTCATTTTATTGCATGAATCTCTTGTACTGATTTCGTTGTTTTGGATTCACATTTTAGCATAGAGCATCAGCTTTGTAGCATTTCCTTGGCTTACATTGTAATCATCTGTGTGAAATAAGGAGTGGTTTGGTCTTCCACTAGTGTCAATTGTCATTAATCTTTTCCCTGTGTATTTACAATTCTAGGCTATTATTGTTATTTGCCTGCTCACAGAAGTGTTAAAGGGTATATTTCCCTAAGGAGAACCTCCCTTGAGTAGGCAAAGTACTGGAGTGCATGGTACCCCAGTACCCTCCCTGCTAAAAGTTGATACCCCAGTACCTCCTCTACAGTTTGGCATGCACGGTGGGACCCTTGCGTTTCTGTGAGAGGCCTGGAGGATAGTAAATAGTCCTTTTTTTTTCAGTATTTTTGCCCTATTGCATTTGCAAGTAGGTACATGACCCATACACGAGCAGATAAGGAGCCTCTTTGTGTAGGAAGGAGCCTTAACAAGTCAGCTATATCTTCGACTAGTGAACCTAGCTGCCCTCTACCCTCCTTGAATTTAACTATTGATTTGGGTGCGACACCACTATCAAAGGAGAAGCATAGGAGAACATTAGACTTCTCCTCAGATACCTTAGAAGAGACACCAATGCAAATGGAGGATCTCTCTCATTTACTCTCCAATCTCACTATCAAGTTCCCTACCTTCAACGGACAAGCTTATGAGGATGCTCATGATCATGTGAGGAGGTTCATCTCCTTATGCCGTGGACGAGGTCTGCATAATAGAGAGGATGCAATGCTGGTACTCTTCCCATCCACATTGAAAGGCCTTGTTGACAGATGGTACAATCAATATGCAGATGGCCATTTTGCTACATGGGAGGCTCTAAAGATAGCATTCTCACAGACACTTCGACCTAGTGACTCCTCGAAAAGAGCTCTAGACCAGCTCGAGAATTTAAGGCTAAGATCAGGTGAATCCTTCCATGAACTTCACACTAGGACAAAAGCACTTGTTGCACGTCTTCCACATGCTCCATGTCATTTCTTGGTAAAAAAAAATGGATAGAAAAAGCTTTGCCCAGGTCATCTCAGCAGAAGTTACATGAGTTTGTTAGATTGGATGCAACCCTCAATGATTTTGTTGCAGCAGCATCATGCATTGAAGAAGCGAGGCAACATTTTAAAGGGGATACACAACTGAATTATGTTGTAGAACAAGACCCTATTGGGGAACTTAGGAAGGAAGTGGAGGCATTGAGAATGCAACAAAATCAACAAGAAGAGAAGGTCTTTCCACCATTGTGTCGTACTGATGATGAACTAGCCCAACTTTGCCGTGAGTTAGAAGATTTGCGGACCACTCAGGATATAAGAAGGCAGATTTGGTGTACAATATGTAACAAAAATGGACATTCCACTGCTAATTGTCCTAACAAGGTAAGCTATCAATTTTGGATTCATATTATGCTAGTACTTCAAATGCACCTAATAGAGAGGAAAATCCTATGACAAAGCCTAGATATAATAGGCCATTGATGTGTTATCGCTGTGGTGAGTATGGCCATATGCAAAATAGGTGTTCCCTTCCAGAAGATGCACCTCCTTATCAACATTGTCCAGCGGCCAAGGATCACTATACCAAAGACTGTCCAAGAAGCTGTCCTGCTCCAATCCACATGATTGCAGTCTCTCCACAAGAAGAAGGTATGACCACTCAGTCTTATGCTGTTTCATCCTCTACAATGCCCATGATGACTAGAGCCAGACAAGCATCAGCAATCCGTAGAGAGGAACAACAAGGATTCTAGGATAAAGAAGAGGAAAAGAAGGCTGGGTGGAAGGGCCAATC
Source organism: Ceratopteris richardii (assembly GCA_020310875.1). Lineage (NCBI taxonomy): Eukaryota > Viridiplantae > Streptophyta > Polypodiopsida > Polypodiales > Pteridaceae > Ceratopteris > Ceratopteris richardii. The sequence goes on along the minus strand of CM035440.1, from coordinate 67,391,133 downwards.
AGAAATTGAAGGAGCTTATGGAAGGATGGCTACTTCTCTAAGGGACCAGCCAACAAGTCTGCAAGAAGACACTCATGAGGTAAACATTGAACAGATCTTGAAAGGTATTCATCACAAGTTTAGTCTGTACAAACTCATTAAAATGGATTCAAAAATAAGAAATGACCTATTAAAGATTATACACTCTGCTCACTTGATCCAATCACCTAGTATAGATGGTTTCATGGTTGATTTTCCCCCTGCACCCCTAGCAGACTACCAAAGCTCAAGGTTATCTGTTTGTATAAAGGATGAAGCTCTCACAGGTGTGATCATAGATGGAGGCTCTGGTATCAATTTGATGCCAGATTTCACAATGAGGAAAGTGAATTTGAACCCCACTAAGCTGGCACCATTCACACTTACACTAGGAGATCAACATCGCGTTGCACATCTTTGCATTATTGAAAAGTTACTAATGATAGTATAGAGTTTCCACTTTATTCTAGATTTTTTTGTTATTGCACTTCCACAGGAGACTTCTTACCCTTTACTCCTGGGGAAACCTTGGCTGAGGCAAGCAAAAGCTTTGCAAGATTGAGGGAGAAACAAACTATGGATTTCAACTAGCACCAATAGCCAACTGCAGCTACATTTGAAAGAAGGATTTGACTCAGGGAAAACTACTGGTTATACTATGGACACTCACGTAATGCCCTCTTTACCCCAAGAAGAAGATACATTATTGAATTGGATGATCGAAAGTACAAAGTGTTGCACGGTGAAAATCAATGAAATAGAGGAAGAAGGAGTTGTAGGAAAAGGCCATGAAGTTCACAAGGAGTTGGAGAATGCGAATCTGCAGTAAAATACAAACTTTGAAGGGGCAACAAATATAGAAGTATCAAGGAAGCGAAGTTAAGAGCCTGAATGTAGAGAAGATCTCCCCTTTTCGGATATACCTCAAGGATGGACCAGAGAACATATTTCTCAAGAGAGACTAGTCCTGAAACACTGGTTCAAGAAGTAAATCTAGGGGATGAAGAGAACCCTCAAGTAGTCCATTTGGCCTCTTGGCTATGGCATTATCCCCCTTTACTAAAGAAGGTAACTTCTTTACTTTTTGCTTACAGAAATGTCTTTGCATGGTCCTACAAAGATCTAACAGGGATACTAGAGGAGCTTGGATTACACCGGATACCTTTAGTCGAGGGAGACACGCCTGCAAGAAGTAGGCCATATCGACTCAATCCGAAGTATGCAGAGGCGGTAAAGTTTGAAATTACAAAACTAGAAGAAGCAAGTATAATTGTTCAAGTAGAACATTACAGGTGGCTTTCTTCTATGGTTATTGTACCCAAGAACAATAGTGGAAAAATAAGCGTCTATGTTGATTTTCGTGCCTTGAATGAGGTAACTGTTCAAGATGGATTTCATCAACCCTTCATAGAGCAAGTACTTGAGGAAGTAGCTGGTCACACTTTGTATAGCTTCTTGGATGGTTTTAGTGGCTACAATCAGATAGTGATCCATCCTGATGATAGGGATAAAACACCCTTTGTGACTCCATGGGGCACTTATGTCTATACCCCAATGGTTTTTGGTTTGAAGAATGCACCAGCTTCATTTAATAGAACAATGTATCTGATATTGGGCAAGTGGTTAACAACCTTTCTCCGCATTTTCATGGATGACTTTTCAGTGTTTTCAGGCACAAATAGAAGAGCAGCACTTCAAGATTTCCATGATCATTTGGAAAATCTAAAGGAAATCTTTGAGCAATGTCTCAAAACAGGTTTGAAATTAAATCCTGCTAAATGTCATTTCTTTGTCACCAAGGGCACTCTTCTTGGTCACATAGTATCCGCTGAAGGGATAACGGTTGACCCTGCAAAGGTTACTGCTATTCTTTCTATGCCTATTCCACAAAGCCCAAAGGAAGTGCAAAGTTTTTTGGGCCATGCAGAATATCATAGAAGATTCATACGAATGTATTCAGAAATAGCTAAGCCCTTGTCAAGGCTTACCAGTAAAAAGGTCCCCTTCTCATGGAGTGTTGAAGCTGAGAAAGCATTTTGTGAACTAAAATTGAGGCTATGTACTGCTCCACTTTTAAGTGTTCCTAACTGGTCATTAGAGTTTCAGGTGCATACAGATGCCAGTCTTCATGTTGTTGGTGCGGTCCTAGCTCAACCATCATATCACAAGGTTGATAGACCTATCTCCTATGCCAGCATACTACTCACCAAGGCAGAAAGGAACTATAGTAGGACTGAAAGGGAAGGTTTGGCCATTGTATTTTCTCTTGAGAAGTTTCGGCATTACCTTCTCGGTGTGCATTTTATAGTCATATTTGACCATCAGCCTTTGAAGTACTTGATAAACAAGCCTAGAGTGGCTGGAAGGATTTGGAGATGGTTACTCCTATTTCACGAATTGAACTTTGATATTCATATTAAGCCACGAAGAGAGGACTACATGGCAGATCAAGCATCGAGGACCGCAATGGGCGAGAAGACAACAGGTATTAATGATGAATTGGTGGATAGTAATCTCTTCTTGGTAGCAACTTAGACTAATTGGTATGATGGAATTCTCACTTTTCTTACTACTGGAAAACTCCCAGAGCATTTGACACCTATAAAAAAGAGAAGATTACTCCTTAAAACCAAGGCATACTCACTCATAAATGGAAATTTATATAGATATTGTCAGGATGATATCTTGAGAAAGTGTGTTTATCCAGAGGAGGTAAACCTTTTGCTAGAGGTTGCACAAAGTGAAGGGCATCTAAAGGGTGAAGAATTGGCTCACAGAATCATCCACAAAGGACTATGGTGGCCTCATATTTACAAGGATGCAATCAAGTCTGATAAAGAATGTCACATTTGCCAAAGATGTGCTCCTATGCCAACTAGATTGAATTTCCAACCATTAGTCATATCCACACGATGGCTCCCATTCGAACGATGGGGTCTTGATTTCATAGGACCAATTAGTCCAATTGGTCATCCTGGGGGTAAGAATTATATGTTGATGGCCACATGTTATGCAGCTAAATGGATAGAGGTTAAAGCTACTGTGGAATGCACGACTTTAACAGTAGCTAAGTTTTTGTATAAACGTATTTTCTCAAGATTGGTTGCCCGCTGGAAATCACTAGTGATAGAGGCACACATTTTGTAAATCAATTGCTCCAATTTCTATTTGACAAGTACAAGGTTTTTTATAAACATTCATGTGCCTACTATCCAAAGGTGAATGGCCAAGCAGAAAGATCCAATAAGATTTTGATTGGATTGCTTCGCAAATTATCCTTTGATCATCAAAGCTTCTAGCCACAACCATTGATCGGTGCAATATGGGCTTTCAGAACTACAAAGAGAGGAACCACTGGCGAGAGTCCATTTCCCTTAGTATATGGAAAAGAGGCATTAGCAACTTTGAATTTATTATCAAAAAAGAAATTTGAGCCAAAACCATTGGAATTGAAGCCCCTATTAGGAGACTAGTGGCCTTAGAAGAATACAGGGAAGGAGCAATGCAAAAACTTCAGGTAACACAAGAAGGGCGCAAAAGATTGCACGACAAATATCTTAGGTCCAAAGAACTACAGGAAGGATCCTTGGTTCTGGTGCATCAGATCCCAGCAATTTCAACCAAATTGGCACCCAAATGGATAGGATCGTATAGAGTGATAAAGGTATAACCACATGGAGTAGTGCATCTGGAGGATTTGCAGGGTAAGAGGATACCCGTGGTCAATATCTCCAGAGTGAAGAATTACCTAAATTAAGGCAAGATTGAAGAACTTCACTCACTAAACATACCATATTTCAGTCAGTGACTGCAATTTATTTTGGTCTTATTGAAATAACCAAAATAAAGGAGGAATTGCACCGCGACGGTGCAAATACTTGATGTGGGGGTCTGTTGCGCCGCGCGATCTTGCATGCTCTCTCTCTCTCTCTCTCTCTCTCTCTCTCTCTCTCTCTCTCTCTCTCTCTCTCTCTCTCTCTCTCTCTCTCTCTCTCTCTCTCTCTCTCTCTCTCTCTCTCTCTCCCTCCCTCTCTCTACCCATCCGCATGCGCTCTCCCTCTCTCTCCCTCTCTCTCTCTGCCCATGCGCATGCTCTCTCTCTCTCTCTCTCTCTCTCTCTCTCTGTCTCTCTCTCTCCCTCTCTCCCGCCATTCACTCCTACTCCTGCCCACCATCCATTCCTCACCTCACCTCACCTCACCTCACCTCACCTCCCCTCCTCACCTCACCACACCTCACCTCACCTCACCTCCCCTCCTCACCTCATCTCACCTCGTCACCTCACCTCACCTCACCTCACCTCATCTCACCTCACCTCCCCTCCCCTCCCCTCCTCACCTCACCTCACCTCACCTATCCTCACCTCACCTCCCCTCCGCACCTCACCTCACCTCACCTCACCTCACCTCACCTCCCCTCCTCACCTCACCTCACCTCACCTCACCTCACCACACCTCAACTCCCCACAACCTCCCGTAGCCCACCTCCTATTCCCACCCACAACCTCCCACACCCCCCACAATCTCCGACACCTCAACTCCCCACAACCTCCCGCAGCCCACCTCCTATTCCCACCCACAACCTCCTACACCCCCCACAATCTCCCACACCTCCCACAACCTCCCACAGCCCACCTCCTATTCCCACCCACAACTTCCCACCACCCCCCCCCCACAATCTCCTACAACTCCCCACAACCTCCCGCAGCCCACCTCCTATTCCCACCCACAACCTCCCACACCCCACCACAATCACAACTCCCCACAACCTTCCGCAACCCACCTCCTATTCAGACCCACAACCTCCCACACCCCCCCCCACAATCTCCCACAACTCCCCACATTCTCCCGCAGCCCACCTCCTATTCCCACCCACAACGTCCAACACCCCCCCCCCCCCACAATCTGCCACAACTCCCCACAACCTCCCGCAGCCCACCTCCTATTCCCACGCTCAACCTCCCACACCCCCCACAACGCCCCACAACCTCCCGCAGCCCACCTCCTATTCCCACCCACAACCTCCCACACCCCCCCACAATCTCCCACAACTCCTTACAACCTCCACACCATGATCTCCATGAGTTTTTGAATGAGTTTTTTACAATGAGCCAATGGCCTCATTATATAGGTTGTGTACTCCTCCAAAAGCACATTGAAAAGCTTCTTCAATTGGTCGGGGATTCAACATCGCTCACTTTTTCCAATCATTGCTTTATGAGAAAATAATTTTTGCGATCAAGAGATTTTACCGCTGCCTCTAGTAGGAATCACAAATTGCTCATCTTCTAGCACTGATTTCTTCAACTAAGGTAAGAAAATTTTCTTGGTAACCATAGTCAAGGATATCACTATGACATGGATTGATAAAATTTCTTGGAATGAGTTCCTCTTTTCGTAACACGACTAATTGGATCTGCCTTTCCAAAGTGAGAACTCTCTGAGAAGACAATCTACCATCATCTATAGCAATATGAACTTCTTCAAGAAGTTTTTTATATGTTCTGATTTCATCTGTTAACTACATGTCTTTCAAGCCAACACTGAACCCTATTTGGAAAAGCCATTCATGTAGAACATTTTGAAGGCATGTTAGGAACTGAAGAGCAGGACACTGCATATCTCACTATCATGCACAACTATACAGCCTAAATATGTGTACCCTATATCCCTGTGTGAATGCATGTGTATGTGTGTGAATGCATCATTATGTGTGTATGTGTGTATGCATTTATATGTGTGTATGCATGTGTATGTGTGTGAATGCATCATTATGTGTGTAACTGTCTATGTGTGTGTATATATGTGTGTGTATGTGTGTGCATGTCTATGTGTATGTGTGTGAGTCTATGAGTGTGTATCTGTTTATGTGTGTGTATGTGTCTATTTGTGTATGTGTATGCATGTATGTATGCATATGTGTGTGTATGTGTGTGTATGCATTATGGATGCATATGTGTGTGTATGCATTATGTATGTGTATGTATGCATGTGCATTATGTATGTGTATGTATGCATGTGATTATGTATGCATATGTGTGTGTATGCATGTAAGTATGTATGTATGTATGCATATGCATATGCATTATGTATGCATATGTATGCAGGTATGTGTATGTGTGTGCATGTCTCTCTATGTGTGTGTGTATGCATATGCATATGCATTATGTATGCATATGTATGCATGTATGTGTATGTGTGTGCATGTCTCTCTATGTGTGTGTGTATGCATATGCATATGCATTATGTATGCATATGCATTATGTATGCATATGTATGCATGTATGTGTATGTGTGTGCATGTCTCTCTATGTGTGTGTGTATGTGTATATGTGTGTGTATGTGTGTGTGTATGTGTGTGTGTGTATGTGTGTGTATGTGTGTATGTGTGTGTATGTGTATGTGTATATGTGTGTGCATGTGTATGCATTATGTATGTGTATGTTTGCATGTGCATTATGTATGCATATGTGTGTGTATGCATATATGTGTGTGTGCATGTATATGTGTGTGTGTATGCATGTATATGTGTGTGTATGCAACATTATGTGTGTATGTGTGTATATGTGTATATGTGTGTGTATTTGTGTGTGTATGTGTGTGTGTGTGTCTATGTGTGTATATGTGTGTGTATGCATATGTATGTGTGTGTAAGTGTGTGTGTGTGCGCATACCTATTCTTTTCCTTTACGTGTCTCTCTCTCTCTCATGCTCTCTCTCTCTCTCTCTCTCTCTCTCTCTCTCTCTCTCTCTCTCTCTCTCTCGTTCTCTTTCTCTTGTCTAGATCTCGACACAAATGTGCTGGGAGAAATCAGAATCTTTTTTGAACATTCCAAAGCGTCGCTTATGCGACGCCTGTAAATGATGACGCATATGCGACGCTATTCAGTTTTCCCACGCCACAAATAACGTCATTAGGTAGTGATGCTCTTTGTGACGCAATGATTCAGCATCGCATAAGCGACGCAGACATCACTTATGCGACGTATTCTCCTAAAAAAAATTTATTCTAAAACAGCATCGTTTATGGGATGCTAACATCGCATAAGCGACGATGCTCATTTTTTTTCCGATTTGTGAAGCAACATGGATTAAGAAGCGACCTGAAGACATGATATTCTACATCAATGGAAAGGTGGTCATCCATTGTGATAATGTGAGCAACATTATGCTATCAAAGAATCTAGTTTATCATGTGAGATCAAAGCACATCAAAGTATATTATCACTTTGTTTGTGGAGAAGGTGATTCAAGGAGAAGTGGAGTTGATTAATATCAGTACTAAAGAACAAGTGGCAGATATCTTCACCAACGCTCTTCTCAAAGACAAGTTCATCTACTTTAGAAAAGCTTTAGGAGTCAAAAAGCTTTAGTTTGTATCTAGATCTCATTTCATGTTGATTTCATCTTGTATGGACATATGTATTTCTTTCATTTTGTATTCAAGTGCATTCTGATCTTTAGGGGCAGATTTGATGATGTGGCACTGAGTTTGGCTAGCCAATATTGGGTCATAGCTGGCAAACCCTCTATACATGCAGAGGGTGTAGCTAGAGCGCTCTTACACATGCAAACTGTATACCTCTTCTTCATCTAACATTCACCATCTCTTTAGCATACAAAATCACATGCCGTTTTTTAAATAGTATTTTGTCTTTGCGCATTCATGGTTTTTCTCATTCAACATCCTTGGAATTAGGGTGCTTTGTTTGAAAAAACCTCTAGGAGGTGGATATTCCCGTCTATTTCCTGCTTCAATCGCACCAATAAGAAATTATGAAGTCAATGGACACACTCCGAGTCAACGTATAGTATCCCAATAAAAGAAATTCTATATCCTCTTGTTCTTAAACTAGTATCTTTTATTTATGCTCTCATGGTTTTTGTCACTTAGGAACATTGGAGTTAGGGTGCTTCGTGTCATAAAACGTCTAGGAGGTAGGAATTCCCTTTTTATTCCCGTTTCAAATGCATCGAAAACAAACTATGAAGACGATGGATACACTCATGATGCCATAGGTTCACTTTCGCTGGTTCCGTCCTAAACATGTCTCCGAGGTTTTTCAACTCAACACATAATCGTTTTGTATATAGATAATCTATTCGAATAATTGATACGTAGCATTATTGTGAGGTGATATGCAATTTTAGTCTTAATGATTCATAATGAGCCATTTAGAAAACAGACGAAAAATAGATACTTTTAATCAAAATGAATCACAAACGTATTAAATGATTAGATAGATTCCCAATCCTTCAATGATATTTTGGGGTTCTCTTTTTACCTCAAAAAAAATTACGGATTGCGAATACATTTAAGGGATGTATGTTTCTTTCATGATTCACAACCATAACTATACTCAGAGCTAAGTGGTCCAAGGAGTTCCATCAATGAATATAGTTCAAGCATGACCTCACCATTGAGGGGAATATCCACATCAAGCTATGAAGCACAAACAATCAACAAAGGCAAAAAAACATTGGTGGAGTTGGATGAACGTAATGTAGTTCCATATGATAAAGGACACCTGTTGGAGAAAGAAGCCACATTCAAGAAATAGATCAAGTACCCAAGGCAAAGAAGGTTTATTCCTCCAAAACGTGAAGAAAGGAGGTCTTGAATGATTAAATATCCAACTAAAACATTTACTTATGATTCTTAAATGGCAACACATTATGCATAGATGAACAAACTAGTACAAGATTATTTAGCCAGATTGTTATGAACATGCAAGCAAGTACACCAAATGGAAAGAGGCAATGCAAGAAGAGACTGATGCACTTGAGGAGAATCAAACATGGATTCGTGTGCCCAAGATGGAAAAAAATGAATGTAATAGGTAACAAGTGGGTGTATAAAGTAGAGCAGACTTTAGATGGATGTATTTCTAGGTTGAAAGCAAGATTTCTAGCCAAGGGTTTTGCATAAACCTATGGAGTGGACTTTGAAGAGACATTCTACCCCTAGCAAATATGATCAATAATAGGACACTCATTGCAATGGTGGCAAGCAAAGGATGGAAGTTCTGCCAATTAGATATCAAGAATGCCTTTCTTAATGGAGACTTGGAGGAAGAGGTATATATGCATCAACCACTAGGTTTTGTTCACAAAAAATTTCCTAATCATGCCTTTATGTTGAAAAAGGCACTTTATGGTCTAAAGAGAGCTCCAAGTGCTTGGAACCAGATATTGATGGAGTGTTTGATCAAATGTGCTTAGAAGCGATGCAAACTAGATCCATCTCTCTTCATCAGACAAAGAGGAGAACTTGAAGTCTACATAGATGTGTATGTAGATGATATTACCATTACATGTAATGATACAAAAGGAAAAGAGGAGATCAAGGAAATTCTTAGAAAGGAGTTTAGGATCTTTGATATCCAAGATCTTATGTATTTCTGTGTCATTGAAGTTGTATATTCTAGACCTACTTAAGATCTTTCGGATGCTACAATGCAAAACTATTTCAAATCCCATGGAAGCTCACGAAAATCTAAGCTTCATTGAGGGAGAAAAACTAAAGGATGTAAACTTTATTGATGGACTGTAGGCTCTTTCAATTATGCCACAATAACTAGGCCAGACATAACATATCGAGTTGGATTATTATCATAGTTTATGCATAGTCCAAGGACTACACACTTGCAAGTTGCAACAAGGATGTTATGGTATCTCAAAGATACTATAAATAAAAACTTTTTATGCTCATTTGCTGATGATATGCATGTCAAAGATTACTCCAATGCAGATTGGGTCCAGTCCAAAGGAAAATAGGAATACAAGTGCTTATCTGGTCATGCTAGGTAGAAAGATCATCTCATGGATTTCAAAGAAGCATCCCATAGTGGCATAAGCATCTATGGAGGCTGAGTATAGAGCTCAGGCTCAAGTCACATGTGAGCTAATGTGGACAAAGAAGCTATTTATTGAGCATAAATTATAGGTTGACATACATCCAATCTTTTGTGACAATATGAGTAGCATTCATCTAGCATCAAATCATACCTATCATACTAGAACCAACCTAGGTTGGATCATTTATTATTCGACAATTATTTTTTCGTGAATAATTACACCATTTTACGACAACCCTCCATTATTCGACTGAATTATTCATCGCCATGTCAGCTTATTCAGCCATGAGCGAATACTTTTTGCACGGTAATTCGACAATTTTTTATCGAACGCACTTTTGATTGAAAGCGTTTCTGATCGAAAATTTTATTGGTCTAAAAGTCTTCAATCAAATTTTGTTTCGATTGAAAGAAATTCAATCAAATAATTTTTTATAAAAGAATACAAGTAGACTCATTTTTAATGAGATTTACTTTGTTTTTTATGAACTTATCTTGTCCTAGAAAGAATAAGGTATAAACTCTTGCTATAAATATTTACTTCCGTACTTAAATCATAAAGAAAAATATATTTGTTTACGAGTTAAAAACTATTGTGATTTTTTGAGTCAACATTGATTTTTACTTCACAATAGTATATGTATGAGTGTTCATGATTGTGAGTAAACATATTGTGATTGTTGGATTCAACATTGATTCTTATTTTGCAATAGTATATGTATGTGTGTGTATGATTGTGAATTGAAAAGTTATTGTGATATAGTTTAGTATTTTTTTCAAGCATACAATAATGAATGTGCATATGCATATGTATATGTATGCATGTGAGTATGTATGCATATGTTTGTGTATGTATGCATGTGAGTGTATGTGTGTGTGTGGCCATGTGTGTTTGTATATGTGCAAGTATCTATTTGTATATGTACATGTGTATGTGTGCATGAAAGTACATATATCAAAGTGTGTATGTATGTGTGCATGAAAGTACGTGTATGAAAGTGTGTATGTGTATGTGAGTGTATTTTATATGATTGCAAGTGAAAATCTAATATGATTGTGTATGTTCATGTGTATGTGTGTGTATGATTACGAATTAAAAACTATTATACTTGTTGAAAAAGGTTTTATATTCTTTTTGATAATTCAAGGGTTGAGAAAGTATTAATAAGTGAATATCAATGGCATCTTGGACAATGTATATTAGCTAAGAGTAGTTTTGTGTTGTATTAATACAATACAGCTTGATATATCCATATATCTTCTTTAGGAAGTTGTATTGTATTGATACAACACGAACCTTCTATTGGCTGAGATATTGGCATCAAGACAATCGTATCAAGAGGGACTTGTTGGGAGGAAACAAATAGACTTATGGAGATAATGGCATCAAGAGGGACTTGTTATGCCCAAGTTTTGATATTCATACATGTACTTTCAAATGTGTAAAACAAAAACACTAGTTTTACCTCTGAAGAAAAGTCTCTATGGTAGGATTAGAGCTCTCTAAACATAGGCAAAATGAGTTTTAGATAATGGAATTTTGATCGAAAGCACTTTTGATAAAAAAAAATTCGATCGAAAGGTTCAAGTTCGAAAGAATTTTCGATGGAAAGCTTTTTGATCGAAAGTTTATCCCTATCCGTTTTTTTTTGGAGTTTATTTGGACAACCATGAATAAAACAAACATATTTTGTATTTTTTAATTATTCGATCGAATAAATGCAACCTAGGAACCAACCATATTGAATTGCACTATCAGTTCATAAGCAAAAAGGTGATATCCAACAAGTTTCTCATACATCATATTGATACCAAGGACCGACTTGTTGACAATTTTACAAAGGCTTTGGATGGAAGAAAGATTTCAAAGTTCAAGCAATGCATCAACATCAAGGATCTTGGATGAAGATAAATAATTGAAGCTTCAAGCAGAGTGTTAGAAGTGAAGTTTCAAACAAAAACATTTCATGGAAATCAATCATGGACATGTGGACAAATGTGAGGAAAGTAAAATCCATGGGATTTTATCAAGAAAACTCAATCAACCACTCCCCAAGTCTTCTTAGCCAAGTCCTCTAATTTAAGAGGCTGATTCAAAAAGGTGGTTCCTAGAATTTAGGGACCAACATCTGACTATAAAAATATCTAGTATGCCAACTTCATTTGAGTAATTTTTCTGGAGGGTTTTCTCACCTAGAGTGAGCAAAAGGCACCAGATTTGTAATAAGAAAGCCCCTTTCTTGTATGATTGCTATCTTTGAGTAGGCATATCTATGTGTGTGCACATGCAATGTTGGAACTCTCTAACCTAAGTTGTTGGCATCTGCTCTCCCTCCTTATGTATCCATTTGATGTAGTCCTTGTGTCATTGGATAGGTATTCTAGTCTTTTTTAAAAGTATCAAGTCCTTAGAGGGTTCATTGAGCAATTTAGGATAGCCTTCAATCTATTCAAGTTGCATGATTGATTAGACTCTATCCGATCTACTTTGCCCTAAGTTGTACGGGATGAATCTCCTTCCATATCCTTCCATTTTATACTACTTGAGTGTCATTAGGTAGTCCTTAAAGTTTTAAAGTGAAGCCAAGTTTGAGATTCATTTTATGACTATCATCATGTGGACATTGTTTTTGTTATTGTATGTGCCCATTTGGAGTGAAATTTATTTTCTTAGAAACATCTTCGTGTCCACTATAGAGTTACAAGACTTCACTAGATGTTTGTGCATATGCTCTAAGAAAGAGAATTATTGGTCTATGGAGGTGAAAGAAGGGTACTTGTGGAGGTCATTTGCACTTTCTCGATGCATAGGAGTTGCAACACCTTTCCCAACAACAAGCTGTATGAATCCATGTAAGTAAATAAGTAACTATCTATGTATCTATATAGCTAGCTATGCATGTGTATAATAGTGTATATATGTATTAACTTACGTATGTATGTAATTATGTATGTAAATATGTATCCATGTAATTAAATAAGAAAGTAAGTATGCATGTATATGTGTACATGGTTGTGTGTGTATGTGTATGTATGTAACTATGCAGCTATCCTTGTAAGTAATTTTCATTGTATATATCTAAGTATTTATGTATAACGTTGGAAAACTGAAATTTAAAAAAAATGACAATTATTCGATGGATTTTTTGCATGCATTCACTATAACATTGATATGCATACTTTTCGTTCAAATGGTCAAACCTTGGAAATCTACGTAGTAGTGATATTTTTCCATGCGTTTAAGTTTTCATAACTCAATATGGTTTGTATTTTTCTTCCTATCTCTATATTAGCCATTATGAATTTGCACTATTTTTTAAATATATCTTCTTTTAAACTAGATTCAACATCTAAATTTCAAAAACTATGAAATCTTTCTAGATTTAGCAAATGGTGGTATAGGTTTATGATACTAGATGTTTGAGTGAAGAAAGCTCTGTTTGATGGAAGAATAGTGTAGCACACTGACTACACTCTATTCTACTATTGGATTTATGAAGGGGGCGATTCTCAATTTTTTTGCTTTCATGGAATGTCCGATCATTAGTATCTAATCGATTCTTTTTAACAGTTTTTTTTATTCAATCATCTTTCTATGACTTTTGATATGGTTGATAAATCCACAATTATCACTTAGTGTTTATAACTGCAAGGTTCATACATACTAGTTAGCATATGTTCTATGGTAAACTTGTTTTCTCGTTAGTTATTAACATACGAAACATTTATAAAAAATCGACTACTACAAAACGTTTAGCGTTCTATTATTTTTCTTACAAATGTGGCCATATTTTTTCCAATAATAAATTTTCCTAGTGATTAAGATTTTACTTTAACACTAATATTAGACCTTCATCCTCTTCATACATTTCTTAGATTTGTTTTTAAGCTAATAATTCTCTAGTTTGTGATTTATATCATAAATGAGGTACGGATCTATTGAATTGTCACTTTTTTAGTCCTAGAAATAATCGTTGAGTCATTAAGTTGTAACATTGTGCCTGTAATGGGAATGAATGATAAAAGAATTGAATATTTCGTTCTCAGTCCAATGCACGTCCAAAATACTTAATTGTTATCTACTACCATGATGTCTATCAAATAAAAATTCTCATACATTTTCATTTAATCAATAACGTGAAAACAAACATAATCATTTACTCACCAAAAACTATGTATATTTTGAGTCGGTGAATCTTCTTGCTTCAATGGAAGTGCCTAAATATTTCTACATGATACCCTGGTATTCAATGAGTGTCACAATAATATATTCATGTATGTAACTCTAATATGTCTAATAATACCAAATAAAGTAGATCCTTGAAAATTGTAATCTTTTTGTATTTCCCTTGATAATTAGGATTGAGATTGTTATAAACTCATGGTTACCGTATGTACTAACTTTCCTTAACAAAGTTATCTCTATAATTTTGAAAATATTTCAATGCATTTTTGACAGTTATTAATTTTTAACTTCAACATGAGCATGCATGCTCATAACTATTTCACCTACTTTATCGATAAGAAGATTATTTAAAACCGAAAAGGAACTCTTAGAAGAATTTACCGAAAACGTTTTAGACTGAAAATCTTCATGAATTCATCGCCATCAAATCATACCGTAGCACAATCGTCGTTTAGTCCAAAACAATAATAACTAGTTCAACAACACTATATAGCACCTCTACCTATAATAGGCTGTTCTTCAATGTTTCGCAGGAAGTTTACTTCGTCATAAAAATACTTTCGGTCAAGGAATCCCCCTTAGATTTTGTTTTTATATAATAGTTTCTTAGAGATATATAATACCTCATATTATTTGTGTTGTCTAGACACATATCTAATACTTCAAACATTAACTCTCGCATGCATGTGTTAAATGTTTGTGCATGGACCACGAGATGTAGTGCATATCTTGGCGCGTTCATATATGTATCCAAGAGTAACATTCAAAACCAGACATGTCTAGAAATAAAATTTAAAAAATGGGCTTCTAAAATTGACTTGTAACAAATATATTAAAACATGGTCCCTTTCAAGTAAATAGACACTGAAATTGGTACTCAAGAAAATAATTATTTGTATTCCTGATATATGATCGCATTTGATGATGTGGAAAGTAGATTCTCTTCATCTCTCTCTAAAAGACGAGAGAGAGGATCTCACTAAGCTTAAAAGAAGGTCGACTGAGCCTACAAAGAAAGCCATATTAAACACACTTTGTCCCCTTAAACAGAAAAAATAGGCTTAATACCTAAAAATTAAGGATCCTTACAAAGCCCATGCAGGGTTCATTATTTTCCATAATGGTTTGGGGCATAATCACATTTTAACATTAGTGCCAAGGAAGGAAGACATGAAGGTCATTGGAAGCAAGCGTGTATGCACTACAACATATGAGGGGCATACCAACACTGCATATATCGATGATCACACTCGGCGTCGGTATGGGCGTTGGAAAATATCACTTAGAGATACCGACGATCAAAGTGACCGTCGGTATGACCGTTTTAAACGGATCGTCCGTGTGGCCTCCCATCGTCAGTATATGTGTCGGTATGACCGTCGGTATATCCGTCCGTATAAGCGTCGGTAATTTGGTGGAAGTTACCGGTGCACATACCGATGCATATACCGACGGATATACCGAGGGCGAGTTTTAAACATACCGCGAACTTCAGAGCAGAACTTCACATTTTGGTGTGTGTTTGAGTATTGTTGGTCATCTGTTGAACTTGTGCGCACGAACCGAATTGCGACCTGCATTGTATTATGCACACACAAACACACACAAATCTCTCTCTCTACACACACGCACTCTCTCGGCTTAGATCTCACATCTTGGTAAGTGTTGCGTGTACTGTTAGCATTTGTGTTTCTCTACGCTTTAGGTATTATAATTTCTCTTTTCTTTGATTTTGAAGAAGTTCTTTGGCGTCGATTGTTTGGAATTGGAAAATAGGCGACATACATTACGCTTTGACGACAACGATCCAAAAGAGGGACATACTTGTAAGTGATTGTTTTATTCTCTATTGATAGAGCGAGAAGGAGAGAGAGAAAGAGTGAGAGCGATGAGAGAGAGAGAGAGAGAAAGAGAGAGAGAGAGAGAGAAGAGAGAGAGAGAGAGAGAGAGAGAGAGAGAGAGAGAAAGAGAGAGAGAAGAGAGAGAGAGAGAGAGAGAGAGAGAGAGTGAGAGAAAAAGAATAATTAAAGAAAGGAAGATAGAGATAGGAAAATAGAGCATACATACACACACACACATACACACACATTTACACATGCATACATACACACATACATGTACACACATGCATGCTTACATACACACACCTATACACACATGCATGCTTACAGACACACACATATACACACATGCATGCATACACATACATACAAATTTACACACATGCATACATACACACACATGCATACACACATACATACACACACATATATACACATATGCATACATACACATACACACACACATATACACACATACATACACACACACACATATATATACACACATATACACACATGCATGCATACATACACACACATATACACACATGCATGCATACACATATACACACATATACACACATGCATACATACACACACACATGCATACACACATACATACACACATACATACACACATACATACACACACATGCATACACACATACATACACACATACATATACACAAATGCATGCATACATACACACACATACACATACACACACATACACACACATGTACACACATGCATACATACACACACATGTACACATGCATAATAACACACACATATACACACATGCATACATACACACATGCATGTATACATACACACACACATGTACACACATGCATACATACACACACACATGTACACATGCATACATACACACACATATATACACACATGCATACATACACACATATACACACATGCATGTATACATACACACACACATGTACGCACATGCATACATACACAGACACATGTACACATGCATACATATACACACATATATACACACATGCATACATACACACATATATACACACATACACACATATACGCACATGCTAGTGTTTTTATTAAATATATATAATTAAATATATATATATATATTATTTTGAAGTTTTTTTATGTCAAATATATAAAAATAGGATTAGGGTTTTTAGGCTATTTACACATACATACACATACACATATAATATATATATACATGCATATACACATGTATACATAAATATACATATTTTAGGTCTAGATATTTAAGATTAGGATTTTAGGGTTTAGGCATACATATAACTCAATTATAGTTATATTAAGAGAAAATATAGAGAAAAATAAGAGAAAAATCTGAATCTATAAATATATATATATATATAAAATATGATTAGGGTTTTAGGATTAGGGGTTTAGATTTTTATACGTGTTTAAGTATTTAGGTTCTAGTATTTCAGATTTAGGTCTAAGTCTATCTGATAAGGTTTTTAGGGTTTTAATACCTACATAACATATATACACAAACACACATATACATATAATACATACATACATGTAGATACACATGCATACAAAAATATACATATTTTAGGTTTAAATCTTTAAGATTAGGGTTCTAGGGTTTTAACACCTACATAATATATATACACACATACACATACACATATAATACCTATATACATGTAGATACACATGCATACAAAATTATACATATTTCAGGTCTAGATCTTTAAGATTAGGGTTTTAGGGTTTAGGCATACATATAACTCAATTATATCTATATTAAGAAAAACTATAGAGGAAAATAAGAAAAAAAATCTGAATATATAAATAAATATATATAAAAAATATGATTAGGGTTTTAGGATTAGGGGTTTAGATTTCTATAGGTGTTTTAAGTATTTAGGTTTTAGTATTTCAGATTTAAGTCTAAGTCTTTTTTATTAGGGTTTTAGGGTTTTAATACCTACATAACATATATACACAAGCACACATATACATATAATACATTCATACATGTAGATACACATGCATACAAAAATATACATATTTTAGGTGTAAATCTTTAAGATTAGGGTTTTAGGGTTTTAACACCTACATAATATATATACACACATACCTATACACATATAATACATATATACATGTAGATACACATGCATACAAAAATATACATATTTTAGGTTTAGATCTTTAAGATTAGGGTTTTAGGGTTTAGGCATACATATCACTCAATAAGAAAAACTATAGAGAAAAATAATACATACATACATGTAGATACACATGCATACAGAAATATACATATTTTAGGTCTAAATCTTTAAGATTAGGGTTTTAGAGTTTTAACACCTACATAACATATATATACACATACACATACACATATAATACATATATACATGTAGATACACATGCATATAAAAATATACATATTTTAGGTCTAGATCTTTAAGATTAGGGTTTTAATTAAATATATATAATTAAATATATATAATTAAATATATAGAATTAAATATAGAAAAATAGGATTACGTAAGGAAAACATCTGAATATATATATATATATATATATATATATATATATATATATATATATATATATATATATATATATATAATAAGATAATTATATACATAAATAAATATAAAAAGAACTAGTGTTTTAAATAATTTAATTAAATATATATAATTAAATATATAGAATTAAATATATAAAAATAGGATTAAGTAAGGAAAAAATCTGAATATATAAATAAATATATATATAAAATAAGATAATTATATATATAAATAAATATAAAAAGAACAAGTTTTTTAAATAATTTAATTAAATATATAAAATTAAAAATATAAAAATAGGATTAAGTAAGGAAAAAATCTGAATATATAAATAAATATATATATATAAAGTAGGTCTAGGTCATGTTTTAGGTCTAGGTCATTTTGATTAGGGTTTTAGGGTTTTAACACCTACATAACATATATACACACATACACATACACATACAATACATACATACATGTATATACACATGTGTATAGAAATATACATAATTTAGGTTTAGATCTTTCATGTCCAAAGTGTGGAGAAAATAGATTTAGAGAAGACGTTGTAGGCGAAGCAATCCCCGCAAAGGTTCTTCACCACTTTCCTATCATTCCACGAATTAAGAAGATGTTTAGATGCAAATCTATAGCTGAATTAATGTCATGGCATACAAAGAGCAGGTCTAGAGATAATGTAATGCGAGTGCCTACTGACTATGATGCTTGGAAGAACATAGATAGTAAGTTGCCAGAGTTTGCTAGTGAGCCTCGGTCCATACATCTAGGCCTAGCTATGGATGGAGTGAATTCATAGTCCATTTACTAGTTCATGTGGTAAATGAAGCTACAACAGCAGGAACTGTCCATAGTCGATGGATGTTCTTCTTAGCGCGCTTTATGAAGACATTAAAAGGGTTTGTTCGACAAAGAGCATGTGGAGAGGGTAGCATGGCAGAGGGATGGCTTGTACAAGAACCTCTTGTATTCATAACTGAGGGATGGCTTGTATGTGGGATCCCAAAATGCCTCGCTTATGGACTGATGATGAAGATGTTTGTATCGTAGGCGATGAACCACAAGGTAAAGGATTGCAAAGAAAAATGGATGCAGTTTTCAGAGAGAAAGCAATGAAGTTTTGCATAGTTAACTCTGAGCCTATGAAGAAGTGGTTAGAAAGGTATGAGCTTGTCAAGGAAACTAACTCAAAGGAAAGAGCTCAGTTTCGAAAAATCGTTCCACCCGGTTTTTGCCTCTTCCAGAAAGTCTTCGACCTCTTCCACCTTCTCCAACGAGCAGATGGCTAGATACAGCTGTTTCACAAGCAAAAGCAACGGGTGAAGATATCTCTGAAGAAGAAGAACTCGCAAAAGGATATGATTGGGAGTATATTAAATATGGTGCACTATGTTCTCATGGACGACACTTTCGCATCGCATGAATCGATCAAAATAGGTCTACTTTTGATAGTGGAGTGATGGTGAATGTTTTGCAAAAAAAGTAGAGCGAGTGCAAGAGATGATAATGCTCTAGAAGGCGAGCTAGATTATTGTGGTGTGATTCAAGACATCTTGAAACTATCTTTCAGAAATTTTGATTACTTTGTTTTTGATGTGAAATGGTTCATAGTAGTCACCTCTCGAAGAAACGCAACAGTGAGACGGGATAAAAGCGGTTTGCTTCAAGTCGACTCCACAAGATTATGGACAGATGAAAGGGATACATTTGTACTTCCCAAACACTATGAGCAAGTTGTTTTTAACCAGATTCAAAAGAACAAGAGTGGCTATTTGTTTTACAAGTCGCTCCATGTAGTAGACAAATTTTTGAGAACATAGATATAGAAGAAAATCCATCTCTAGTGGACTGACAGATTCATTTGATAGTCGAGGAGGAAGACATCATTGTTCGAGAAGAAGAGGTTATTGAAGAAGAGGTCATTGTCCGAGAAGACGAAGCAATAGACGATGATCGGGAAGAAACCAGCATAGCAAGCGATTTAGAAGCCATTAATATAGAGATAGATATTCTCGGTGCATCGGATCTTCAAGAGGATGCTAGACTAGAGAACTTTTGAATAAAACACTTGTACGTACTAATTTTTGTTTTTTTTTTGTTTATTCTCTATATTACTTTTATTATCGCATGCTAATTATTTGAGTTCTTTTATTACAGAGCACGATGGGAGATAGTCCTCCAGTCACTCCACATTCCATTACAGAGGAGCAGTTTTTGGAGTTCATCTCAGAGGTTCCTCCCGCTTATATGGCCGCTGTTAGGAAGAAGGAGGTCGTGGCAGGAAGCCGGCGCGTGGGGTTGGATCAGGCCCCTCTCTGGTGCGCCGTTCCCGCTGTCCTGCGAGCGGCGTCTGCGCACTGGGCGCCTCGCCTGTGCTCTCCGGAGCGTGCGTGATCCTCGTAGGGTCCCTTGCCCCTCGGAAGTGTCGAGACGTGGGACCGTGGGTGTCGGAAAGAGACGATCGGATACCGCAGTGAAACACGTGATGTAGATCAAGCTTGAAGATACAATCGGAAATGAAACTGAAGCCTCCAATAAAATGAATGATACAAAAATAGGCCGCTACAGTGCGGGCCGATGGCACAATAAAACCGCTACAGTGGGGTGCGATGATACAATATAAACGCCGCCGCTACAGTGCGAGCCGGCTAGTGTCTACTCTAGATCCCTCGCTACAGTGCGAGAAACTGCCCTCGAGATTCCGCTTTGGTCTTCGCGGTCCAAGCTTTTCTTTAGGTCTTCAATCCGCTCTTTATTTCAGGTACCCTCAGCAATGGCCTTCCTTCTCTTTACTTTAGATAATCAGAAACCGCATAAACCTGGAGGAGACGTTCCGTAAGAGCAATCCACGGGGTGGGGTAAATAAAAACATGTTAGTACAATTCATAAATCAATAAACTACTCAAAATCAATATTTCCATTTTATTTGAAAATCTTTCTTTATATTTTTTCTTTATTCCATTTACTCATTCCTATAAGACCACCTATTTGAAAGAGTTAGATTGTTTGATTTCATAATTCATCATTAGCCATAATACCACGGTAACTCCATATGAATGTCCCAAGGTGAATTTTTCATGTTAACGCCAAATTGCTCCAATATACCCCTCTAAAATATGTGTATATCACAATTAATCTATTGAGGTTCTTCAAATTCTACTTCTCAACAATTATTCATTGAGTTCGGGGATTAATTCGTTCCAAGATAGGATATATCTCATCAGGTTCTGTTAGTCTCACAAACCTTGGTCAAAATAACATTGAAATCCCTTCCAAGATTGGGTCAACCATTAATTTTGTATTCTCCTTTGAGTTTTCCAAAGGGAAAAACACCCTCATCGACATAGCCTATGTGGCATTATATTTATGTGTTTTTCACTTTATCTCTCTCTCCATCGTCTATGTCTCTCTCCAATAGTAACCGACTCTTGATCTCCTTGCCGCCTTTTTGCACCTCTCTCTCATACACAGCTCCTGACTTCTGCTGCGTCTGTTGACTTCATTTCTAGCCGCCACATCTCTGTCTCTCTCTCTCACTCTCTCTCTCTCACTCTCTCTCTTTCTCTCTCGCTTGCGCGCTGCCGCCGTGGGAGGGGGAGAGATTCCCTCTCTCTCTCTCTCTCTTTCTCTCTCTCTCTGTCTCTCTCTCTCTGTCTTTCTTTCTTTCTCTCGCTTGCGCGCTGTCGCCGTGGGAGGGGGAGAGATTCCCTCTCTCTCTCTCCTCCCGGAAATCTCAGCGTGCAAACCACCTCCATTCGCGTTTACCTGCGCAGCGCCGTCAACGACAGCAGACCGAGAATCTCTTACTCTCTCTCTTCTCACAGATTATTCTCTACATTGCGCGGAAGCACCGACTCTCTCTCCGCTCACGTTCTGCTGTCGGTTTTATCTGCATAGTATCGTATCTCTCTCTGTCCACACGCAGGCGTCTAGATTCTCTCTCCTCCATTCCATGTGGCTACACATCTGTCCGTGTTCGACCACATCTCTCTTTCTAGATGCCAAACATCAACCCGCATCCATCTGTCTTGAAATCCGTTTCCTGTGGTACGCAAGCAACCATGATGGCACCCAATCATTGCCGTGCACATCTCTGTACATCTCTTTTTCAATCTCTCTGTTAGACTTGTGCAACAGTACCCCGGGCAATCCTTTCTGAGGCACCTATGTTGCCATGAATTGCTAGGTGCCGCATGCATCGCATGCCTTCTCTCTACCATACTCACAATAAACTCTTTTTAGCACTACTCTCGATGACAGCCAATGAAGGAAAGAGCAGATACAAGAGCTAACCTCATGTATTTACCATGGAGCTGTCTCTAAATCTAAACCCTCTCTTATGGCGAAGGAACTCTAATGGTTTAGGATAATTTGCAAGTGAATCATGCAACCCAATAGAGCGGATACAATCTCCTCATAGCCACAAAACTTATACATGATAAACCAAAACCCATCTCCATCTCGGGGTATGACGGACGTACGAACGCGAAAGTAACGAAGGAATGAACAAGCAAGAACAAGGAGCATACCTGGAGGAGACGTTCCGTAAGAGCAATCCACGCGGTGGGGAAAAAACAAATGAATTTGAACTTATTTATAGGCCCCCCCTTAGACTCGCTTCTAGAACGTTCCCACCTCCTCAATTAACTTTCTAATTTTGGCGGTATTCTAATTTCTCCATAAACTATGGTTTCGGGTTCACATTGTATGTACATTAATTAATTAATTTCAAGGGTTTGACCTAAGATTTTTGGTCGGGAAAAGTAAGGGTTTGCTCATAATTATCTCAAACTCGCCAATTCATGGGTTTATTTACAGTTTCGGCCTAAACTCAAAGGGTTTCCAAGGGTTTAAGTCCAGTTTTCAGGGGGTAAACTCGCATTTTCAGGGGGGTAAGTTGAGGTTTTCAGGGGTTTTGAAGGGTCAAACCTAGGTTTTTGCGCGTCTGATGTCTATTGTTTATATACACGGTTCTAAAATACATCTCAAACTTAATCTTGCATCACACAATCAATTAATTCGGCCTAAATATGTACAAATCATACCACTCTCTCGATCAAAACATCACACAAAAACTCAAAAACAATGAACTTTTGAAAAATACTCAGTGCACACTCCCTGCGGGATTTCATCCCGACATTCGCCCCCGCTAAACCTGCACATCGTCCCGATGGGCCAACCTACAAGATCCAACAGAAGAGTATCAGGGTTCTTTTTAAAGTCTCTTTACACTTTTTATCTTTTTCTTTTCAAAACTCAAATCATGATCTCATGCAGTCATGCAATTTTTATAAAGATTGGTATGAATTTTAGAAAATTAGGTAGATTCAAGCTTCACAAACATCATATTATGTTTTTGCGTCTGCAATCTGACAAGTAATCACATGAATAAATGGTCGGCTTTCTAGATCTTTTGTTCATTCAACTAGTTCAGATCCAACTGCTCATTCTAAGTACTAGCATATACATATGTTTCTACTAACTCAGCTTGTAGAATATACCTCGATTCCTACTATTTATCTCCTACTTGTCCAGCTCTCCATTAGATCTTTCTTTCTTTTTCTTTTTCTTTTTCATTTTTCTTTTTCTTTTTCTTTTCCTCTTCATCTCAGCTCAGCATTTCTTTTTATCTTTTATTTTTCACAAATCGGCCTATGTCGAAATCGGGTGCGACTCATGGACTTGTCCGCCCGGCCAAGTTTATCCCACCTGTCTGCCAACCCGACATAGCGCACGACATACACAACATCAGCCCAGCATGAAATCGACTTCAGCTCGTGGCTCTGACCACCCGATCAGAGTGACTCCACCCGCCTACCGACCCATACAGGTGCATGACAACAGATAGGTTATGCCTACGACGAAACTAACTACGGCGCGTGGCCTCGATCACCCGACCAAGGTGGTTCCACCCGCCTACTAGCCCATCGTAGCACACCAACAACATACACGCACATATAAGCTGGCATGAGTATGAATGTTTCTTTATAAATCATGATCGATATGGAGGTAAGATCTCATAAGAAACAAATAGTAAGATCCAAAGTTTCCCACTTCACTAAGTGTTCAAATCAATCAGCATATACATGCACTCGGTCTAAGCATGCCATCACATCCCCAAGCTTTCACTACCAAAAGTCTCTAGTCCACTAACTCATTCCATTCATATCATTTCCTAGTCATTCATGCTTCATGCAAACCCATAATAGATCTTTGTTATCTTCATTCTACATGATTTTCATAAACTCATACATATCTTTATCACACACATCAATGCAATGCATATGCTCTATCAGAAAGAAAACACATCTCAAATCAGAAACGTTTCACCTGGTCATTTTTCTTCATTTTGATCCAGCTTTTCTTTAATTCCATGGTCTATCATTCTTTATTAGCATCAGTCTCAGTGTCATCAGCGTCCTCCAGAAGTTCTTGTTCAATCTCATAATCTGCTTCTTTTCTTTTCTTGAATAATTTTATCCTCTTTCCTGCAATCAAAGATCTCAAAGGAGTACTGTCTAACTCACGAAGTGCATACGTACCATTTTCAAACACAGACGTAACCACATACGGCCCAAACCATCGTTTGGTTAATTTCTTCTTAGCATCGTACTGAGTATCGAATGTACTGTCGTACACCAACACCCAATCATCTACCTCAATCCTACGTGGTCTGAGTCGATGAATTTTGTCAAAATAGATCTTGTTCTTTAACCTTGACTCCTTTAACTTTTGGACTGCTTCTTTCAACTTTTCATTTCCTTGTTCTAACTGCTTTATTCTCAATGATAATAACTCTTCTCTCGTCATACCATCATTCCATGGGAGCTTCAACCATGTCACTATCTGAGTCTGGATGGGGAAGATTGGCTTTTGACAGTACATCAATTCAGCAGGCATGAAACCTGTGGACCGAGTGTAAGTCATCCTATCAGCCCATAGCGCGAATGGAAGAAACCTAGGCCACTGCTTCATGTTATCGTTGCAAGCCTTAGAGATCGCCTTCACAATGGAAGGGTGACCTCTCTCGATTTTCCCATTTGCTTCTGGATTATAGGCAGTGGTGAGAGACAATCGAATTCCATGACGGTCAAAGAACTCTTTTTCCTCTCTCGCATCCAACTCTCCCCTGTCCGCAACCACTTTCTCAACGTATCCGAATCTCGAGATCACTTCTTCTAAAAGGAATTTGCATACATTATAAGTAGTCTTCGTACGAAGAGCTCGACCTTCCACATGGTTGGTCAAGTCCTCTCTGGCAAGTACAATGTATCTCATCTTATCTATCCCTTTGGGCATGGTTACAAGGTCAACCACCCACTTGTAATGGATACAAGGAGGGTAAGTCAGATGTAACGGTTCTCTGTGCCTAACTGATGAATGCACTTGGCATGTAGCACAAGTGTCTACAAAACCTCTCACACTCACATAAATCCCTGGCCACCAGTAGGCTTCCTTAATCTTCTCATATGTAGCATAAAATCCTTTGTGACCTGCCCATAAGGTCTCATGCATCTCTCTCATAAATTTTCTCTGAAGACTCCTCGAACTCAATACTCTTTGTGGACACTTCACCTTGCCTTTAGCGTGTCGCCAAATAAGCCCATCCTTCAAGAAAAAGTTGTAAGAATTTTTCTTGATGGATCTATACTTATTTGTGGACCAACTGGGGGAAGGTTTCAGAGTACTCAGATATCTTCCAATATCTCTCCACTCACCATCATACTCACTCTCACGGAACTGCTCATAAACATACACCAATGGATCATATCTCATCATATGTGTATCTCTCTCTACCTCATCATCATCATCAGAGTCATCATCGAATTTTGCTCTTGAAAGCATATCGGTCACTGTATTCAACCTCCCAGCTATGTGTACAAATGCAGGATTTATAAACTTCACATAAGAGATCCATCTAAGCATAGCAATATCCGGAGATGAACAATTTGCAATCATGCCAATCAGTGGAAGACAGTCACTCTCAACTATCACATTCGCCCCAATGAAATACTCTTTATCGCTCTTTAAAGCAGTCACTAATTCCCATAACTCTCTCTTAATCTGAGGATATTTTCTTTGGGTATCATGTAGGATCTTAGCACCAAAGCGCACTGCATATCTCTACCCCTCATCATCATCTTTCCCTATGACCCAGCCTATGCCAATAGGACTGGTATCAACGGTCAAAATGATAGGTCTCTGACCTGAATAGTCAACACGCTTCAGAATCGGAGCTTCAATTAGCAGCTACTTCAGTTTACACATAGCTCTCGACTGTTTCTCTGTCCATACAAACTTCTTTCTCTTTCTCAGGAGATCATATAAGGGGTTCGCAACGTGAGCAAAGTGAGGAATCCATATCACATAGAATACACAGGCTCCTAGAAACCTTCTCACCTCACTGACATTACGACACACTTCAGAGATCCTGCTAATGGACTCAACTTTCTGCGGGTACGGCTTGCGGCCATAATGTCCACACAGATGTCCTACAATGAGGACCTCATCAACGCCAAAAACTGATTTCTCTAAAGAAAGTGTTAGCCCCACATCTTCAAACCTCTCAAAGATCTTCTCACAATCAGCAATATGATCTCTCACAAACTTTCTACATCCTGAAGCATCTAAACTCACATCTTTCACTCTTTCCTCACATCCCTTTATTGGAACATCATCAATGAATGGCATAGTCACAGATGGTATAAAGTCTCGTAAAACCAGATTCATGGCATTCATCGTGTGAGCCACAGAATTCGTCGCTCCCTGCGGCAAAGTACACATGCGTACAAGGCCTAGTGGAGTCCTCATGGTCGTAATGTCTCTACTCTCCATAGCCAACTGAAACTGGTCAAAACCTGAATATAGGTCCCCCATAGACTATATGGAATGCCCAGCAAATGCTTCAGCAAACTCATCCACTATGGGTCCTGTCCCTACGTTTCTAATTGTGACTTTATTCACAGGTTGCAGATCCTGAATGAAACGAAGCTTCCCATTTTTCTTCAGCACTGTAAACCACCTATTTGAATATGGAGCCTACAAGGGTTCCAATATCCGCATGGAGATCTTTTCCTTTAGCAGCCTCATAAGCTGAGGTAAGTGAGCTTTTGGGACTGGTATAGGCCGGATATTCCATGGTATATGTGGCACTATAAATATAATCATAGGAGGTACTTGTTTCAGGTCTGCGCACCCTATCTCATGTGGGAAAAGTGCAAACGCTTTTTCGTGTTTCTTGATGACTTCAATAAATTTCTGTTTCTCTTCTTTTCTCAGAAACAATTTCTCTCCAAACTTGATCTCTTTAATAGTCTCATCGGTAAAATGATGCCCTATGAGCTCTCTTCGTCTCAGCATAGGGTCATCTGACACTCGCAGATATTTCTCATGACTATCTTCTGGCAATGGTTGAGCTATAGGCTTCACTTTCTTATCCACATTCTTATACTTTGTATTTACACTTACTTCATGCTCTCTCATAAACTCCTCAATCATCTCATACTCTTTCATAGAACTGAGCATAATCATTTCTGATTTCTGATTTCTCTCAAATGCCTGCTCAAGCTCTTCCAGAGTAGTCGAACTTCTCTCCAACTGGATCACATCTTCAATCTTCTCATCAGGTAACATCATTCCTAAATGCTTATAGTGTCTCTCATGAACTTTTCTGAATTTATTTCAAACATTTTCTTTCTGTAATCATAGCAACTTGAATGTAGATGAATAAATAGAAAAACTTTCAAAACTATGTACAAAGTCATGCGAGACATGAAACCAACTCCCACTGTTGTCTCGCTCAACAGTGGATCCTAAGAGAAATTTTGATCAGCAGAAGCTCCATACTCTCCAACAGGCATACACTCATCATGATTATGTGAATTAATAGGTTTCTTTCTTATATTCTTTCTATTTCTAGAGTGATTCCGACATACAATCATCACTTGTAAAGAATGAAGGCCAGATCTAGAACGGATTCGTGCATAGGCAGATCCATCATCCATGGCCTTAGACTCCATTCCCACCTCAGCTATAAAGGGTTGCCCAAGGATAACCTCATATGAACAATGGTCCTGGACGAAGAAGTAAAATTCCTCAGAAATCCCACCTATGGTCACAGGCACAAAGGCGCATGCCCCAAGCAGTGCTCATGAACCATTATCCGCTGTCCTCATCCTCCATCCATGATCTTTATCAATCGGCCACCTAAACTTATCATAGAGCTTCTTAGAAATCACATTTATCTCTGATCCTGAATCAATCAAGGCCAAAGCAAAACATGACTCATCATTGCTCCCTAGCTTCACCTTCATCTCAGGTGTTCCTCTCGCCCAAAAGGTCCTGCTAAACTCACTTTCTGTCTTCCTCATTTCATCATCAGGTATGATAGGACCTAGAGAATTTTTATGACACCTGGCAACCTCATCATCATCATCATCATCAGATGTATCACTGAATGTAATTGCTTCATTTGTCACTTGAATATCTTCAGGTGCTTCTTCCATCTCTACATCTTCAGGTAGTGGAAACCTCTTTCTCTTAACCAGCTTTATAAAACTGTCCTTGAACTCAGGCTTTGCTATGGAGAAGACCTACTCCAAGGACATGGTCACTTGGCTCTTCAGCAAAATGTCATTTAATATCTCTCTTGCATCATTTTTCCTCTCCAACTCAGAAATTAATACAGCCTTTGGAGTTCTCTTCTTTTTCTTCTTCTTTTCTTTGTCAGCTTCTTGAATACTTTCTTGAATTTCATCTTTGTTTTGAACAGGTTCTGGTTCTTTCTCTTTCTCTTTAGTCAGTTCTTGAATCTTAGTTGGCCCAGCTGGCCTCTTTCCCTCTCTTATCTCTTTCTTCTTTGCCTCTTCCTTTGAAACAACAGGCTCTTTGAATTGTACTTTCTTTTCTGGCTCTTTAGCTTTTCCTTCGGCCTCTTGACTTTGCTTTCTAGTCACTCTTCTTTCAGGCTCAGTCTCTTCTTGACTCTCATCCCTTTTCCTCTTTTCCTCCACATTGGCTATATGGGAATAGACCGAGGATTCTTCAACAGGAGACTTCCAGGCAGTCTTCTGCATGATTGCATCCCTAGCCCTCACTAAAGCCTCAATGGAATAATTTCTTTGGGGTCGAGGTCTAGGCACTTTTTCATCTTCCTCCTCAACAGGTTCTAATCGTGCAGCTGATGTACTTGCATTATTGCCAGATAAATCTTCATAAAACTTCTTCATACCCCCCTTTCCCCAATTCACAGGTAGAGGAAGGCGGGTCCTAAAGTCACATAACTTCTTATCGATATCTATCACGAGTTGATGCTCTTTTGCTAGCTTAAGCTCTTCACAGGCATATGAAAAATGCTCTTGTGCATCACACCATACGCATCTCTTAGCCCCTCCAAACCCACCAGTCGCTCGTCTCTCAAAGGTCGAGTGTTTCTTTGAAATGTGGTTTGCACTGGTGGTGTAGGTATCTGTTGGGCAACAGGCTGCACTAGAGGTGCAGGCTGTGGCATCACATAGCCTTGCATATTTGGAACGGGCATAGTGCCTCTCTCTAATGTATCTACATAACTCGTACTCGCCTAAGGAGGAGTGGGGTCCTGATATCCCATAGAATTAACTTTATTGTGAATACTCGCCATTTCTTTTGACATAGACGCTTGCATCGTAATAAGATTCTCTATCTGTCGACTGAGAATCTCAACCTGTAGCTCCATCGGCGATCGTGAAGTGGATGCAACATTAGCAAAAGCTGACGTTGCAGGCACATTCGGAATTGCCGGAAGTGGAGCTTCCCTAGGCGGTTGTGGTGTTACCACTGCAGGTCTATCGTATAACACCGCCTGGCGTTGCCTCATTTGGGCAACCGCTTCTACCTCTCTCCTCACTACACCCCAATCTTCAGTCAATCCAAATCTCTTCCCAGGCTCTTCAATCCTCCTTTCGACCTCAGTCCTGTCTTCAAGACTTAAGATCCTAAGAAAAGATATAACTAGGTCAAGTTTCAAAGCATCTAAATCGGCCTGTGGAAGTTGTTCATATCTTCTCAAGAACTCATTCAAAAGTTGAGTGAGGGATGCAGTGGGCTTTGGAGAGCTTATCCACCGCAAGAACCCTTCTCTACTGTGTTGGGTAAAATCTTCTAGATAAAACAGCTTATGCAATTCTTTTCTGAATTCGGCCCAAGGCTTTGCTATATGTGCTGTAATAGGGGCTAAAATGGATCCTAATACTACCCGTGTGAAGTAATGTGTAAACACATCTTCGGGTAGACCATAAATCCGTGCCTGTTCCTCAAAAACATCTAGGTACTCGGTTACATTCAAGCCTGTAAACTTTCCTTTTTCTCTCAATACCGCTTGGACTACGCGGGCCCCCTGTTTCTCTGTTACCATTTCCTTGAATATATCCTCCATCTCTCTTCTCTGCTCTGTCCTAGAATGTAGCACAAGGTTCATTGTAAGTGGTTCAACTATCTCTCTAAGCTCTGAGTAGAGATCAGAGAAGAAGTTTGATGAGTCACGAGCCAGGAGGTAAAGGTCAGTCTAAGCTCTCTGAATTGCCTAGGCCAAAGTCTAGTCGAACTGTCCTCTCTTCGATTCCCAAGATTTCAATGTATTTTCCCCCTTTTTGTGATAAGTTTTCTAATGTTCTGTCTAAGCTATGATATTAGTAAATCCCTAGTCTTAGCAAGAAAAAAAAATGCTCACACGTATGGACTAAACTAATGCAAAGCGTGGATGCTCAAACGCAGACAGCAAGACAGTCTTTCTGTTCAATGTGTGTGTGAAACAATGCAAAATTCAAATAACTTGAAGTGTTGGTACCTGGAGTCTCTGTCTGATGCCGAGGTTCCTCTCTTGTCTTCTCAAGGAGTGGGTGACACGTCGAGGATCACCGGGCAACCACCTCGCTTTACGTCGGGTTCAGGTGTCGGGAAGAAGGAGGTCGTGGCAGGAAGCCGGCGCATGGGGTTGGATCAGGCCCCTCTCTGGTGCGCCGTTCCCGCTGTCCTGTGAGCCGCATGTGCGCACTGGGCGCCTCGCCTGTGCTCTCCGGAGCGTGCGCGATCCTCGTAGGGTCCCTTGCCCCTCGGAAGTGTCGAGACGTGGGACCGTGGGCGTCGGAAAGAGACGATCGGATACCGCAGTGAAACACGTGATGTAGATCAAGGTCGAAGATACAATCGGAAATGAAACTTAAGCCTCCAATAAAATGAATGATACAAAAATAGGCCGCTACAGTGCGGGCCCATGGCACAATAAAACCGCTACAGTGCGGTGCGATGATACAATATAAACGCCGCCGCTACAGTGCAGGCCGGCTAGTGTCTACTCTAGATCCCTCGCTACAGTGTGAGAAACCGCCCTCGAGATTCCGCTTTGGTATTCGCGGTCCAAGCTTTTCTTTAGGTCTTCAATCCGCTCTTTATTTTAGGTACCCTCAGCAATGGCCTTCCTTCTCTTTACTTCAGATAATCAGAAACCGCATAAACCTAGAGGGGACGTTCCGTAAGAGCAATCCACGGGGTGGGGTAAATAAAAACATGTTAGTACAATTCATAAATCAATAAACTACTCAAAATCAATATTTCCATTTTATTTGAAAATCTTTCTTTATATTTTTTCTTTATTCCATTTACTCATCCCTATAAGACCACCTATTTGAAAGAGTTAGATTGTTTGATTTCACAATTCATCATTAGCCATAATACCAAGGTAACTCCATATGAATGTCCCAAGGTGAATTTTTCATGTTAACGCCAAATTGCTCCAATATACCCCTCTAAAATATGTGTATATCACAATTAATCTATTGAGGTTCTTTAAATTCTACTTCTCAGCAATTATTCATTGAGTTCGGGGATTAATTCGTTCCAAGATAGGATATATCTCATCAGGTTCTGTTAGTCTCACAAACCTTGGTCAAAATAACATTGAAATCCCTTCCAAGATTGGAGATTGGGTCAACCATTAATTTTGTATTCTCCTTTGAGTTTCCCAAAGGGAAAAACACCCTCATCGACATAGCCTATGTGGCATTATATTTATGTGTTTTTCACTTTATCTCTCTCTCCATCCTCTATGTCTCTCTCCAATAGTAATCGACTCTCGATCTCCTTGCCGCCTTTTTGCACCTCTCTCTCATACACAGCTCCCGACTTCTGCTGCGTCTGTTGACTTCATTTCTGGCCGCCACATCTCTGTCTCTCTCTCTCACTCTCTCTCTCTCTCTCGCTTGCGCGCTGCCGCTGTGGGAGGGGAAGAGATTCCCTCTCTCTCTCTCTGTCTCTCTCTCTGTCTTTCTTTCTTTCTCTCGCTTGCGCGCTGCCGCCGTGGGAGGGGGAGAGATTCCCTCTCTCTCTCTCTCCTCTCGGCAATCTCAGCGTGCAAACCGCCTCCATTCGCGTTTACCTGCGCAGCGCCGTCAACGACAGCAAACCGAGAATCTCTTACTCTCTCTCTTCTCATAGATTATTCTCTACATCGCGCGGAAGCACCGACTCTCTCTCGGATCACGTTCTGCTACCGGTTTTATCTGCATAGTATCGTCACTTTCTCTGTCCACACGCAGGCGTCTAGAGTCTCTCTCCTCCATTCCATGTGGCTACACATCTGTCCGTGTTCGACCACATCTCTCTTTCTAGATGCCAAACATCAACCCGCATCCATCTGTCTTGAATTCCGTTTCCTGTGGTACGCGAGCAACCATGATGGCACCCAATCATTGCCGTGCACATCTCTGTACATCTCTTTTTCAATCTCTCTGTTAGACTTGTGCAACAGTACCCCGGGCAATCCTTTCTCTAGCGCCTATGTTGCCATGAATCGCTAGGTGTCGCATGCATCGCATGCCTTCTCTCTACCATACTCACAATAAACTCTTTTTAGCACTACTCTCGATGACAGCCAATGAAGGAAAGAGCAGATACAAGAGCTAACCTCATGTATTTACCATGGAGCTGTCTCTAAATCTAAACCCTCTCTTATGACGAAGGAACTCTAATGGTTTAGGATAATTTGCAAGTGAATCATGCAACCCAATAGAGCGAATACAATCTCCTCATAGCCACAAAACTTATACATGATAAACCAAAACCCATCTCCATCTTGGGGTATGACGGACGTACGAACGCGAAAGTAACGAAGGAATGAACAAGCAAGAACAAGGAGCATACCTGCAGGAGACGTTCCGTAAGAGCAATCCACGGGGTGGGGAAAAAACAAATGAATTTGCACTTATTTATAGGCCCCCCCTTGGACTCGCTTCTAGAACGTTCCCACCTCCTCAATTAACTTTCTAATTTTGGCGGTATTCTAATTTCTCCATAAACTATGGTTTGGGTTTCACACTGTATGTCAAGGGTTTGACCTAGGATTTTTGGTCGGGAAAAGTAAGGGTTTGCTCATAATTATCTCAAACTCGCCAATTCATGGGTTTATTTACAGTTTCGGCCTAAACTCCAAGGGTTTCCAAGGGTTTAAGTCCGGTTTTCAGGGGGTAAACTCGCATTTTCAGGGGGGTAAGTTCAGGTTTTCAGGGGTTTTGAAGGGTCAAACCTAGGTTTTTGCGCGTCCGATGTCTGTTCTTTATATACACAGTTCTAACATACATCTCAAACTTAATCTTGCATCACACAATCAATTAATCCGACCTAAATATGTACAAAATATACCACTCTCTCGATCAAAACATCACACAAAAACTCAAAAACAATGAATTTTTGAAAAATACTCAGTGCACGCTCCCTGCAGGATTTCATCCGGACACCGCTGCATCACAATATTGGATCGCTCGTGGTAGCACTCCTCCCTACCTCACTCCTAGCAGCCTTACTCCTGCCGGCCTCACTCATGCTGGCCTCACTCCCGCTGGTGTCACTCCCGCTGGTGTCACTCCTACCGGTGGTACTCTTGCGCGTGGTGCTACTCCCGTAGGAGGTATGTCTCCTAGCTTTGTGACTCCACCACCACCATCTTTTCAGCCATCTCCTACTTGGTCTACTAGTAGACATGTGTGTTCAATACCTCAACGCGATAGAGGTTCTGGCTCGTCTCGTAGATCGAGGTCACGCTCTGGAGAAGGAGGTTCTAGGAGTGGATCTACAGGTAGGTCTGGAGGCGAAGGAGATGGTTGTTGTGGAGGCACTGAAGCCTGTATGGTTAGATGCTGAGGAGTGGGATGTGATTCGTGATGAGCAGTAGCAGACTCCTGACCGATATCGCCAGCAGCGAGATGCCACAGCCACACGTTTAGATACGGTTGGACCGTCAAATTTGGGCAGCGGTGGATATGACACGATGCATCATGAGTTTGTAAGTACCATTTCATTTAATGAATTTATTTATGTTAAAATTTCTCATGTATGTTCCTCTAATCTTTTGTATATTTGTTTCAGGAGCTGGCAATGGGTCGTCCTCCAACAGGAACGGAGGAGTCTTACGGATATTGTCATGTGTTGATTGCACTATTGGAGGACTTGGAGGGACGCGGTGCGGTCATTTCATGGGAGCATTTGCGATGAGGTAATTAATTTATAAACTTGGTTTTTACTTGTTTGTAATTTTCATGTGAATTTATCTCATTCCATTAATGTTGTTTGTTGGAGGACTGTTGATATGGAACGTTCTTTGCATGTGTATGGCACTCGAACACCAAAATTTTGTATTTGATTTTCATATGGCAATGCATTGCTTTGCCACATTTTGTAAAAGCCTCATATATGACAGTGGTTTGCCACACTCTTGTATATGCTTCATTATTGAAATATATAACTTCTTTCGTACATGGTTCATCGTTCATTCTGGTTATCTCTTTTGTGTCCAATACTACTTTGTTTCATGAAATCAATTTCAGTTGTTAGAGTACATATCACATGTACTCGGTTTTTTTGGGCAGAGTGTATTGTCTTTTGTTAAGCAACATCATGGTAATGTTGTTGTAACAAAAGACAACACACTCTACCCAAAAAAACATTTGCAGGTATGATCGTCGGTATACACGACGGTACTCCCAGTAATGTCATCGGAATAAGCGTCAATACACCCAGCAGGCGACAGTATACGTGACGGTACATCCAGCAGAGGCCTCGGTATGGGCGCTGGTATGGGCTCCGGTATTACTGATGCATATACCGATGCGTATACCGATGCTTATACCAACGCATATACTGATGCTTATATCGACGCTTTGGTAGTGACGCACATACCGACCTTTACACCGGTGTCGCGACAAATAAACCCGCTTTCATTTCCCTCGGTAAAAACCTCGGTATACCATCGATCTGTTGTAGTGATGTATGGTTAAGAAGCACTTGGATGATGGCATTGTTGGGTATATCGCAAGGCTTGTATCGAAAATTTTTTCTCAATAATATGGAGTGAGTATGAGAAGACATTTGGCCCTTTCTCCAAGAGGACTACCATCAAAATATTAATTTTCATTGCAAATAACAAGCATAAGAAGACGTATCAACTTGATGTGATTAATTCTTTAATTCTAAATGAAGAGCCTAAGGGGGTAGTGTACATGAGCAATAATGTTGGAAGATAAACTCAAAATAGATAACTTTTGTAGGTGAAAGAAGGCACACTATGGTCTCAAGCAAGCCTCAAGCACGTGGGATAAAATGCTTGTAGACTACTTGATGATTTTGAATACAAAACAAAAAGCAAGTTGATCCACCATTATACTACAAAAGAAAGTGAAACATATATCTTTTTATGTGTGTATGTAGATGATTTGGTTATTATAGGTGGTTAAAAAGAAGGCATCATGCACCTGACAAAAAGGCTTTGGAAGGGGTTAAGATCTTGGAGATCTAAGATAATTTTTATGTATTGAAGTCATATATAAATATACTGATAATTTTTATGTATCTGGCTCATGTAGAGGAAATACATCTTAGTTGTATTGAAGATGTATGGAGTTATGGGTTGCAAACGATTGAGAAATCCAATGAAAGTAAAGGAGATTTTCACTTCCATGGAAGGTGATTAAGTTTAAGCTAAAATCTTATGGAAATCAATGGTGGGCACTTGAATTATTCCATTATCAAAAGGCGTCAACTAACATAAAGTGTTGGTGTGTTACCTCAATTTATACACACACCTACGGTTCCTCGTTTTTGTTTAGCTAAAATAGTACTGAGATACGTCAAGGGTACCTTCAATAAAGATATTTTATATCCTTTTGAAGAAAATTTTGAGTTGAAAGAATATACACTTAGTGATTGGGATAAATTCAAATAGGATAGGATAAGTATAAGTGGATATGTAGTGATACTAGGCAAGAAAATAATTTCATGGATAGCATAGAAGCAACCTATAGTTGGTCTATTTTCTAGAGATGTTGCAATAGAAAAGCATTAACACAAGTTACATGTGAGTTCACATGGCTCTAGAAAGTGTATGATTAAGTATAATTTGGAAGTGAACCTTTTTCCACTCATATGTCGGAACATGAGTAGTATGTGCCTCTCTATCAATATTATGTTCCACGCTAAGAGTTCATGTATAGAGGTACATTACCACTACATCATAAAGAAGGTAATCGATAAGGAGGTCCAAATCAACCTCATAAGCACTAAGCAATGATATGCTCAAATTTTTAAAAGCCATTGGACTGAACCAAGCTAGCAAAGCTCAAAAGAGGCATTGGAAAAATGGATCTAGGATAAAGATTTTAAGGTTCAAGCTTTAGGGGAAGTGTTGAAAATCACGCTCGAACCTAAGGAGCATATGAACCTTTCAAATTGATGACACTTGGAGCATTATGAAGCAAGGAGCAAAGCATCAATATAAGTGTAATTGGAATTTTCCTCATAACTGTCAAAAAAATTCACCTATCACATAGGTCTGATAAACCCTATATTAAGAACTTTGTGTCATTTAGCATATTTTTTCAAAGATATAGAAGTACATTTTTTTCTTCAAATTGATGAGATCCCATGCGTGTTATGACTATGAGAATTCGAATAAGCTATTAGAACTCTTTCTAAGCAAGCCCCTTGCTTTCTTTAGTACTTTTTTCACACTCTGAGTAGACATTCCTGAGATTTTGTTGTGTTTGTTTGTAGGAGCTAGAAAGCTCTAAGTATTGAGGATAGTTCCCTAAACATTTTGTATCCATTACTTGTAATCTTTAGTTTTCAAGTGATCTAATAGAGTCTTCTAAAGTTTCCATGGACGTCAAGTCCAATCTTTGCATATTCGTAGAGAAATGAGTTCTAGAGTGAAGAGTGGTCTCTCAATGTATGTCTAGTGAAGGCAATAAGTAGTATTTCTTTGACGCCTTACTTGTTTGAGTAGAACCAAGTATTTTGAGTAAGATAATTTTCTTTAGGAGGGACTTAATATACTTTAAGTGTTCAAAAGGTCTTGTGTTCACGCCATAGACTCCAAGTTACATTCAGCAGAGTTAATATTGATCTCTAGGGATGACTTATTGGAATTTTTCCTTTCTAAACAGTTTAAGCATTTTTTTGCAAGGTGAACCTTCCTTGTTAGTCCATCATTATTTTAAGAGAAATGTAGGTTATTTTTCTTAAACTCTTGTTTATATCTAAGAATGTTCTTGATCCAAGAAATCAAACTTGAGTAAAGATTTATTTCCTTCCTTAATCTCTTGATCTCTTTATGAATGTTGTGTAGAATAGTCAGCGTCTCTTGGTTGTTTTGATTCACCTCCTAGAAGGGGTTGAGTAATGGATATTGCCATGGTGCCAAGCAATAAATATTTTGAATCCACTATATGGAATGAAAAGCACCAAATGATCAATATGGAGCTATAGAAACTTCCCACCATTCACGTTTTTAGTTTATATGATAAAGAAAAGCTTAGCCTCTTTGCTAGTTGAACGGATCCCCAAAAACTATGATGTTATTGCATAATATATTTCCTTGGTGCATCATATATGAAAATATTGTAGTACGTATAAACGCACGGCTTAATAATGGTGATACTTTCCAATTCCTTAATGCCAATCTCACATCAACTTATAAATAATGGAAAATAAATTCATGAATAATTGGATTGTTTATGAAAAAATTGCAAGAATTTATGGAATGAAATACTCTCAACTTATAGTTACGGTTGTGAATCATCAAAGGAACATCCAAAAGTTAAATGTATTTTCAATTCACAATTTTCTCAAAAGTAAAAGAAGAACTCAAAAATATCGTTAAAGGCTTGGGAATGTATGTAATATTTAAATACCTTTGTGATTCATTTGATTTCAAGTCTTTGATTTTGCTAATATATGATCATATTTTCTTCACTATAGGAATCATTTAATTTGGGGGTCAAAAAGAAATTCTAATGCTTGATTTCGAAATGATAAATTGTATGCTCATCCATTTTTGGTTGGTTCATTGAATACTCTTATAACAAAGCAAAATAAATCATGATGCAAAATAGATAGTATTAAGATATTGTAAGTCAGTTTTAAGATATAAATGAATACACATGACGGCATCAATGGACGTAAATGCAAGATTCATAAGAAAAGATAGATACTCACTTGCGGATGAAAGTAGGTATA